>OV651818.1:10192211-10697211 GCA_927349885.1 Psylliodes chrysocephalus | reverse complement strand
AAAAATATATAAAAATAAATAAAAATAAATAAAAATAAATAAAAATAAATAAAAATAAATAAAAATAAATAAAATAAATAAAAATAAATAAAAATAAATAAAAATAAATAAAAATAAATAAAAATAAATAAAAATAAATAAAAATAAATAAAAATATATAAAAATAAATAAAAATAAATAAAAATAAATAAAAATAAATAAAAATAAATAAAAATAAATAAAAATAAATAAAAATAAATAAAAATAAATAAAAATAAATAAAAATAAATAAAAATAAATAAAAATAAATAAAAATAAATAAAAATAAATAAAAATAAATAAAAATAAATAAAAATAAATAAAAATAAATAAAAATAAATAAAAATAAATAAAAATAAATAAAAATAAATAAAAATAAATAAAAATAAATAAAAATAAATAAAAATAAATAAAAATAAATAAAAATAAATAAAAATAAATAAAAATAAATAAAAATAAATAAAAATAAATAAAAATAAATAAAAATAAATAAAAATAAATAAAAATAAATAAAAATAAATAAAAATAAATAAAAATAAATAAAAATAAATAAAAATAAATAAAAATAAATAAAAATAAATAAAAATAAATAAAACCAGCCCGATACCAGCACGCCGGATAAAGGAAAAACTAAAAGGGCTAAGGATGCGAGAGCTGTGGGATCGGGATCAACTGCTATCACATCTAATATGGGGCCAGATGGGACCGAACCGTGTTCTTATGCCTCTAAGTTAAGCAATATTGGGGTAGCCATTGTACCAATAGACTATCCCAATAATATACTAACAACGGAGCAGGGATACCTAATAAGAAGTGCACTGCTCGACAGACTCGAAGAACTAGACGAAGGAGGACTTTGACACAGGTTCTCCGAAGCTAGAATAAGAAACGGGAGTTTAAACCTTTCTTGCGTTGATCAAGCAACGAGAGATTGGGTTGAGCAGACCGTCAAAAGCATGGTACCTTGGGATGGAGCTAAACTCAAAGTCATAGACTCTGGGGAAGTAATGAAACCCTAGGTTACTATGACATGGATACCGGGATCCGCAGTGGAGCCGGACAGAATAACGAAGAGACTAAAAATCCAAAATTCAGGGCTCCAAACGGGGAACTGGAGGGTTACTGACAGAAAGTTGGAACCTAGGGTACAGCAACTTTTCATAACCATGGATTCCGTCTCTTGGGAGAAGATAAAGGAGAAGCAGGGAATACTGTTCCTAAATTTCTTCAATCTCTCTATAAAAGAGATTGGAGGAAAGACGAAACGGGCCACTCCTGCTGCTCCTGAAACTTCTCAGGAAAAAGAAACACCTACTCATGTAGGAGAAAACATACCAGAGGAGAATCAGTCCTTGGTCGTTGAACCACAAGAAAGTGGGGCTATAGAACAAGAGACTGACGCTCCAATGGAAATAGGGGACTCGGCATCCATAGCACGTGAGCTAGGTGAAGACGAGTAGAGGACTCTTTTAGGGGACCGCTGTCTGACCTGTCTGACGTGCCGGAGGAGAAAGAGGACCCTACATCAAGAAGTAGGGGGTGCCTTAAAAAAATTAAGGTAATCCTAGCAAATATACATCACTGATGGGCGGCAACAGCTGTCCTACAACGATGTATAATGAAACAAGACATTGATATTGCTCTAATCCAAGAACCTCTTATACAAAACGGGCGAATTAGAGGGTTGCATATATCAGGCGACTATGACATGATTCATTCAGCGTCTGGACACCCAAAAACCTGGATTATTTCAAATAAAAGCTTGAAGGTGTTTCTACTGTGGGACTTTTGTACAAATGACCTAGTGACAATATCCCTAAAGCTAGACGGAGGAACTAATCTGATTGTTGGATCCGTATATCTGCCATATGACCAACCTGGGCTCCCCACCACCAAGGAGGTGAGACAACTGGTTAGTCATTGTGAAAAAAACAAAATTGAACTTCTTCTAGGGTGTGATGCCAATGCTCACCATATAGTATTGGGTAGCACTGACATTAATAATCGAGGAGAAGCTCTTCTGGAATTTATTGCTTCCAATAAACTAGAAGTCGTAAACGTTGGAAATGAACCAACCTTCGTAACATCTGTGCGAAGGGAGATAATTGATATAACCCTTGGTACACAACGGGCGTGTTCATTGGTGGGGAAGTGGCACGTATCAAAAGAAGCGTTACGTTCCGACCATAGGCATATCCTGTTTAATCTGGGTACAAAAACCCTCAACCGAGAAGATATATCGTAATCCTAGGAACTGTAACTGGGGAGCTTTCAAAGAAGAACTCAAATAGGGACTGGAGGACTGTCCTCCGATACGAACCCTAACCAACACGTTTAAAAAAAACTGCCCTTTAAAAATTAGGAAAGAGAATCGAGACGCTTTATGGTGGAATCGAGACCTTTCCAAAAAAAGAGCATAAGTTCGTAAACTCTTTAACCTGTCCAAAAGGTCGGGGAACTGGGAAGCCTATAAGGCGTACCGAAGAGAATAATGCTATGTCATTAGGAAAGCTAAAGAAAATTCCTGGAACAAATTCTGTGACGGCATTGAAAGCCTTCCAGAATATGCCAGACTCAGGAAAACTCTACAGAGAGATAAGCAAGGATGCATAGGATCTCCGAAAAATCACCAAGGAGAATTCACAAAAACTGAGGAAAAGACTTTAGATTTACTACTAAAGTCACACTTTCCTGGATGTGAGAGTATTCTTGAGCAAGAGAACAGGAATACTAATTTCTAGGGCCTTAAAAACAAACTGGTCTCTTGCAAACTCAATAGTAAACAGAACAAACAAAACGTGTGGGCGATAAATTGCTGTATGTAAAAATAACAAAGTGTACAGACATAAAACAAAATAAATTCAAATCACTTGCGTACGTTTATCACTTGTAAACAGTAGAAAAGAATATACATTTTGTTGGTGTCGCCCTCTAGACGAAAAAGCTTTTAACGTATTTATTTTATTTTTATTGAGAAAAATAAATGTTCCTGTAAAAATTAAAAACATGTTGTTCTCTTCTAGCATTTTTATTTGTATTTTTTTTTTTTTTTTCGATAGGAAGATATCTTCTTACATTTTCTCAAAATAAACCGATTCAAATGTTCAAAAAGTGACTCCTTTACCTGTACTTACATAATTTTTCAAAAAATAAAAAATAATCCGTAAAATTGGTGTACTATGAAACCCATTGCATATTATATAAATATGTCTATATTAGTATTACAGAAATGATTTACGTAAAACAATAAGGTGTACCTACAAATACGTAAACTTTAATTATCCCTCTTAAAACATCAGTAAAATATTTTGTAAATTGTTTTTATTCACAAATATTAATTTCTTAAAAAGCTAACGGTGGCGCCACTTGCCAGACGAAAAATCTTGCAATGTAAGGGTTTCGTAGTACCCCACTTTTAAAGTTTATTTTTAAGTATTTTTAAAAGAAAAAAATATGTACGTGTAGATAAAGGTTAAATATATGCTCCTCTGGAACCACTTTTTCAAAATTCAATTTAGTTTTTTCTAAAAAAAATTGAGAAAATGGATCAAAAAAGTCGAGTTTTGTTTTTTTTTTAGAAAAAACAAATTGAAATTTTGAAAAAGTGTTTCCAGAGGAGCACAGATTTAACCTTTACCTACACGCACATATTTTTTTCTTTTAAAATATGTCAAAAATAAACTTTAAAAGTGGGCTACTACGAAACCCTTGCATGCTCTGCTCTAAAGACAAGTAAATACTCCTCTTAAGAACGAAAATTTTGTTAGTACAAATTCATCTCCAACAAAATGTATATTTATTAAACCACGAGAAAAAAACTAAAATACTTTCTTTTAAGACAAATTATTCGAGTGTAGTTTAACCGTCGGGTATGAGCGCTGAAATAGGATTGTTGAATGGGGAATCAGAGAGAAAGGTTCGTCGGTGGCAGTGGCACTCATCTTCGTCGTTTTTCAGTTCACTGGGTGAAGGTTACGGGTGTCGAAGGGTCGTCGTAAAGCGGGAGTAGGCGGCTCTGACTCGGATGTAGTGAGAAAACAGCTGAGCGTCGTTACACCATCCTACACCGAAAGGATAAAAGTTTGTGAAATAGGTAGGTGGACAAAATTAAAAAAATAATTCGAAACGAGTAACTTTTGGAGTTGTACCTTAAAACGATTCAAAATTTCTTAAATCAATGACAAATTTTAATTGAAGCCCGAAAAAACTACATTACAACAATTGTTAAAATTTGCGTACGTTATTATTAAGACATGCTGGAGCTAGTATTGGTAAAGAACCTAGTACTCTTGAAATTAAGTCCGAATTTTGCCTGTTCAACAATAGAAATCACAAGGGTTCACCTTTGAAGACCTTGGAGGCCACATGAAAAGTATTATCTAAAAATCAACGTACGTTCCTGTCGGAATGAAGAGGAACACTGACTAGTAGATACCACGTTTGTTACTTTAGAGTACCAAGTTATCTAAGAGTAATGGTAGTTTATCTACCAAAAATCAAGATATACAGGCTCTATTAAACGGTTTAAGAGAAAATAATATCCAATTACATAATAATCCAGTATGCTAGCTCAAACATTAACAGAAAATCTTCCGGTTTATGTCCATTTTCATCACTCCAAATGTATATTGTATTGTATAAATATATTGTCGAGTTTCTCTTTTGTAAGAGGTAATCTTATCTTGAAACTTAGATAAAAGAGACCAGAGATATAACATACACCGGTTTTAAACCTGCGCAAATGTTGCCAATTTCTAAAGAAGGGTTAACGGAGTGGGGGAACTGGGAGGCGACACGCGGCGACCCGAACTCTGTGACAGGGACCGGACTTTGTTTATTAGCATCTTAATGAACTATTAGGTTTATTTAAAAGGTGTTTAATCGAATTTTGTATTATGAAATCAAATTATCGTGATTTTTTAATATCAAACAGATGCCACGACATTTTATGTAAAGAGAAAACCTTTTATAGAATATTTCGTTAGCGTTTATTTACTACGGACTTTTCTGCAAGAGATTACAGTAAAATGTTGAAATAGAATATATTGTTAATAGAGCAAAAAATGTTACTCATTGTCTACGAGTATTATAAAAATAGCATGTGCGCAGGCTAATACTGCAAATCTACCCTTATGAGTTGAACATTATAGTTTTTCTACGGCTATTACATATTATTAAAAATTAGTCAAAATGAGAAAATGCTGTTTTGTATTGTAACCTCAGAAAAAGTATATTAAGGCTTCTTTCTTTAAGAATATTAATTATTATAAAGGATGAGTCACATAAAACTCTAGAAATGCATATGTCTGAAACCAGATAACATTTTAAAATTTAAATCTATTAAAAGTCATTTGGCCGCTAGGGATGAGTGATTATCGAAATAAATTATCGATAATTGAAAATAATCGATTATTTTCGATCAATAGATTATTTTCAAACGATATATTTTTTGTCATTTCCTTTAAAATCGACTGCTTGATTATCTTTGAAAAATCAAAAATAAATTAATTAAAAAGCCAATTAACCGATAAATCAGTGTTTACAAAATATAATATAAATAGAATTATCGTTTATTTTAAATAATCGATTATTTTCAAATAAACCATTTTTTTTCGTCCATGGAAACAGATTATTCGATATTCTTTGAAAAATCGAAAATAATCGATTAATCAAAAATAATCAATTAATTAAAAAGTCGATTAACTGATAAATCGATTTAAAAAAAAACAGAATGGTCGATTATTTTAAATAATTAATTATTTTCGATCAATCGATTATTATCAATAATCTATTTTTATTGTATTTCCTTTAAAATCGTTAATTCGATTATCTTTGAAATACCGAAAATAATCGATAATTCCAAAATAATCGCCTAATCGAAAATAATCAATTAATTAAGAAGCCGATTCTATGATATATCGATTATTACCAATAATCTATTTTATTGTATTTCAAAAATATTCGATTAATTAAAAAGTCGATTAACTGACAAATCGATTTAAAAAAAAACAGAATGATCGATTATTTTAAATAATCGATTATTATTGTATTTTCTTTAAAATCGATAATTCGATTATCTTTGAAATATCAAAATATCAAAATAATCGCCTAATCGAAAATAACCAATTAATTAAGAAGCCGATTCTATGATAAATCGATTTTCCAAAAAATAAAACGAATTATCTATTATTTTCTAATAATCCTTTTTTTATATTTCCTTTGAAATTGATTATTCGATTATCGAAAATAATTGATTATTAAAAAGCTGATTATCCAATAAATCGATAATTTTAAAAAAATAACCAAAATATCGATTATGTAAAATAACCGATTATATTCAATCGATTATTTTCATATAATATCTTTGAAAAATCGAAAATAATCAAATAATTAAAAAACCGATTAAACGATAAATCGATTATTTTGAATAAATCTACTTTTTTTGTATTTCCTTTAAAATCGATTAATACATTATCTTAAAATAAAAACGAAAATAATTTATTAAAAACAGCGGATAAATCGATTTTCATTAAAAAATATCAGAATTATCGATAAATCGATTATTTTTGTAACCCCTATCGGTCGCTTGCTTTTATCTGAGCATTTAGCTCCAAAATTTAGAGATTCGGATTTTTTGATTCAGTTATCTTTGAAATCGCATTCGCTTGTATAATAAATAAATATTGCTAAATTTTGGATTTTTTTTTTAGTAAACGAAAATTATGTTCGAGTTGTTTAGGGGTTTGTAACGTAACATTTTATTAACGTGACTAAGGGTCGATTCCACCGTTGTGTTAAACGAAGTTTAAAATGACATTTTTACATTAACACTGTCATTTTAATCTCCGTTTAACACAACGGTGGAATCGGACCTAACTCCTGTAACTTTAGTATTTTTTTTGCTTATACTAGATTACTTTGTTTTAAGACTGAAAATTCAATGTCACTTTCGATTTGACCGCAAATAAGATGAACCTTGAAATTTTAAGTAGGTCATCCTGTATTTCATCTAATATTCTTATAAAAATACCTTATAAAAATAAAATGTAGCTAGCAACTATGATTCTTTACCTCTTATTTATCTACCAAAAAGGGCTAAAAACTACCTTTAGAAAACATTCTTATAAAACTACTTTTTAAATACAAAATTTCGTTAGCAATAATGCCTATTTACTATTTATTTAAATTAAATGTTCAAAATTTTACCCTTTTGTAAATTTATGTAATATGAAATCTGAGTTTGTGATGCTTAATATTTATTGAAACCCCTTAATGCGGATCTGAAGTATTCAGCCCAGAGAATCATGGCGCTTTATGTCAAAACGTTAATAAATATTTACCGCTGAAAACGAATATATTCATAACAGTAGTACTTGTATTATAAGTACATACAATTTTTCAAGATACATCGTGACATTTTGAACTTGAAATTGAATAACTAGAACACTTTAAATTGCTAAAATACCAACAAATAAATCAAAAAACAGCTGTCAATGGTGATTAAACTCAGGTGGAGGTGTGATCGCTGAATGGAAATCGGAGCAATTCGGGTGACGTCGTGCAACAATGATTTTCAATTGGTGGGTTACTTTGGCTTAAAATAAACAACATGCGCAGTGTGCAATGTTACATCTTCGGTCTCTTTAATCTAAGTCTTGAAACTAGGAATATTACCTTTAAGTTGATATGTACTGTATAGTCTAATTACAATTTTATCAACTATGGTTTTTTTATGTTAAAAACATAATATTAAGCTGCCAAATTTATAAGGTAAGGCTACTTTATTTTTCAAAGTACCTATCCATTTACCGCAAATTTTAGCCATGTGAGCGGTGAATTCGCACCTGTTATTTACGTCATGCCCTATTAACATACGGGCTCTGGTGGAAACGTACACACCATAATCGCTGAAATAATCCTATACCTATTCTAAATTTTTAGTATATCCTGTGAAAATAATAGGAGACTAAAAATGGCTAACAGACGAAAGGAAACAAAGAGGGGAAAAGTAACGCTTATAGAAAAAAAAAACCGAAGAGTATTAGGATTAAAAAATATAAAAAATGACCGCATCGGGAGGATAGTTTTCTCCAGACATTGCCTCAGTATTTTAATAATTTTTACAGGAAAACTGTAGATAAGCAATCGTTCCTTGCCATTTGAATGCACATATGTTGGTAAACAAGTTTTTTATATTATTCAAAAGTCCTTCAATTTTTCACTAGAAATAGTCTCTCTAGCATGCCCGCCTCTTCCAAAGTGCGTCACACCGCGAAACTTCAACAGACGAACAAGCAGGCCGTGCAACGCTATATGCAAGGCCCTTTACTACGATCCGGCCCATTCACGAGTCATTCACCCATTCTTCAGATGAATTGTGCATTTTACGCAAATAAACAAAGGGTAAGTCGAAGGGTATACTACTCATTGCCACATTTTATTTTATTACCCATCAGTTTTTAAAAAGCACTGTTTTTTGTTGGTTGGGATCAGAGCTGTTGTAAGTACCAACAAAAAGTACTTAATTACTTAAGTATTTACTTAAACTTGCATAACTGAAATGACATTTAAGTAGAAATACTTAAAAAAATAATATATTTTTTATTTTAAGAGCAATCCAGTCCCTTCTGACGTCACACCGCACGGATCTGACGACCTCCCCTTAAAGTATTTGGAACCTTGTTCGCTACATAAATTTGGCAATGTTGTGTGTCGTGCGCTGAAATATAATCATATTGGGTAGGGTCCGATTACAATTACATGAACACAGGTATGTCATCAATTGGCGAAGTAATTCGTTGGCTATCGCCGCCTACTGGGGGTTTAGTGGCTTGTTAATATTATAGGAATGTAGGAATACTATTTTTAAACTAAACAACTCAAATATTTTTTATTTATTGATAGTTATAGATGTATACAGGGTGTCCCGAAATTAGACGGTCATATTTTAACAGCGTAATCTACATCCTAAAATAGTAGTAAAAGTTCATATAAACATAGGTCCGAAAACTTTTCTTTTCCGAGATACAGGGTGTTAAAGGTGAAGTCCTAATACCACACTTTTGTAAATATTTTCTAAACGTTTAAAGATTATTAGGTAAAATTTGTTACAAATACTTACCTTTTTACACTTCATTTATTTGACTAAACCCCAGTTTTTGATCATCTTCTTAGGTGGGTAAATTAGGGGGAGCTTAGGGTAAAATTGCCGTGTGTGTCTGTATCCACCATAACTCATGAACCGATACACAGAAAAACACTAAATTTTAAACTTAAGCATTATTTCAGCGTTCAATGAACTGGTTAGATTTTCAGCAGAGTCGGAACATCTGGGGGTACTTTAGAGGTGGTCATTTTTATATTTTATGGAATATATCTGTTATTTACGTTTGGAGGAGAAAATTCTTCAAATAAAACTTACTTCTCATATATTATTATCTATAATTTTTGTTCCATAAAAAATTTTTCTAAAATGGTCCGTATTCGAGATATTTGACAAAATGTAAAAAAAAATATTTTTTATAAAAATTGCTTAAATAAAAGTTGTTTGAAATATAATTCTCTATAATTTTTATTCCTTACATAATTTTTCTAAAATGGACCGTTTTTGAGATATTTGAGAAAATGTGTAAATTTTGAATTTTGAAGAAAACTCAAAAACGGATAAAGAAAAAACATTAAATTTCAAACTAAAGTTTTATTTCGGCCTGACGTGACATGATTAGATTTTAGACAAAGTCGGAACATCTGGGGGGGGGGTACTTTATGGGAGGCCGTTTTTATATTTTATGGAATATATCTGTTATTTATGTTTGGAGAAGAAAATTGTTCAAATAAAAGTTACTTCTAACATTAATATCTATAATTTTTGTTTTTTGTCAAAATTTCCTGAAATGGTCCGTATTCGAGAAATTTGACAAAATGTGCAAAATTCTGATTTTTATGAAAATTTTTAAAATAAAAGTTGTTTGCGATATCGATATATATAATTTTTGTTTATAAATGATTTTTCTAAAATGGACCGTAATGGAAAAATTGTAGGAAAATTGCTAAATTTAAATTTTTCAGTATTTTCGTTTTCAATGAATAACTATAGAAAAATGTTTCGAGGTAGACGTATGTGAAAAATGTATATATTTAGTTTATCCTCTAAACATTTATAGAGGTGCTGCAATAGGTTGTACAAAATAACCAGAAAAAGCCTATAATAACTAGATAGGAAAGTCATGTGTTGGACACATCAGATTTTTTGACTATAAAATTTGGAAAACCAATATTTTCTGTATAATAAAGCTACATTTGTTGCATCTCGCTAGAGCACGCTATTTTTAAGAGAAAAGCATGTTACCTTATTCGAAAGTGGAAACAATAATAAGTAGGTCTGTAGAATCAGAAATTTTATTTTTTTTTAACTTTGAAAAACCGGTAACTAAAGAAATTTTAGAAAATATTTACAAAAATGTTCCATCTGGACTTCACTTGTGACACCCTGTATCTCGAAAACGAAATGTTTTCGGACCTATGTTTATATAAACTTTTACTCCTATTTTTAACCGACTTCAAAAAAGGAGGAGGTTCTTAATTCGTCGCAATATTTTTTTAAATTTTTTTTTATGTATGTTCAGCGATAATTCTTTAACACGGTGTCCGATTTCAATGATTCTTTTTTTGTTAGAAAGGGGGTACTTCAGGGGTGGTTCCATATAAATTTGGCCAAAATTTAATAATTGGGCCCATGAGAAAATCCTCAAATTCATTTTTTATGTATGTTTAGCGATAATGCTTTACCACCTTGTCCGATTTATATAATTATTTTTTTGGTAGTAAGGGGGTACCTCAGGGGTGATTCTATATAAATTTGGTTAAGATATGGTGACGGCATCTGCACGTTTTTGAATTCGGTTTTTTAAAATTTTTAATTTCTAATACTTGTAAAATGTAGAATACGCTGTTAAAATATGACCGTCTAATTTCGGGACACCCTGTATATTGGAAATTCAAAATAATAGTTATGACGTGGCGGTGTTCTTCTAACTGTAATCGGGTCCTAGGTATATGGATACGGAAAGTGATGAATTGGAGATAGGTAAATTGTATTTATTGTATTAAAGGAACAACAAATATAAGTACAATTAAATAAGTATATTAATATAACAATTGTTTAAAGTCTGTATAAAAAAATTTTTTTTCACATAGATTATTAAATTAAAAAAATAACTATTAAAACACGAAATGTTAATTTTTTCTCTTTTACAACACAAGATATACAATACTGTTGAATCAAAATCTTGGCAGCAGGTGGTTTTCCTGACGCGACAATTATGATGCTTTGCATCTCATGAATTAAAGCTAATTCTCTTTCAATCTTAAGGTAATCATACCCCTTATAATTTTCGGATAAGAATACCTCAAAATATTTAAATTTTGGCAAAATAAATTGGGCAATAATATCTATAATATGCATATATTTTAATGTTTTAATTCCTTCCAGTTTCCCAAAAAAACTAAAAGGGCTTTAATTTTGAAATATCATAATGAAAATAAATGCATTCCTCGACAGCACTATTCTTAATATAAGTGCTATCTTCTGGTGTAAACTGGTGTAAATTGTTGCAAGAAACAAAAATAATGAGTGTACGATACGATAGTTACAAGGGCGTTACACCCGAAGGCAGCACATAACGAGGCATTTTAGCCACTAATTTTGACGACTTTTAAAAAATCATTACCAAGACATTAAGAGTTTAAATTTCGGGATTATATTAAGAATAGTACTGTTCAAGAATGCATTTATTTTCATTATCATATTTGATTTTTTTTTCCGGAAACTGAAAGGAATTAAAACTTTAAAATATCTAGTTAATATTACCTAATTTATTTTGCAAAAATTTTAATTTTTAAACAAAATTACTTTTTGAAATATCCTTGTCCAAAAATTATGAAGGCTGCTGCATTCACCAACATAGAGGGTGTTTCAAAATTCATGGGACAAATTTCAGGAGGTGATTGCTCGTATGAAATTAAGATGGGTGTTTCCTATAACAAAATTTCCTCAGCCCACCCCTTTCCGAGATATCATCCTTAAGAGGTGGTGATTAAAATTGAGTTTCTATTTTTTTTTCTAAAATTTCAGTAAAGCTAGAAACTTGAAATTCTGTAATTTTCGTGCACTCGCAAAGGACTAACCACGGTTATTTTTTCATATTCCTGTTACATTATAGGGGGGTAAAATTAGCAACCCTTTCTTTATTTCATATCAAAACTTTTTTTCGAGATGAAGTTTTATGAAATAAAATTGTAACTTGAAATACTTGTTTTATTTAAAAAAAAATCCCAAAACCAATACCTTCATAGAAAAAAAAAACTGTTTTCCACTCAATTTATTAAAAAAAAAATTATAAATTAGGGTGTTAATTTTTTTCTCTGAAGTTATTGGTTTTGGGAAAAAATTCAAGAATAAAAAAAATTAAATAAAACAAGGATTTCATAAAAGTTCATCTCGAAAAAAGTTTTGATATAAAATAATTGTTGCTAATTTCACCCCCCTATAATGTAACAGAAATATTGAAAAAATACCCGTGGTTAGTCCTTTGCGGTTACATAATTTCAAGTTTCTAACTTTACTGAAACTTTAGAAAAAAAAATAAAAACTCAATTTTAGTCACCACCTTTTAAGGGTGATATCTTGAAAAGTTATTTAGAAAATAGTTAAGATATTTGTTATAGAATGACGCTAAAGAGGCAAAAAATTAAATTTGTTAAAAAGTTTTCGCGATTCTTGGTTAATTTTTAGAACGATTGGCAGAACCATTTTTTTTACAATTTTTTTTAACTGCCTCAAATGTAAAATTGATTTTTGGCGGAGGAGCGCCCGTCATGTTTGCTCTTAAGTAATGTTCGTATTTAACTAACAAATTGTGTCTGATTATAGATAGTCCTTTCCAATGCAACCTCAGATAAACAAATGAATAATAGATAACTAACGGTCTGGATCTGTTTGAAACATTAGACTAAATCTATAATGTAAATGTGTACGAATACACCTTTACACGCTGAAACAGAAAGATGGGGTTTCTGTTATTTTAATTTTTTTTTAAATTGTTTTTAATCGTCCCCATGTTTTAATAAATTTTGACTTCACCCGAAGATGGAAAAGTTTTCCAAAACATATGTAGTGCTGTGCTAAACAACAGAAAATAAAAACAACCGAATAAACCAAGGAAATTTTTATTTATACAAAAAATTATTATATTATGTAATGCAGCAATGGATTTACATTTTCAAGGCAGGGAATATTTTGTTTCATTGATGTATAAATCGCACAATCAAAAGAATGTAAACATGTGTATTGCCAACATTATAATCAATCAATAACATATCTAATACAATTTAATAAAAATTTAATTCTAAAATGATTGGACGTGCACAATTGAAAAAGAGTACAGGTAACTTAGATAGGTCATTTTAAAAGCAAGTATGTGCTTGGTTCACAAGAGGTAGGAAAATAATTTTATAAATATATAAAAGGATAATGAGACACTATACTAACATCCAAATCATGTAAATGAGTAAAACAAATCTTTCCTATATGAACTAGAATAAAGTTGGTTTAAATTGTTTTATATATGAACAAAATCAATATCAATTTTTCATATATACTATGCAATTATACTTCATATTTGTAGAGTTTTTCAAAGGCAATTGTTGTTCAAAATAAAGCATTGCATAGCCATGAATATGAATTGTCATTATTTGTTGTATCCAGTAAAGGGGCATTTTAAAAATATTTAATTATTAATTGCATACTTTACTCTCCAGTCTCTAAACGAATTATAGCATCAGAAATATTGATAAGAACTAAAAGAACGCTTTTCAGGAAATATAGATGAATTCTTTTCAATATATCTTACACCTCAAACATGATACTTCTTGAAACCTTTCCTAGAAAATTGCATATTTTTCTGTAAATTAATAGTGTATTAGCAATATTATGTTTTTCATATATAATTATCATGTTGTTTATTATGAATTTTTTGGTAAAATTAATTTAAAATATAACATTTCTTCAGCTTTTTCGTGTTGTATTATCAATTTTCTTAAGGTACACAACTAATTTTTTCATTTTATGTAAACATATTTTTAAAATGTTACATCATACTATTTATAAATTGTTTATATATCGTTATTCTTAGCTTTTGAATAATACATCATTGTGTAAATAAATATTTCAACTGAATTCTTTTATTTCTGTACCATTTTCCTGTTAATGATACGCCCATGACAATAATATCAGTAATGTAAACAAAGACGCCATTTTCAACCTTATCTGACGTTTATAGTCTATTTTTGTGTATGAGAGAGTATTAATAGTATATTATGCAACGATCATGTAATGATGGTTATTAATACACGAGCATTAACCGGGATACGAAACGAGCCAAAGGCGAGTTTCGTATGGTCTATGCGAGTGTTTTAATAACCATTACATGAGAGTTGCATACGCTATTTTTTCTACACCCGATAAATAATCAAGACCTATAAATATTATATTTATATTGGTATTGAACACAATAACAGTAATTACTCGTATTTCTATAAAAAATTCTACAAAATTGTAATTAATGGTATTACTTCGGGTATTGGTATTTCCCTAGATTTTTGCTGCAAAATATTTTGTACTGTATTTTCTGCTTTCTCCGATATGTGTGGAAGAGTCTTCTATATCGCTGATATGAGACATTTTAATATTATAATTATCGAAGTTTAGCTATCTACGAAAATTTAATACGTTTTGACAACTAAAACAATTACATAGAAACCTAGGACAAACGTCAAACAGCATGCTTGATTGAAAAATAGTAGGTTTCTATTGATTAAAAATCTGTATCGTAATGAAAAATCTGTATCATAATGGGTATCATTATGAAACGGATTATGGGCATATAAGTGCATTATTATAATACGGGTGTAGAAAAAATAATAAAGCGTTCGTAATCCATAGGCGTATCACTTCTTTTAGTAGACAGTTAAAATATTTTTTGAAGTTATTCCTCGAGTATACACTTATATTTTCACCTAATTAACCTGCTTATAACTTCTAAACAGCTGAAGGTAAAAAAGTGCAATTTTTTCTAAAATGTTTTATTTTTCCACAAGGTATGTTAAGAACATTGTGTCAAACGGGTTCTGTAGGTATAAGGGTTTAAACTTTGACTTTTAAACAACGTTACGTTCATAAATAATAATTTTAATATAAAAATTACTTCTTACCTACAAATCGAAATCAGAAGATGAACTGTCGCAACCAATATTTACAATGAGTGGCTCGATCATTTCATCAGTAATAGTGTCCAACTTCCACATTTTCTCTTCTTCTTTAATCGTATGATTTACTGCCTTTTCCCAGTTTTCCCAGCCTCCAAAAACAACTGTTTAACATCACTAATTTTAAAAGAATTATTTTTTCTTGAAACTTCTCCCTTTATCTGTGCCCATATCAGTTCAATCGGGTTTACTTCGCAATGATATGGTGGTGATCTAACCACCGTCATCCCACGATTTTTTACAATTTCATATTTTTTGAATTTCTCTTTATGAAGGGAACACAAATGATACAGTTTCTTTCTCACAGAACCGGGATGGAACTTAATATTCTTTGAATTTAGCCAATTCTGTAAATCTTTTTTTAACCACTTGGTTGTGGGCATTTTTTCTATAAGTCTCGAGTGATAACTTGCATTATCCATTACTATTATACAGTTCTGAGGAAGAAGATCTATAATTTGTTTGAACCACTCTTTAAAGACATCAGCATTCATGTCCTCATGGTAGTCACCGGTACGAGTAGATTCAAAAGTCAATAAACCACCTTTAACAAAACCGTTTGAACTACCGATGTGTACTATTATTAGTCTACGCCCCTTTCCTGATGGTGGATTTAAACCAGTAGATAAATTATTTAAAAAAGCCTGTCTTCGACTTGTAACAGTTTCATCTTGCCAAAATTTATTTGGTTTATGTCCCTCGTTGATCAATGTTTCATCTAAATAAAATATATTTCTTCTTTGGTTTCTCATTTCTTTTATGGTCCTTAGGTAATTTCTTCTCCATACTACAATATCGCTTCTTTCTATTAAAATAGACTTTATGGAATGATTTTTCCATAAAAAACCTATTTCTTTTAAAAGTTTCCATAGTGTACTTCGACTCATTTCAGGGTAATCCTTATCATCTCGAACCGTGGCAAGAACTTTGTCTACTGTCGAAAATTCTTTTCTAAAGAAGAACGCATGCACTTTCCTTCGAAGTCTTTCTTTCAAAAGATTTTCTAATTGAAATTTTGGTTTTCCTGGAGCTTTACGTACTGTTTGAAACTCGCCACATTTCTCTTCTTTAACAACTCTGTAAATCGTAGATTTCCCAACACCAAGCGTACTACTAGCTAATTCCACTGTGTCATCAACACTTTTACATAAATGTTTGTCTGTAAATGATTTAAAACAATTAAATATAAATGTTTTTTCATTAACAGTTAAAGAACCGATTTTTTGTCGTTTACGCGGCCCTTCCAAATTTTCCTTGATCACACTAGAATTCACACTGCACCTTGCAAGTTGCAACTAAACGACATTTAGTAAACTGTCAAGAATACACAACTTGGACCACCTTACTAAATGGAAAACCTATAATCGCATTTTCGGTAAAATTTGTTGGGAAGGTATTTATCTACTTATAATTCGATTACTGTAAGAAATTCTTGGAATTAAAATAAAACAAAATTGGCAAATAGGTACTTATTGAAAATATTCTTAAGATACGGCTATGTAATCTTTAATACACAGGGCTTTTGGCCTGTCCAAACCTTTTTCTATTGTTCTGTACATCTTATGTTTATAAAGGACCAATAAAAGACCCAAAACTTGTAATAGCTCAGGTACATTTATTACAATTTTAGGAAATATTTAGATTATTCTGTAAAAATATTTAAAATGACCGTACTAAGTTTTGCATTAGAAATGCTGTTTTATTACTCTCTCATACATAAAAATAGACTATAATGTAAACAAACAATATTTATGAATGGGTTGTGGTAGATGTGCTTTTACTACAGAAATAGTGTAAATTGTCGGAAAAACTGTAAAATTTTTCTAAAAATATTTTAGTATGATATGGCATTTCTCAGACCACTACCTTTTACAATCCGTAAGTAACATATAATATTTTTATATAATCACTTGTAAGAGGATGATACCCAGTTGTCTGTAATCCTCATAAAATAGTGCGGACTGAGAGAAAAATTAGCTAAAAATTATAGCATAATAAAATTAATAAAAATTAGTTTTGGCTCTTAAAATCAATGCCTTTTTTTACCTGAAGGTGTAAGGCATAAAATGCTACTCTTGTGTAGCGTATTAAATTAAAATACGGGTAATAAAATTAGTTAAAAATGACGGCGTAGTAAAAAAATTAACAATTAGGTTATTCTGCTAGCTGCTACCATGTTCACGTTTTTTTTTTTAATTAATGAATGGAGCTATAAAAATAAAATATCTGGTGGTAATAAATTAGCCATAAATTAAGGCATAAAAAATAATTAAAAAAGGGTACCTAGCTACACTAGTTTTATAAATAAATATGCTCTAGTAAAAAAATATAAATTGAAGTTTTAACGTAAATATAATTATTATAATTGATTTTGAATAAGCATGAGTGCGAGTGAGGTGATTGATACTATACAACAATAAAAAATTTCAAATTAATTATACAATTTATCTAATAACCAATAAATTATCATTATTGTTTTGTTAAAAAATTTAAATTTTAATGTTATTAAGACAAGTTATAGTCTAAATAGAAGAATAAAAAGCAAAGAAGAAATGTGTCAATTGCCAATGTCAATAAGAATGACATATGAAATGAATACATTGAATAAATTATGAAAACAATTTAAAAATAAGATCAACAACTTTGTAATTGATTAAATACAAATAAAATAAAATCATAAGAAAATAAAATAAACCATCTTTAAAATTTTGATGGTTGATACGCCTTGTCCAACAAAATTAACCTTAAATATATACGAGGGACATTTTTTTACAAGGTCCGCTGAGTCGAAAAATAAAAACCACATTAAAATGTTGTCCGTCGATTGCATTAAGTCACAGTTGTCAGTTCTAAGCGGCTAGGGGTAGTGTTCAACATTCATAGATGGCGTTACTTTACAGAAAGTTTGCTCACCGAAGTGAAACCGTTATAGTAGCACGACTTCAAGAAACTATAAAAGCAGAAACACCTGTAGTGATGGAACCTTGGAACCACGATGAAGAGGTTGGACGAGGAATTCTGATTGGAAAGGGGTTGGTCACGACTGCAAAAGAGATCCCAGTTCATCTTATAAATATTAATGACCACCCAATTACCATCAAGAAAGAGACTAGAATCGGAACTTGTGTACCAGTAACTTCCATAATTCATCAAACAACGACTTCCGATAATTCCAATGACAAATTTGAGCAAAAGATTGCAGTTGCTGGACAATCTCTGAATAAAATAGAGAAAAAGGAAATAAAGGAATTTCTTCGACGATATCGTGATATTTTTGTAGAAAAACGAGGAAAAATAGGAAGAACTTCTGTCCTAAAACACAAAATTGACACTGGTGACGCCAGGCCGATTCGTCAATCAGCTCGAAGATTACCAAATGCCAAGAGAGAGGAAGCTGAAAAGGTTGTTCAGGAAATGGAGGAAGGCAGGGTGATAGAACCTTCTACCAGCCCATAGGTCTCTCCGGTAATCCTGGTTCAGAAAAAGGATAGAACTACGAGGTTCTGTGTGAATTACCATCAGTTGAACAATATTACCAAGAAAGACAGTTGTCCTCTTCCTCGAATCGACAATACATTGGACACATTGGCCGGAAGTAAACTATTTTCTACCTTAGACCTAAAGTTTGGATATTGGCAGGTGGAAATGGACTCAGTAGACAAAGAAAAGACAGCTTTTACTACTGGATATGGATTATGGCAATTCAGTGTCATGCCATTTAGACTATGTAATGCCCCCGCGACATTTGAAAGACTTATGGAAAATGTATTGGGAGGGTTATCCTGGAAAACATGCCTGGTGTATTTATAACGACATCATAGTCTTGGGGAAGACATTTGATGAAAATATAATGAACTTAGATGTTTCTTAAAGACCCAACTGATGCTTAACCTCAAGAAATACCAGCTATTCCATAAATAAAGTCAATTACCTGGGTCATGTAGTAAGTAAGGATGGCGTAGCTGTAAATAAGAAAAAAGTCGCTTCTATCAAAGAGTGGCCACAACCAAAGGATAAACACCAAATAAGAAGTTTCCTTGGGCTTTGTACGTACTACCGAAGATTCATAAACAAGTTTGCAGATATTGCTAAACCACTAACACGACTCACAGAAGAAGCGACAGAATTCTTCTGGGACGAAGACTGCCAAACTGCCTTTGAAACTTTCAAGAAGCATTTAACAACAGCACCAATACTAGGCTACCCACTACCAGACGGAGAATTTATCTTGGATACTGATGCTAGTAATGTGGAAATTAAAAGAGTGCTTTCACAGATTCAGGAACAAAAAGAAAGAGTACTAGGTTATTTTAGTAAAGTGATTTTGAAACATGAACGAAATTACTGCGTCACAAGAAGAGAACAACTGGCAGTTGTAAAGTGCGTGGAACACTTATACCAATACCTGTACGGAAGAAAATTTTTAATCCAGACCGATCATGCAGCCCTTAAGTGGTTGATGCAATTTAAGAACCCGGAGGGTCAAATCGCCAGATAGATTGAACAACTTCAAGAGTACGACTTTAAGATTGAACAGCGATTTGGAATAAGCCACAGAAATGCTGATTCTCTTTCTAGAAGACCGTGTCCAGCAGAGTGCTCGCACTGCAACAAAGCGAAATTCGAGGAAAGTGGACTACTAAGAACAACTGTAGTCAACGATGAGTGGGATCTTGCTAAGATTTGGGAAGAACAAGAAAACGATACCATTTTGAAGAAGATGCGACAATGGAAAGAGGAAAATCGTCGATCTACTTGGCAAGAAGCATCTAATCTCTCTCCAGTACGTAAGTCATATTTGGCTCAGTGGGATTCTTTTATTCTGGAAGATGGTTTATTAAAGCGAGTTCTTGAAAATGATGATGGTTCCGAAAACAGAAGACAGTTGGTCATTCCAAAGAGTAGAGTAGCCGAAGTACACGATAATGCAGTAGGAGGACATCTCGGTGTTAAGAAAACCCTTCAGAGAGTTCGGGAAAGGTTTTACTGGATGAACAGTTCCGATGATGTAAAGGACTGGTGTGAGAAATGTACCACCTGTGCTATGAGTAATGGACCTCAACGAAAAAGGAAGGCTCCTATGAAGCAATACAACGTTGGAAGCCCGTTTGAGGATAGCTTTAGATATTGCTGGATCATTCCTAATTACCATTCCAAATCAAGAGGCCGCAACTGTTGCAGATGTGTTAATAAAAGAGTTTATCTGTCGATTTCGAGTGCCCTTGGAGATCCATAGTGACCAAGGCAGAAATTTTAAAAGTCAACTTTTCCGTGGAATCTGTGACAGACTAGGCATGAAGAAAACCAGAACCACAGCATTGCACCCACAATCCGATGGAATGGTAGAGAGAATAAATAAGACCATTGGCAAATATCTGACAAAAGTGGTTTCAAACCATCAGCGAGATTGGGATCAGTATCTTTCGCTCTTTGCAATGGCTTATAGATCCGCTGTCAATGAATCAACAGGCCAAACACCAGCAAAGGTCTTGTTTGGGCGTGAGATGAGACTACCGTGCGACCTCAAGTTTGAATGCCTACCTGGAGAAGATGTAGCTGGTGAAGATTATGTGATCTAGTTACGACGAAGGATGTTTTAAGGAAGGCGAAAAAGTCTGGCTCCATAACCCAAAAAGACAGAAGGGTTATTCTCCGAAGCTTTAAAGGTCTTGGGAAGGTCCGTACCTCATCGAGAATAAAATGAATGATGTCATTTAGCGTATAAGTAAGATCCCGAACGGTAAACCAAAGGTAGTTCGGTAGTTCACCAAAACCGGCTGGTTCCATTTGCGGGTAACCACGAGGAAGAAGAAGTAGTAAACCAGCTCCAAGAAACACCTGACCCTATCTTTGAAGAATTTATGGGTGCATATGGAGGTATCGGAAAAGCAAGACATGGTGTTACGACCGAGCAACAACAAGATCTGCTCTCGCTTCCAAAAGACTACTCGCTGGGCCATAGTACTTCCGCCAGCATCAACGACGCGCGACGATTGGCATATGTGTTCCGTAAGAAGTATGATCAACTGCTAGAACTTCAACGTCAGTTACCAGCCCCTGGAAAAGCCTTGAAACTTCAAGACGAATCGCGCTACCTTTTCTATTTGATAGAGAAGAATACCTTCCGAGATCGATCCACTTATCATGATGTATGGGAAGCATTACTTGGTTTAAGGGAGCACGTACTGGAATCGAATGTACAGAAGCTAGCCATGCCGAAGATAGAAGGAAATCAGCTGGATTGGAGGATCATTAGGAACATGGTGGAAGTAATCTTTTAAGATACCGGAGTCCAAATACTGGTTTGCAGCCATTCGCCCAGTGTCCAGGTTAAAACAAAGACATTGCCTTGTTACTTCCATGCAACTAGAAATTGTAAAAGAGGGTTCAGTTGCAGATACAACCATTCCCTTTTAGTTTCGTAAGAGCTCCAGGAGGAACTATCTCTTAAGAAGGGGGCAATGTTATGTGAGCCATTTCATTATTCAGTCCTTCTCTGTCTTATTTGGCCTTTGAGGCTCAACTTGTCCGATTATCATACATAATTAAACCCCTTAAGACCAAACATATGTGACGACTATGGCGGAGGTGCTTTCGAGATCTTTCCAGGTAGAACGTGATAATGTTTCTAGTTTTGGCGAAGAAAGTTCTACAACCTTCACCATAATTTTAAATTTTTATATAAATATTGGTGGATGAACGCAGTCAATCAGTTATATATGGACAGTGAAGAGAAATAGTGAACAGTTTAAAGACATTCAAAATATATATAAATTAGAATAGTAGTGTTATAAAATAAATTAGTGTTAAAATAAATTATTAATAAATAAACTGTTGTTTAAAACAAACAAATATCACAATATGTAATGGATACTTTTTAGTAATTACATATTTATAATTTTTTTATAATATATGTGTTGGGCGTTCTTGCAATTTGTTCTGGTTCCAGATACTAACTGTACCCCGAAGTGCCATTCCAGATTTCATTTAAGGTTCCGACAATAGCATTGTTGTGAATAGAAGTTTCGTACTTTTCACATTTTCTACATAGGGTTTCAGATATCCTTAAGAGGTTGAGGTGTCATCTAAAGTCACAGTGTCCCGTTAATAATCCTATTATGGTCTTGAGTTCGTTTTAAATAAGGTTTAGCAGTTGATTTTATCTGATCTTGGATGCACCCTCTACAAATATTCTGCACTGCCTATGTCAAGGAAGTTCTAATCAGAGTTAATGGAGTTCTCTATTTACCTGTTTTATCAACACCCCTTTAACATGTTGATATGGGTTACAAGATGTAGGTTTGCCTGAGATCAGGTAGTTCTTATCAAGGCTTATGCCCAATGAATATACACTCGTTTTTTCAAAGTACATTTTACGTTGTATGGTATAAAAAACGTTATTGATTGAAAATTCAAAGTTATACGTATATAAAATACTATTTAATAACGTATGTTTCTAAATTTGATAAAATAATTCGTTTTTTATAACGTTTGGTTATAAATAACGTTATTTTCCGCGACATTTCAACTAATTTTTTAACACTTCCCATTTATTATGTTCTGTCAGATTTTGGACAGACTATTGGCAGTTCAATATTAATTTAGATTACTTCTACCTTTTCAGAGTTGTCATAATAAAGACTTTCTTATCTCTAAGTCCCAATAATTAAAACAAATCCGTAAGACGTTTCGAGTTTAATTACTTTAAATGATTTATAATCCTTAAAAACTACAATAAATTAAATTGTAATTTTAATTTCCAGCATTGATCCAGATTTAAATTTCACGCAGATTTTTATCAATTGAGATACGCTACTTTTTATTCGCCTCGTACAGGATGAGTTTGAAGTGATTGACGTAAATTGAATAAGGCTTGTAAATCTGAAGAGCAAAGAATGCATCCCATTTAGCCAGCAAACGGCATCTCTCTTACCATCTGGCAGGTATTCAGCAGCGAAAAATTCCAACAAAATGTCTGGAAATTTTTCAATCTACCTCGCAGAACGTATAACGCAAGCTCGACTGGATATCTAAATATAAATCTAAATAAGAAGCAAATAAAATGTTGAAAATGGTTAAATTTAAAATAACACCGTCAATAAGTCTTTATTTCGTTATCCGCGACTTTCCCGGCCTGAAATCTATTTTCCGTGGCAAGCCCTCCATTTTCCGTGAGAGAGAGGGCTAAACCGCCTGGAAAATTGTCAATTCGGTTTTCCTCCAGTGTGACATCACACAGGGAAATAATAACACAGAAACTCAAGTATCAAGTGTACATTTCACCCATATAAAAAATATTCGA
This sequence comes from Psylliodes chrysocephalus, assembly GCA_927349885.1. Taxonomy (NCBI): domain Eukaryota; kingdom Metazoa; phylum Arthropoda; class Insecta; order Coleoptera; family Chrysomelidae; genus Psylliodes; species Psylliodes chrysocephalus. The sequence continues at coordinate 10,673,567 of OV651818.1, read as the reverse complement.
AAAAATCTTCACGAAGGCATTCGTGTGTTTTTCTTTGCGTCTTATTGCAATATTTTTTTTACACTTTCTTGCTTCAGTCTGTTTTATTTGTGAAAGGCAGTGGCGTGCGGTGACATTTTTGGAAAGGAAAGCGATTGTATAAAAATACAGCAAGCCAGTAAGCACAGCGCCGCAGGCGAAAATTTTTCGCGGCGCATTCACCATTTTGTTAAAATCTTGCTTTTTTTCCTCAGCACTAAAGATATTCGAGATTGAGATTTTTGAAGTGTTAGTTACTATTACTTTATTACCTTGAAATTTCGAAAGATCCGTTTAAAAGAACATTTGCGTTGTCTTAACCAAAATACAACAGGATTTTCACATTTTGCCAACCACCTACTGGACTCAAATCACGACTTCGATTCAACTGAAGGTTTCGAAATCCTACATAGTTCCTACCATAGATTTACTCTTAATAGCTTCGAAAGCCTCGAGATATTGAGAAATTTAAAATTAAATCCTGTTGGTTGCTTAAATGCCCAGATAATGTCAGAAACTCCTCCAGTTTTCTCAACACTAATCTAAATTTATCGTTCTAACTTCCTTTTTAACCTCCCCCTTTATTTCTATTCACATATTTCCTTGCAAGGGGTACATTTCAGTAAGTAATTTCTTCCCACAAAAAACCAACGTGCATGTTTAAGGACTAGGTTAAGTTGTGTGTTTTCACATCTGTCATTTTCTTCTTTTCTTCTTCTTTTATTTTTCAGTTGCTTCACAACAGTTAACCCAGTAATTTTTTCTTTTTTCTTATTTTATCCTACAACATCACATACACTTGGTGATTGGTTCATGGCCCAAATCTTATATAATAAATATTTCTTCACTCATAGTTTACATCTTATTACCTATACCCTGTCATAAGTTTATCCAAGAATTTTTCGTTAGTACTTACCACCACCTGTAGAGGCCTTAACTTGACAGGTCTCCTTTCAAAAATGTTAGATTTTTATAAAAAACAGCAATGTTGCTTAAAATAGGCCTTATCTTTTAATCTGTTTAATGTATGTGATTTGTTTTTGTATAGTCTTGAATATTTTAAAAATTTTTAACTGTTTATATCTACTAATATTTGTTTTTCAAATATTTTTAACTTTTTATAACTTGTAACATTGTTTTGTTTTACAATTTATTTCATCCCCCACGTTTTGATGAAACTTGTCTGTAGTATTCCCTAGTGGATGGAGAGTATGGTGAGTTTTTCTATTTTTTACTATTTTATATATTGTGGGCTCAAAGTCAACACACCTTACACCACATATTCTCCTTTCCACTAGGCGAGCCTGAAGATGAAGTGATGATACTTCGAAACCGGTCGCACTCAATGTTTTGTTGAATAATTAAACATTGACTTTCCTTGTGACATATAAAGGACTTTTTCTCCCCCCTTCACCTTAAAATTACCTCAACTCACACATGGCTACCCCCCTTGTCAATAAATAATAGTAGTGGTGTACTAAACAAACAACGTACAGTTAAAGATAGCGATACAGGTTAAGCAATAATTAAAGATAATAGGTTTGTCCAAACAGAAAGTTCATAAGTGTTCAGAATCTGATTTAGAACTGTATAAAATACATGTGTGAACTTATAGGTTTAGAATCTACTGGGCTAGTGTTGAAACTATTTAGAACAGCTGTACTCAACCTTTTTTTCTTTCGGACCACATAAATCTGTTTATGTTACATGGGCCGCAGATATTTTTTTCTTAACCATCCTCCAGACTCCTACTGCTTGCCGAGTCCCTTACGTGTTGCGTTTGCGCGTTTGAAATAATTATATACTTAGGAAGCAACTTTTATGATGATTTTGTTTCTACAGAATTAAACAATTTTATTTAAAAAAATTTGGGAATATGTAAACTTCACTTTGATACCTCCAATTTTGAGGTGTTCAGTAGGCATTTTACTTTTTTTTTAGTATGGTTAACAAATTCCATTCTTTCGCTGCTTTAGATGATTTTTTTTACCAAAATTCAATTGACAATTTTCTACTTTCTACTTAAAGTGCTAGTAAATGAATGAATTAAGAACTATATTTTGGCTCCGGTACGCTTTAGGTACGTCGAAATTAAAAAAAAATTTGGTTGCACTAAAAAGTACCGATTACATATTGTATATTTCTAAAAAAAATACGTTTAAGAAATTTTTTGTTGAAGTTAAAATTTTATAGGCATTTTGCCTTAGGTGTATCGACAATTTTTGTTCTACAATTAAAGAATGGGTATACATATTTTATTTTGTAACTAACTGAACATATTTTATAAATAATATTTTGATCATTTATAAAAATTTTCTTCCATATTTTTTAAATAATTCTACGATTTAAGAAAATTTTATTCTTGTTAATATTTACATATTTTATTATCCAGTTACCTATGAACTGAAACTCTTGCCAAAACTGTAAAAAAATTATAAAATGTTAGATTAGGAACATCAAAATTTTGCAACTTTTCTTAGAAAATATTCGGTTATTAGCATTTTTTTTTTTAGAAATGTCTATAGAATGGGGACTTTAATTTTTAATTATTTTTCCAAATTTCGCTGTACCATAAAGCTACATTTTTACTTACAAGTATATCTGTACCTATACCTAGCTTACAAAAGTGAGAAACGAAGATAGGTACTTTTTGTTTTTAGTATTTATTTCTTTATTATATATCGTATTCTATTTATAATTACATGTTTTAAAATAAACTAGCTTGCACACAGGCAATGCTTCAGTGAGTTATCAATGTCCAATTTATTATTTATTTGTAATTAGGTATTTCACTTGAATAATAATTTATCTTTGTATTTATACTTGCAATTATTCTTAATTATTTATATTTTTCTTGAATAAACATTATTATATATTCCTGCATTTTTAACATAACCTATTTCCAACGGAAACGAGGTACGACAATAATAAGAAATATGACAATGATCACTTTGGCTATAAAATCAAAGATAGGTACGGGAAAACGCAGCCAGTGAAGACTCGGCAAGCGTTAGGACTCGGGAGGATGGCAGGATGGTTAAGAAAAAAATATCTGCACAAAGGCCGCAATATTTTTGGGTGATAACTAGAGTTGCCACTTTTTTGAAATGTAAATAAAGGACAATGGGTGACAATAAGGATGCGGTTTAAATATTTGCTTAAAAAAAACCTCATGTTGTTTTAGTTTCAATATTTAAAAAAAAAAACATGTTTTAATAAGCTTTGAAAAGACGCAAGGACAATTTGTTTCAAGAAAGGCCCTCGGTCAACCATTTAAAATTAGTAGGGATCTCTAATACATCAAACACAAAACGTAAATGCAAAACAATAAAAATATTAACATGATAAATTTTAAAAACAAAAAGCAATAGTTTTAGAAAGCACCTTCCTAATAATAGTGTTTGGGGCTGCACAAAAAATCTTGGAGGGCCGCACAAAAAAGCTTGGAGGGCCACAGGCGGCCCCTGGGTCGCATGTTGAGTATGCCTGATTTAGAAGGTGTTCAAATTTCGGTTTGGTTATCCGAACTTATTAAAATCAAGAAAAACTAGTAACTTCTACTAACTCGAAAACGTTCCAAAAAAACTAGTATCACTGGACGATAGGCCCTACTGTTACTAGGTAATTTTCATCATAGATATGTCTTGTAACATCAAACAGGTCTCTAACTAGTCTTAAACTAATTTAGATCACTATCGCCAATATACTATTAAGATAGGGGACTCCACTGTCACCAGCCATCGGGTTCTGAAGAAACATCCATTCATTTGTGGCAAAAAAAAATATAAGACAACAAAATAAAAAAAAGAAAATAATCCATTAATAGCACAGTCGAGTGATTTTGGTAACTCTGATGGTCCTTGGGGGTAGGGGAGCTGAGGCTTCACAACTGTTTTCGGAAAGGAAGGCGAGAATTATAATGAGTGAATAAACAGTAACATGTATTTTTACAAAAACTTTAACGTTTAATAGTTCCAAGATAAATTACAATAATTTTATATTGGGAATAATCTATTCTATGATTTAGGCACAAGTTGATAATATTTCCAAACTTGTTTTGATAAAGAATTAAATGATAAATAGATGTAATCCATAACTTATACCAGATAGTAAACTTCCAATTGGATTATATGATTTGGACTTACTAACAATAATTATATCATTAAAATTTAACTCTATATAACTAGTTAGTGATCAAACATGGGACAAAAATGGAAAAATTGACATTTATATGAATAATAAATAATTGTCTGAAAACAAAACCCAAACAAAACAAGATGTTAAAATAATTTAAGGTTTAAGGATAATTACGCCAACCTCTGACACACAATTCACTGAAAAAAATAACATGCTTCGGGACATAGAGCTGTCTTTCGGCCATAGTTTCGGACCTAGTCCTACATTTAGGCTTACTCTTCTTATGGCCGACTTCCCACTATCTATTAAAATTCAAAACTACGTAACAGGCAAATTAACAAATTATTATTTTTGAGAATATGCATATTTATTTGATTTAATGTAAGTCGTTATACAGGGTGGCGCATCCTATACGCCTCGGTCTCTGTAGGGAAAACGACTTAAAAATTGAATTTGAATATACATGGCCATTAACACTACAAATTAAAAATAATTTGGATTATACAGGGTGACCCAAAAATAGGAATTTATATCAAAGTTGTTTTTTTTTAAAGGGAACACCCTATATTTCATGGTGTCTTTTATCGTTTTCCCTACAGAGACCGACTCGTATAGGATGCGCCACCCTGTATGTTGTAACAAAAAAATTTGTTTGGTTCATTTTTGGTAAGTTACCTTCAATTTAATTTATATTTATACATTCATAATCTTTAAAATTTTTGTGTATTCTTTAAATTTTTTATAATAATAATAATGCCTGGGGGATGGGTGGTTCAGTGGTAGAGTCTCTACCTGCGGATCGAAGGGTCCTAGGTTCGAATCCCACCGTTGGCAGGGACTTGTTTTTATTTAATTTAATTATTTAAAATTAATTCTGATGCCTTGGTAGGATTCCCCACTCGACCATTCACTGTTGGCTTCTAATTAACAGTGCTGTTCCTAAAGTGGTGCTCAGAAACAGTAACAAAACCTACACAGAACACGAGGGTAATAACCTTAGTAGTTGATGCCGATGACACCAAAAAAAAAAAATTTAATAATAATAATAATAATAATGCCAATTATTAGATATTATTTCAACAATAAATATCATTCTAGAATTCTTCATCATCATCAATTTTTCTTCAAAACTCTTACCAAATAAAAAAAATTTTTTTCATTACTAATTCTTAACAAAAAATAAAATAAACTGAAGTTAAATAGCACGTTAAACTTGTTCAGAATTAAACATTCTTGCAAATCGTAGAAGTTTAAAATTGCTTTGCGCAAAGTCAGTAAAGTTCTGAAAGAATCTGAACTTTTGTTGGAACAAACTGTGTAGAGATACTATATAGTGATCAACAATTTTTTTTTCTAAAGTAGGCCATGGCAAAATCACGTGTGTTAGAGCATACAAGTCTTCTTCTTTTTTAGTGTCTTTGTCAGTCATTATGTGGCTAGAGGTTTGAAAATTACTATTTGATAGGCTCAAACAGATTCACCTTTACTCCTTAGAAAATATGGATGAATCAGCCGTTCATGGTTCTCATACACTCCACGATACTACTGTTGTATTCGTTACTTGGATGATTAGCTACTGCAAAAGATATACCTATTTAGGACGAAACATGAAAAAACTGTAAAATTTTAAAGACAAAAACAAAGAGTTTTTTTAAGTAACTTGTCTCATTAACCCAAATTGGCAAAAAGAAACAATTATGAAATCAACTCGGTGTCTCTCTCTATCTGCCTGTCTGTCACAGTCGTTTTACTCAGAGGAAATTTTTGACATACACAATTGAAATTTGAAGTAATCGGACGTTAACTAAAAACGTCAGTTAAATTAAAATCATACATTTGTATCTCATTGGACCAATTACGAGAAAAAACGATTAATGTAACTTTGAACAATAATTTATTTAAGAGGATTTAATTTTTTTGGGCGAGTCGTATAAAAAAAGTCAAGAAATTAAATTTGTTCTAAATTGAACGGGGAGAGCAGTGGCGTACTACTTTTTTCTTAAAAAATATCTAGTCCGAATCCAGTACGGACGCCACTGTTGGAAATAAAAAAAAATTTTTTCAGGTTAAAAATTTATTTTTTTCTTAAAACTTTATCTCAAAGTTAAGGCGTTTAAAACATACATTCGTATGAAGTTTTCTTCTTAGAGCGGTATCGTACGTAAAATTTACGTGAGGTTTGTAGCGAAAGGGCCCTCTCCACTAATTCTTTTGAGTCACGATTTTGAGCTTCCAGCTATGCCTCAGGTAACATCCACTTGTGATGATTTGTAGGTGCCAAAGTTGCAATTATTTAGCAAGAGAAGATGTGACTTGATTTTGAAAAGTATACACGTAAAAAATACGCATTGATACCAATGAGTAGTTATTTGTTGTACGTTTATCTGACGTGCCGCCAAGCTCAAAATTTTAGGCTTCGCTTATTTCTTAACGACTGTCGTGCTAATGGGTCTCTGTATCTTTTACAAGGTGATAAACATGGCTTGCATTAATTCGTACATAATTTAGTCACACAATGTTGAAGCATTAGGTGATAAAACTTTAACACGTTTTGAGTACTTCACAAAAGTCTTATTAACCAATGGCAATCAAAAAATCAACAAATAAGATACCTAAGTACAGTAAGTGCAGTAGATGTTAAAGAAACCTTTATACTCAGTACAAGTATCGAAAGGGAAGGGGATCAAAAAGGGATCAGAGAAATATTGCCACCTTTGTCTTACATAAAAGGAAAGAATGGCAACTACGTACTGCGTAAAATGTAACAAAACAGTATATGGGGAATACAAAATAAAAATATGGAAGTGTTTAAAAAAAATCAAATGAAAAAATGTTCTCTTTATTTTTAAATGCAGTTACTGTAATTTTTTCATTTTAAAATAATGTTCTGTTATTAAAATATGTTAAAAACACTATTTTATGTTCAGGTAAAAAAAAGTAATGAAACAGGTAATTTTACAAAGTATACATGTAAAAATTTGAGAATGCGTAAATTTTACGTGTCGATACCAACAAGCGGTAGAAATTAAACGATACCGTTCTAGGGTTAAAATGGGTCCAAGAATCACGCCCTTAAACATTAGCATGTTATTAGGAAACTCCCTGCATAAAAATACACATTTGTGATGCGTTTGGTTTAAGGTACATATTATTAGAGATTTTAAGTAATGTTAAAAAAAAGTGAAGCTAGAAAAGTGAATCAAAATGTGTATTGACAATAATGGACATCATTTTCAACATTTATTGTAAATTTGAAATTTTTTGACACATTTTGGAATCCATATGTTTATTTATTAGAATAAAATTATTAGTAAATGTTTAAATTTATTTTTGCATTAAAACTATTTGTAACGAGTCTAAAAATAGTATACAGGGTGGACCGGATTTAATTTGCGTATACAGAGATCTCGTAAACCGTAAGATATACATTCTCGGTTAAATGGGGAAAAAGTTTCGTATTTTGACGGATAATACAATGGTCTATAGAAGTTCCAGATTTTTTGACTGGTTCCGGAAATATTCGATAAAATCCGAAAAACCTCATTTTCGTTTTTTAAGTCGTGCGTTATTATAAAAAATATAAAAAAAAAATTATAAAATTTTTGATCCCTATAATCTGCTATGTCAAAATTTTTATTACGACGTTTCGTATTTGCAGGGCCACCTTCAACTTATTTTTTTAAATACGGACTTGGATTTTTAACTGCAATTTTTCATAGCTTTTGTATAGCTAAATACAACGATATGTTACACTTTACCATTTTACTACGTTTCGTCTATGATAATATCATCAGCTATGTAGCTTCTGATGATACCGTTTCTTACTTGATTAAAACAAGATAGCTATTTAAATAATAATTAAAAAACAAAAAAAGATTAAAATGTGAAAAATTAAATATTATTTGAAACATAATACAAGAATTATTTAATTACAAAATGGATTACAATTTTTTATCAAACATGATTAAGTACAACCAGCAAACAAGACTAATGAAGAACGAATTATGGTTGTACACATTCTACAAATAATAAAGGTAATAACAAAAACATAAAATGAAAAACAAAACGGTCAATCAATCTATAAATTCCTATCACCTGATTTTCTGTAAAATCTTTCGCTTAGGTTTCTCACACCGTATTTTTTCTATCTTTAATGTTTTCATGTCTGCATGCATAAGATCTTAACAAAATCATCTTTGCCATGCATGTCAGTTGTAACTTGTCACCAATATTTCTGTTATAATCTGTAACATCTAATAAGTACAGTACTTTTTTAGTTTTAATTAAATTAAAATTAAATAAATATTATGGTTCGTTATACTGAAGAAGAGAAGAAAGATATGTATGATGTGTACATAAGATGCTATAGGAATAAAACCCGGTCAGCTCAGACTTATTTAGATTTATATCCTGATAGACAACAGCCATAAATATGGCAGAGGATAGCACTGTGAAAAAAGGGAGAACTAGATATCAGGTTCGACATACTGATAATGAAATTAATGTTCTTGCCCAAAGCCATGCTACTAGGCGAATAGCTAAAGAATGTGTAGTAGGAACCTCCACGGTTAAAAGAATTTTAAAAAAGCATAAATACTACGGGTATAAATTTCAAAAAGTCCAGACATTACACGCTGGAGACTCTGATAGAAGACTGATATTTTGTCGTTGGTATAGTAGAAAGCTGCACAATGACCTTTCTTTCAACAAAAAGATATTATGGACGGATAAATGCTCCTTTACTAATAGTGGAATATTTAATCTCAGGAACAAGCATTTGTATGCTACTTCTAATCCCCATTTAATCAGAGAAGTTAGACCACAGTTCCGTTTTACCCAAAATGTGTGGTGTGGACTAATCAATAATCAGATTATTGGGCCGATTTTGTTGGATGGTAATTTAAATCAGTTCCGATACCTACATTTATTGAAAGAAGTACTCGATGAGATGCCCTTACAAACAAGATAAAATCTTCAATACTTTATGCAAGACGGTTGTGGTGCACACAATGCTAGGAGGGTTGCAGAGTATCTCGATCAATATTTTAGAGGTAATTGGATTGGTACCAATGGACCAATAAGATGGCCTCCTCGATCTCCGTGTCTTAAACCCATGGATTATTTTGTATGGGGCTTCTCAAAGAACCAAATCTACGACAAAAATATGCCAAATAATCTACAAGAACTTCGTCAACGAATAGTAGATGCATTTGAAAAAATTATACCAGAAATGGTTGATAAAACTACATCCCAAATGTCTAAGAGAATTGCACTCTGTATCCAACAGAATGGACTACATTTTGAGCAACTATTGTGACTGTTTTTGTTTTTGAATTTTGTTTTTGTTATTAGCTTTATTATTTGTAGAATGTGCATGTACAACCATAATTCATTCTTCATTAGTCTTGTTTGTTGGTTGTAATTAATCATGTTTAATAAAAAATTGTAACCCATTTTGTAATTAAATAATTCTTGTATTAAAGACACAACACTTTTTGTAATAAACTGCCAAAAATTCGTTAAACAATTATTTTGTAATCAAAAGTAATTAATTTCAACCGCACTAAATTTTCGAAAAATATCAAATGAATTGGAAATAATCAAAGATAAATATATGAAATCTTTATTAAACCAACATTTTTAAGAGTTAAAAATTAAAGAAAATACAGGGTATCATAAAATGTAAGACTTTTTATTGGTATTCTAATTTAGGACTCAACATGAAACTAATTTTAACTTGTAATCGCCGAAGGATTTTTTAATATTATTTGTAGTTTACCCACCAGGCTCCGTCCTGTATATCCATTTATCTTAATATTAATTTTATTAATATTCGTTTTATCAAAAAGAAAAATGTTCGTTACAAAAGACAAATAATTAATGAGATTATCTTCAAATTTCATATATTATCGCAATACCCATTTTAATAATTGGCTTATAGTCAAACTAATTAAATGGAAATACAGATTTATTAATCATAATCTGTTGTCGCATTCAGTGAAATTCTAATCTGGTTTGTTATTTACACGACTGACTGGTTTTAAATGCATATTTATTATCTATATATGGGCCACCTGCTGAAAATGTGTATTAAGTATTTAACATTCAGTCGTGCCAATTGGGGATTTAACAAATCATAATTATTTGTTTAAACGCTTAAACTTTAAGGCCGAATATCAATTTAGCAATCAAGAAAGAAAATATATAGACCGGGAGCCGAAAGGGTTTTTGCATGTATCATAGGCCTCACGCCGAGGCTTTGGGGGTTGATAGACAACGTTATTCCCCACTTTAAATTCCCGGTATGGCATCCCTAAAGTGTAGCTTTTAGGATGGGGGGGTGAATTTTCAAACGTGTAATTAATATCCATGCCCCTGGATCATAGGCCCTACTTTGGTTCTTGTTTTATGTCATCAAGGAGGTTGCCAAAGTCCGTGATCTCAATATGCCACACCAATATGGCGTCACTTAAGGTCCGCCATACTTTCCGAAACGTGTTATTTTTCCACTGTGGACATGAATTATGGGCCTCACACTATTGTTTCGTGATCTTTGCTGATAATGAACTGTAGAACAAAGATTTCAAAACGCCATACCTCTGGGGCGTCGCCAAGTAGCCGCCATAATGGGGCAAACATGTCATTTTTAGCAGTGAACATGTATAATAGGCCCCACCATGGAAATGTGTCTTCTTTGTTAATTTTGATGTCCTAAACAAAGTTCTAATAGCACCATACCGATGCGATGTCGCCAACGTTAGATATTGGCTTCCAAAGTTGTTACATTTGTATAGGTTAAGTGTATTAAAGGCCTCACTGCACCAAAGATATCGGATAATAGATACGCCTTGTATACATTACACTTGTCCGCAACTTTTTTTTGACGGTACGCTCTTCCTATGTTGTCAGATCTCTTTCATCAAATATCAAACATTAAATTTTTATTTAAAAAGTTACTATTACCTTTAATACAATCTAATAAAAAAAGGAAATAAAGAATTGAAAGCATCAATATGAGTTTTTTATTAATTGCAATCACTTAAGACTTTTAAGTAGCTATTTCTACACATGTGTATCATATGGGAATAATAAACATTTTGGTATAAATCATTTAACTTTGGCAGCCTAAGACATTTTGCTGATGTTGTCAAAGTGACAGATCAAGTTTTATTGTGATTTTTGTGGTTTTTTGTAATTTTCAAGAATAATTTAAACCCTGAACTTTTTATTATGGACTTTTACGATGGGGAGGAAATGTATAGTGTGCCGAAATACGCAGAATAAGAATGTTATTCGGTCATTTCATAAATAAGATTATGTTAGCATAGACGTAGGAATATACAGGGAATAAGGCTTAATTTATTTAACAGTGTAAAGGCATTTAGCACTAGCATTGTTTATTTAAATAATAATGTTCTATATTTTCTGATCAGGTTTCCTAGAGAAATTATTCCACGTAGAATTTGGCTGCAAAATCTATGCTTGGTGGAGGAAAACATTATGAAAATGAAAGAAGCCTTACTATATGTTCTGACCATTTTTGTATGGTAGATATTTATGAAAATTTAAGTGGTAGACACATCTTAAAACATAATGCTATACCTATCAAGTAAGTACATTATTTATTATGGGTATTTTTATTATATGTAAGCTCTAAAATTATACAGTAATCATCACATTTTACAGAATTTTGGGAGAGGTAGTTGAAGAGGCGAAAAATGAAGAAGAAAAAAATACTTTTTTTTAGTGCAGTTCGTAACAGATGCTTCAATAACAATCTCACATGGAGATTGTATCAAAATTGTTATAAAAAATTATTAATTCATAATGAAGTAAAGTCAAATAAAACTGCCAATGCAATTGCTTTAGATGGCACCAGAATCTTGGATTATAGCAACACTAGTAGCCAAATTGTGTTAAATTTAAAATATTACGAACTAAAGAAAATTTGGAATTTACAAATGAGCTTCGTGACCATGATTACCTATCTATATATTTTCTGAGCAAATACATTCAGGATGTAGTTGCTTATATTTCTGGTTTTATAGTAAAATCCTTAAAGAAAAAGATTCACTGCAAACAGTGTTCTGCAATTGAACCAGTGAGTTCGAAAACCGTACAAGTCTCAAATTTGACATTTCAAAATAAGCCATTTCGTTTAAAATTTATCTCTTCATCGATTGAGCTTAAAAAGCGTACTAGATACCTAGCTGTTAATGTAGTACAGCTGATTATACCCGTGAAATTAGGTGAAAAACCGTACATATCTGCGAATCGTACGGTTTTTCATCTCAATAACAAAATAATGGTCAGTTGCTATTGTCAGTTGGAAAAACACAAATACTGAAAATGATGATTACATAACTGAGATAACAGTTTTGATATTGTATTTTTCCTCCTTTTTGAATAAATATAAAATAAATCTTTTCTCTTCGACAGACTTTCTGTCTCAACTATCAAAGGTGATACTTTCTGTTCTTAATACACAAATAGCTATTTTGTCTTTTATTCCAAAATATGCTTTACAAAATATCAGTTATCTTATAACACTAAATAAATCTATTGAGCAGATTCTTCACCAAGAGTGTTTGTAGGAGTAATCATTGATAGTAAAATGACATTCGAAATGTCACAAAAGAAGCTTCCTTTAGTGTTTTTTCTATTCGGACAAATTAGAAATAAAGTATCTCTTGATAATCTTAAGCTAATGTGTTTTAGCCTTGTCCAGATATTATAAAATCATTGCTGATTACTGTCCTAAATGAGTTATTATATCATTACACAAATAATTCTAAAAATAGGTGTCGTGACATGCAACCCAAATGGTATGTAATAGAAAGATCATATTTGTATATTTATGTATCTGAAATAAAATTGTTCTGTTTTTAATAGCTTTTTATTTCATAAAAAAAGGTAGTCCGGCAATATAATTATTCTTTTTTCGACCTGTAGAAAAGGTTTTCAAACAGTACCCATGTAAAAATAATAATAAATGGCTTTATATTTTTACTTGCTCTTTGCTCTTCATGTATTTAAAAAAAAAAATATATAATAAAATACTAACAAAAATGTTCTTCCACTTTGAGCTACCTACTATTTTAATCTATAAGAAAATATATAAAATGACTTTTTGAATGCCCTGTATAAATTGAATATGTTTTCTTTAAATTTACCTTTGATTCCGAAGACCCATAGGTTATTGATTTGGTCATTAAATAATTTTTACTAAAAATATATGTAAACCCTCCCGAAACACTACGTCAATGTGCGACGTACGATTCCCCTTTCTCCGTCTGGTAAAACATGCGGACAGAAGGTGTATTGGGTATACAGTGTGTAGGGCGAGTCTATCTTAGATAATATGATGTCTATGCACTGCACATACTTTGATTTTCTTTTAATATACGGAGAATGGTCGAACTGCGCAGCTTTCTAAATGCCTTTTAAAAAAAAATAGAAAACTCCGCCATTTTGATCCCTTATAACGTGTTCCCTGCATCTTGGCGCAATATTTTTAATAAATGCGTTTTAATCATCCGCTTCTGCTTCGGAATTGTCGGTTTTTTTGTTTTAATCTGACAGGTTAAAACGACTAAACCGACAATTCCGGAAGCAGAAACGAATGATTAAAACGCACTTGATATTTTGCTTGCTGCTTTCAGTGTCAGTGAATATTATTTTTGGAGTCACAGTTTATTGCTAAAGAATCACTCAGACCAATTGAAAGTTCCAAAATAACATCCACTCCAGGGATACAAATTCAGGATACGTAGAAGACCGCTGTTTTATTATAGTGAACAGATTTTTTATTGTTGTCATACAAGTATAAAGGTAGATTTGAAAATGTACATGCTATTACCTCATCTTTAATTTCAGCTGTCCCCTTTTTATTTTGCTAACAGTACCATCAGTAAAAATAGTCTCGTAATATTTGATAATATCTTCTAAAAAGTATAGAACAGCAACATCTCTAGAAAGTATTTTATCGGCAGGAAAAACGATAATATATGCTGCCACTGTTCAAAACATTTAGTATCCTATAAAAACATTTACAATGGCACAATTGGGGTCAAAAAAGAAATAACAGTAGCAACTCTTTTTCTAACATTAAAACTCTATAAAAAGTAAATTTTCTTTTCTAGTAAGTTAAATTTAATACATTATTGTTGTTTGTGAGTCAGCATCTATAACTGTAAAATTTTATATTACATTAAATATTATATTTAGACATGAATCCATTATTTTACTTACATTAGAAGATTTAAAAAGACATTTAATTGATTTCTTTTTGTGTTTTATTTAGTTTTACATTTGATTTTTATCCTGTTTTACAATCTGAAACGACGTAAATCTTGCTTTGATGTTTTTTGTCACTCATGTTACTTGTACTCAGGTACTTTTTTTCACCTTATTTTAATTTTTTTCAACTATTTTTTAAAAAATCACTTTATTTTATATTGACTTACATAGAAAATTGACTACGCTGTCATTAGACATGCCAACTACAGTCAATTTCGCGAACTTTATAAAGAGAAGGACGGAAATTTGAAATTTGACCATTGCCGATTCGCCTCCTTCTCTCTAGTCTTCATAGTCACCACATATAACAAAAGTATCATCAGGGTTAGTGTTTACAATTTCGTCAAGTTTAGAACAAAATATACTTCAAGGTTGTAGAATCCCTGGGAGGGATGTAAACGCAACATAGATAAAATTTAGAACGATTACACTTATCAGAATTTATTGTAACTCATAAATCTTCAGCATCAGATGACCACTTACTTCTTGCGACACTACACATATTTTTATTGGCGTCAATTAAAACTCCTCCTTCATGCATATTATTGGATTGACTAGTGTTTTCCCGATCTCGACGGTAGATGTGATAAGAATCAGAAAAAAAGTTACGTTTCTGTCAAGCAAATAAGATCATGATCACAGTAAAAGAAATTTTTGAATAGTAAGTTTAATTTAGCTTTAATACCTCTGACGTTTTCAAGAAAAAAGGATAAAGCCATAAAGAAAAAGGATACTAGAAAAATATAAAAAATTTAGACATTTCTTTAATATCTTCCAATGATAATATTTTGCTAATTCTTGATCTCTCTTCTTTTCTAACGATTATACAACCTTCGCGTACCCAGATGTATTTATAGATTTTTGTTTTAGCCATTTAATAAATCATTAGTACAGTTCATCAAATTTCTAGAGGTGTTCGACGCCCAGACAGAGAACGCGCTACGTGTGACTAAGATAGCTATTGTACAGTCTGCTAAACAAGTTATTTTAAATAGTTTTTAATATTTTTAGGTAATTAAATTTTAAAAGTGTGGAATAGTTTAGGGATTAAATTGGTCTGATTGGACTTTCTTAGAACGTTTTTAAAAGCAGCTAAAGATAGTATGTAGAATTGAAAATAATTATTATGCCATAAAAGGTGTTTTGGAATTCCTTAAACCTTTTGAAATTGAGTCAGAAAATATAAATTTTATAGGATAGCAGAAAATACCTATAATTTTTTTGTAGGCCTTTGTAAATCGTGGAAATAGTTTATATTTTATTTCTACCTTATTAAGGAAAATGGTACCTATTATTAATAACGGTTGTTTCTGAAACATTACTAAAATTTTCGAAATTTTGTTTTTCTACAAAATAATAAACTATACTATTTAGAAAAAAATTTATTTCTCTTATAATTTTATAAAAAATAACAGGGGAATATTTACATTTCTTGATCTATTAAACAAAACGATAAATTATCTCGACGAATGACACCATGTTCTAGTACGGAAGCTAGCTTTACATTTTTGTTGGTGGTTTCATGGGTTTCATATCAATTTTTTGTAATTGTAGTTTACACGTACATATACCTCTTAACACTTGTTTGCTTTATTAAAAAAGTGTGTTGTTGTGATTTACGTCGAAATAAGTCAAAAACAACTTGAAACCCCATATAAAATCAAAAAGGAGAAACGGAAAAAAATTGAGCCTGTAAATGAACACAACTCAGAAACAAAAATAGCTATCTAATAATAAAAAAATAAAAATTGATTCTTGTGCACTTCGTTGTAAAAATAGATAATACTTTTTTGATCTTAGGTACAGATATAATTTGAATGGTCTTCCGAAAAACTTTCTTCAGTTTCCATATCAGATTCAAAATCAGTCTCACTGTCACTGTTTAAGTTAATTATAAATCTATCAATTGCCTCATCCAAAGTAACTTCTCTGTCATAAAATTTAGATTCCCACATTTTAGCATTATTACAACGAGATTGCCACTCCTCTTTAGAAAACGTATCAAAAAAGTCTTCACACAACAGTTGTACGTCTTGCCTCTTAAATGTAGTGTTGTTACTAGCTACATATTGTTTCAATGATGCCCACACTAATTCGATCGGATTAAGATCGGGATGATACGGTGGCAAACGCAAACAACTAAAACCATGTTCATTTATCATTTCTTCAATTGCATACCTCTTAAATCGTGACTTATGCAATAGCACTAAACTGTATAATTGCGTTTTGAGCATATCCTCTTCGTAAGCAATATTATGATTCCTTAACCAATCCTGCATGTCAGCTTTTTTAGAAGTTGACGTTGGTTTTTATTTACCTGGACATTATGGTAAGGAGCATTATCAACAATAATGACGCTTCTTGGAGGGAGGTTCGGAAACAGCTTTTCTTTCAACCATATAGAAAAATTATTAAAATTCATTTCATCGTGGTAGTCTCCACTTTTGGTTCCAGATTTGAAAATTAACCGGGCATTCGGAATAAAGCCCATTTCACCTCCTGCATGGACAATAATTAGTCTATCACCTTTATTAATTGGTTTCTTTAATCCCTCATTTGAATTATCACTCCAAGCTTTCTGGTGTGTGTGGGAGGCATGAATGTATGTTTCATCTAAGTAGACAATTGGACGGCCCTCTGCTCGATAACTTTTTAAACGAATCAGATAGTCTAAACGTAGCTTTTGAATATTAAACCTTTCCATTAATATTTTTCTGTTTGTTTTTGTTTTCCGCCAACGAAATCCTAGCGACTTTATTATTTTTCTTAATCCTTCATAGCTTCCTTTGTACCCTGTAGCTTCTCTAAATTTAGTCAGAATTGTTTTTAATGTTGGAACAATATTTTCCGAGATTAACATGAACAGAATAATTCTTTTTAAAATACCTTTGTCAGCTTCATCTATATCATTAACTGTTTTTGGTTTTTTAATGGTTTTTCTTGGTGATGAAAATTCCGATATCTCACGGTTATCGATTCTTTTTTTCTCTCCAGAAATGCGGACGACAGTGTTTTTAGATACTCCTGTGGCTGCAGCAACACGATCATTTACATTTTTAAATGGTATTGAAGGTGAATTAAAGTTTCCTTCTCTTCTCATAAACTCTATAACATTGGCTATTATTTCGCGAGATTGACTGTTAATCACGCGGCCTCTTAATTTGCTATTAAACTCCATACTTAGGTTCTATTAAACTGTAATGAGCAAAAAACACAAACGAAAATAAAAGAAATGTTTTAGCGAAATTTACATCTGACATTTACGTCTGAATAAAATAGTGAAATACTTGATGCGCAGAGTGTACTTTCATTGCGTAAATCCGTCGGCCCCGCCAACCGATGCCTCTCAGTAGTGCTTTCTCTGTCTAGCCGTCGAAAGCCTCTAGAAATTTGATGAACTGTAGAGGTCGTTAAATGTTCATTAATAAACAGTCGATCAAAAAGATTTTCTACTTTTTGTCCTGGAGCTGGTGAACCAATATTTTGGCTCTTAGTTTTCGAAGATGTTAAGGTGATTACAGCACCCCATATAATTTTCGAACAAGCATATCTCAAAAAGTAATTTTTTTAAAAAATTAAAATTTTGGCCAAATCAATGAGGCAATAATATCTAAAATATGCATCCATTTTAAAGTTTTAGTTCCTTCCAGTTTCCAAGAAAAAAAATTAAAGGGCTTTAAATTTTGAAATATCATAATGAATAATGAAAATAAATGCAGTCCTTAACAGCACTATTCTTAATATAATCCCCAAATTTAGGCTCTTAATCTCTTGTTAATGATTTTTTAAAATTTGCCGAAATTAGTGGCTAAAACGCCTCGTTAAGTGCTATTTTCTGGTTTAAACTGGTGTTAATTGGTGTAAATCATTGCAAGAAACGAATGATGACTCAAAGTGTACGATAGGATAGTTACAGTCGCGTTACACCAGAAAGCAGCACTTAACGAGGCGTTTTAGCCACTAATTTCGGTGAATTTTAAAAAATAATTTACAAGAGATTAAGAGCTTAAATTTGGGGATTATATTAGGAATACTGCTGTTGAGGAATGCATATATTTTCATTACGATATTTCAAAATTTAAAGCTCTTTGATTTTTTTCTTGGAAACTGAAAATAATTGAAACTTTAAAATATAAGCATATTCTAGATATTATTGCCTTATTTATTTAACCAAAATTTTAACTTTTAAAAAAAATTGCTTTTTGAGATATGCTTGTCCGAAAATTATAAGAGGGTGCTTTACTCACCTTAAGATATTGTCTCTTTTCTTTTTATGTGTTAATCTGATAATACGTTTGGGATTGTTAGAGGCAGATGAATTGTTGGCTCTAAAAATAGTTTCTATGTCGTTTGACACAATTGCAATTATTATAATATATGCGATTCCGATTATTACTTTGAGTATCGTAACAAATAATAATTTACGTGAGCTCGTTGAAGATTTTTATGGAAAAACAATTTTGTTAAAAGCTTTTTATTAAAATTTTATTGATTTATATGGTTATTTTATCATGATATATCATAAATAATATTGCTTTATGCACATCACTTTCCATTTAATCAATGTTAAAAGCATTTTTATTTTTCTTTCATGTACAGACTGACGCAGACTAAACTTTTTTCGTCAAATTAAATGTTTTTCATATTTTTCGTGTACTAATAATTTTCATTGATTTGAGTACATTTTTTTGTAGCGAATAGCAAACAATGTAGACTAAAATTTAAATAATGTTACAGGGTATTTTCAAAAAGTCCGCATTTTTTAAAATTACAAAAATTATTAATCTCTATGAGCTCTTTCATTTGATGTGGAACTCCTGTGGATCTTATTATCTAGCTTTTATTAGAAGTTCTTAGCTCCTTCAAATTATCCTTCAAAATGTGAATCTTGATGTCCCTATTTAGTCAGCTATTAATTTAAGTTCTCATTGCTGTGATCTGGTGAAATTTGCCATCCATTCAAAACTTTTATTCGCTTAATAGTCTATGAGAAAAAGCAGTTTAACAAAATAATGACAAATTTTCACTAGTAATACCACTAGAGGTCAAATTATTTCCGGAAATTTTTTCGAGCTCATGAATATTTTGAAGTCGCAGACGAGGGAAATTTTCTAAAAATATTCATGAGCGAGAAAAAATTTCCTGATATTAATTTGACCTCGCGTGGTATTCGGTAAGAAAATTCCACGCCGAATTATGGTTGAAAATTAAATATTTTTAAAATTTATTTTTCGTTTCTCAACAATGCAAATTATTTTCTCCAAGTCACCAGTGAAACATAAAACGTGTTGTCGCCTTGATTGTTGAGTTGTCATGGTAACTAAGTGAGACCCTAACCTCGAATATAATTTCAGTTTTGAAGTTGTCAAGCGGCCCGACGTAAAAAAATGTTTCGCTGCAATTATTTAGGCCTTCAAATTGCTTATTTCTACTCATTGTAGTTGCATGGGAATACCATTTGAAAATAGAAAATAGTATATTCTTTAATTTTACGTAAGTTTTGAATAACTACAAGTGGTAGAAAATTGTTTTTCTGCGTTTTTATTAACATGCGTTATGAGCGCTTTAAAATGGTATGAAATTCATAACCAGCGTCAGCAAGCATCAATCGTAGGAGGCTGTGATCATTGTATTTTGATAGTTCAAAACATTAAATAACTCGCGTTTTGTTGTGGTAAAGAATATTGCACAGCAAGTAAAACCAACAAAATTACCTATTTGTTTAAAAATGAATCGATTTGAAAATCATACGCTATGCAAAATATGCGTGAAATTGTCTGATGTAATGATCAATCATTGCACCATGACTTACTTACTCGGATTAATAGATTAATAGAGGATTGTGGCTCCAACTTGAAAAACGAAAATTTGTTTCGAATTGTCCACGAATATTTGCACCTAAACTACGCAAAATTCAAAGTGCTGAATGGGAAAAAGGTGAATAAATTAGTGTCTAAATATTGTATATATTTTATTAGACATAGACACATAATTCAAAGCATCCAAAGTCCTGCATTTTCGCCATTAAGAAGAAAAGAAGTGGCCGAAGAATATAGAAAACACCTTAGCATTGTAACTAAAATGTATCAATACTAAACCCATTATGTGAACAAATAAAAACCAGTCTGTCAAAAATGGTCTGTTATTGTAAACGTCAAAAAATTTCCAGTATAATTCGCTGTTGGGTACCCCACGAGAAAAAAATTTCCACTAAAATACCTCCGTTGCCATGGTGATCTGTCAAAAACACGTATTTTGATTGGTTCAAAATTACAGGTGTGGAATTTTCATCTAAATAATTGTAACCTTGCAATCTTTTTCATTACGTAATTTATCTTAAAAATGCCTTTGAGTGAAAATGAGTAACGAAACATTATGGGGTAAGTTTTATAATGCAATTTAAGTGGATCTCATTAAAAAAGGTATTTTAAACAGATTGCGACAAGGATTGAGTTTAAAACATATCGCTGACTTGGTGGGGACATCAAGATCCACAGTTCAAAGGACGATATAAAGAAGCCAAAATCATGGTACTCCTGTATATAGAATAATTCGGCAATGCGGTCGCATTGAACTGATCTGGTCACAATTAAAAGGTTATGTTTTTCGAAACAATACAACATTTAAATTACCTGATGTGCGAAATTTGGTTTTAAAGGCAGTTTCAGCTGTAAATGGAGAACATTGGAGAAACTGCATTGATCATTTTAAATAGGTGAAAAATTCATCTTGGAAAGTGAATGATAATGTGAATGATAACACTGTTTACAAAATTTAACTTTTTGTCTGTTGCCACGAATTTTGTGGTTAATAATGTTCACTTATAACTTGTTTTCGTCAAATCTAACCTCAAAATTTTTTAAGCAGCTCGTGTTTTTTTTTCTCCTGGGCTCATCTGACTATGTCTCCGAATAACACTGAAGCCTATTGGCTTATTGTGTTTTACCCCATGTTAGTTCATAGCACCCACTCTGTTACCTTTTTACCTTTTACAGATCCTTGGGTGAGTGGGTTCTATACGTTGTTGAAACAACCTGGGGTTGTCCAAAAAAAGCCTGTTTCTTGCGATCTAGAGCTTCGCATTTGCACAGTATGTATTTGGCCGTTTCTGGTTTCTTGTGATATAGTCGGCACATGAGTTCCCCATTGTACATGCCAATTTTGTTTTGAAGTGTTCCTTTACTGGGGCGTGCCCAGTAATGAACCCTGTTATCACGTTCAACTGGTTTCTATTCATAAAGAGTACTTCTCCAGTTTTTTTGGGACATGGTCTGCCTATGAAGGCTTTTCCATGTGCCTGTTTTGAGGTGCTTCCCCAATAGTTGATATGTTGTTCCCGAATCCAGTCGTTTATGAAACTTCGGACTGTACTTTTTGGTACTCCTGGGTTTGTGTCTGATTTCGGTGTTTCTTCTGACACTCTTTTTGCAAGTTCGTCAGCCTTTTCATTGCCTTCGATCCCTTGGTGACCTGGCACCCAAAATAGTTTTACTCAATTTCGGTCTGTCAGTGTTCTTAGTGCTTCTATGTATTCAAATACCATCCTCGACGTAACTTTCTAACTTGATATGGCCTTAAGTGCCGCTTGGCTTTCTGACATTATTTGAATATGCTGATTTTCGACAGCTCTTTCATTATTCGTTTTTGCACATTGCAAAATTGCGTATACTTCGGACTAAAATACCGAAAAATGTATTCCTATAGCATAGCTATGGTTAGTATCAGGGTTTTTGGAAAATACTTCCGCCCCAGTACCTTCCGCAGTCTTATATCCGTCTGCATACCAGGTTTGTTCCTGTCGTTGGGCATTAAAACCTCAAATGCAGTATTAATAGAATACCTCTTGGTTATGTGGTCTGATCTCATGTCTAGCACGTCTCCTATCACTAACCTTGAGATACTCATGTGACCTGGCCTAATGTCAAGATTTCCCTAATCTCTAAGCACCTAATCTTGCCTCCCCTTGTATTACATAGTGAAGAAGTGGGAGTCCCATTAGTGCTTCCATTGCAGCAGTGGGGGTTGTTTTCATTGCCCCCGTTATTCGGAGGCAGGCAAGTCTTTGTACCTTGCTTAGCCTCGGTATTGCTTTCCTATGCAGTATCTTTGGCCACCACACCAAAGCTGCGTATATTATTATCGGTCTCATCACCATGTTATAAAGCCAATATACCATGTCTGATTTTAACCCCTATTTTTTCCAAAGGATCGCCTTGCCCTTATTAATGAGGTTTCCGCTCTCCTTGTGGTTTTTTCTAGATGCTGGTTCGACTTACTTTGTTTTTTATTTTTATCATTTAAGCGTATATATTTATCGATAACAGGCGTATTTTACTGTGTTAAGATTAGTATCTGAAGTTTTTGCGTTATGAGTAGTTCAAGGAGAGTGTAATAATTGGCATTATTATTTTTAAAATATAAAGAATTTAACAAAAATCCCAAAAATATCTAATATTTTTAATATCTATTAAATTAACACAACATATTTATTAAAACCAAACAATTAATAGTTCATTGTACTAGTAAATTAAAGGACAAATCGTGCGAATAATCATTAAAAATAAATAAGTCGAGTTTCTTTTAAAATAATCACGTTAAGGTTGGTATAAATAGAGTCAATCGTTGACACAAAAGACTCAAGGGGCGGCCGTTGGGCCAAACCTATGCCCAAAAATGTAACTTAGTAATTATTAATATTTATTGTATATAGTAAAGTGTGTGTGTAGTGTTTTTGTTTTCAAAGGTAATATCTATTTTATTTTAACATGTTTAAATATCTTGTTTGGGTTATCTATTTTAAAACAGTTCATTAGTCTTTCTTCAAATGCCAATTCTTTCATTTTCGTCCCAAGTTTATTTATTAAACATTTATCAGATTTAAGGGTTTTATCATAGATTATATTATATTAAAATGGTTTATCATAATAAAGATTTACAATTGTGGGTAGTAATTTTTGCTTGTCTTATTTCAAAAATAGAGATTGTTTTGAATTATTGAAATTGTTAATCATTTTTTACTTATATTTAAATATACATGTTATTGTTTATTAACCTATTTTATTCTCACCTCTTTCCAAAAACCAGTAAGAAATATTCCGAGCATGTTAAGCCTCGGCGTTCCTACCCTTAAGGACTTGAGAGTCTTAAGTCAGTTGCCAAAACCGCTCGACATATGCAATTAAGGGATGTTTTTTTTTGTATTTTTATTGTTTTTTTATTATTTTATTTTGCCACTGGCGAATGGATGTTCCTTCAGGACTCCAGGACCCTGGAGCTGGTGACAGTTGCTGCCTTTAACCCTTAATAGTATAATGACAACAGTAGCTAAGGACCTATCAGTAGCTGCAAATGGTCTTTAGGCATGCCGGTTGTTACAAGAGTTGTTTAAACAATCCAGATTATTTTTTCTATATATGCGGAGAATATGTGTTTAACGATTGTAGAAAAGTTATATTAGAGTTGGTGAAAAATACCTATTTTGAGTATTTTGGGATGCTCTTGGATAAAAATGAGAAGTCTTGGGCTCCCAATTGTGTTTGTTAATCGTGTGTGGAATATTTAAGATTATGGAAAAATGGTAAAATAAATGCCTTTAAATTTAAAACACCGACTATTTGGTGACAACCACGAAATCATCTCGAAGACTGTTATTTTTGTACCGTGAACATAACGGTTTAAACACTAAAAATCGAGCTAAATGGCAGTACCCAAGTACTAGTTATGTTCAACGTCCAGTGCAGCGTTCACCTGACTCTTCAGTGCCTAAAAATATATCTGAACCCTTAGAACAAGACATTGAAGGACCAAGCTCATCACAAAATGATGCTGATTTTGAAGGTATGTCAAATGAGCCAAAATGCTTTTCCCAAAATGAGTAAGATGATCTAGTAAGAGATTTAAATCTTTCTGAACAAGCTTCAGAATTGTTAGCATCAAGACTGAAAGAAAAAAATTGTTTTCCTCAGATACTAAAATAAGTTTTAATCGCGAAAGAGATAAAGAATTACAGCGTTATTTTTCCGAAGTAAAACGGTATTACATTTTGTTCAGATATTAAAAACTTGTTAATAAAAATGGGCTTAGAACAATACAAACCAAACGACTGGCGTTTGTTCATTGACAGCTCAAAACGTAGCCTAAAATGTATTCTATTACATAATGGAAATAAAAACGCTGGGGTATCTATTGCTCACAGTACAAAGTTAAAGGAGGAATATTGTAACATTTCGCTAGTCTTGAACAAAATAAAATACAGTGACCATAAATGGCAAATTTGTGTCGATTTAAAAATGGTGAACATTCTTCTCGGTCAATAAAGTGGTTACACTAAGTTTCCCTGTTTTATATGTCTTTGGGACAGTAGAGATAAACAAGAGCATTGGGTAAGAAGAAATTGGCCTTTGAGAGAAAATATGAAGCCTGGAGCAAAATATAGTCCAGAATTCATTAGTAGCTCGTGACAAAATTTTTCTTCCACTATTATATATAAAACTGGGCATCATGAAATAGTTTGTTAAATCACTAGATAAAGACGGAAACTGTTTTTCTTACATTTGTCAAAAATTTCCTCAGCTCACTATGGAAAAGATTAAAGCCGGTATTTTTGATGGCCCCCAAATTAGACAACTTATGAAAGATACTCAATTTATAAATTCTATGACTAAGTTAGAACTAAAGGCTTTCGTCTCTGTGATGCAGAATTGTCTCGGAAATAAAAAATCTGTAAATTACATTGAACTTGTAGAAGACCTTCTGCTACAATTAAAAAATATGGGGTGCAATATCAGCATAAAACTCCACTTCCTCCATAGTCACCTGGACAGGTTTCCGGAAAATTTAGGAGACAAGAGCAGGGAAAGCGCTATCGGGGTTTCTGGGATACGAATATAATGTCTGACTATTGTTGGTCTCTGATACGTCATTTTCCAAAGTCTACACAAAAGATAAGAGCTTTAAAACAAAGTTTTTTAGAACTCAATGATTAATTATTTTTTTAGTAAAGTTTTTCTTAGAAAATACATGTTTTTTTCTGTTTTTTTCCTACATAGCTGAAGCTTAGAAACTAGAGCTGATAAAAATCTTCTAATTAGAAATTACACATATTTTAATAGAATAATCTACATCCTAAAATATGAGAAAAAGTCCATGTAAACATAGGTCCGAAAACGTTTCGTTTTCGAGATACAGGGTGTTACAAGTAAAGTCCTGATGGCAAATTTCTGTTAATATTTTCTAAACTTTCTTTAGTCACCGGTTTTCCAAAATTAAAAAAAAATCTGATTCCAAAGGCCTACTAATTATTGTTTACACTTTCGAATAAGATAACATCTACTTATTATGAAATTTTCAAATGCTTCTCTATTGAAAATGGTGCGTCCCAGCTAGATACAACAAAAGTAGCTCTATTATAAAGAAAACAGTGAAGCGGATGGGGAAACTGCAGATCTAAATCATATATTTTTTCAATGTGGCAAATATAATAATAACAAACTATTATTTAATTTAAATAAATTTAATATCAATCCACCTTTCAATATTACTACTTTACTCGCAACTTTTAATAAAAATATTTATGATATAATATTAGAATTTGTCAATGAAAATAATATCATGATCTAGATTATTACTTGTATCATACCCACATAATAATCTAATAAAAAAAAAAAAATACCGTTTTGAGTGTGTGGCAAATGGCTTACAGTCGATGCAAAAAAAAAAACAACAACAATAAAGAAAACATTGGTTTTCCAAATTTTGTAGTTAAAAATGTTAAAAACAGTCAACAAAAAACTTAGGGCAATTTAACCCCAAGCCACTCCACTAATTTACCCACCTATGAAGATGATCGAACACTGGCGTTTAGTCCATTAAATGGAGCGTACAAAGTTTAGCATTTGTACCAAATTTTACTTAGTTATCTTTAAAGTTTAGAAAATATTTACAAAAATGTGTCATCAGGACTTCACTTTTAACATCCTGTATCTCGGAAACAAAACGTTTTCGGACCTATGTTTTTATAAACTTTTACTACTATTTTAAGATGTAGATTACGCTGTTAAAATTTGACCGTCTAATTTTGGGACATCCTACATACTAAAAAAATGGTTAAATTTTACAGGGGGAAATTTTAGTGGTTTTTGTACTTTTCTTAAAATGAAATATCTTCGAACAAATAAATCACCTTATATATTTTGAATCTTAGAGGTACACATATTTAAGTGGTATTACTTTTCCCAAAAATCAATTAATATGTACCTACAGGGTTATGAATTAATCCTTGAACAAAATAATTTTAGTCGTGGTTCTCTCTATAAAAAGAAATGTGTATTGTATAATCTTTTATTTTTTAACAATATGCTTCCCTGACGACATAGTAAAATTATTTATACATTGTAAATCACCCTGTAACTGAAAATATCTTTAATTGTACATAGGTATTAATGTAATAATAAAACATAAAGTAAACGTGTGTGTGTGCAACAGAAATTCAATCTAACTCGTAATTTTGAAAATGAAAATTTCGAAAATCTAAGCAATTTTCAACTTTAACACCTTATATATCGAAAACCAGTCATAGGATTTAGTTGAGCCTATTGACACTTTTGGTTACTAGGTACAATAACATACCAAAGTTTTAAAACATTTAACCGATCGTTACTTTACATAAGGAAAGTGGGGGAATCCTTTGGGTAATAGATGTGTAAGTTTCACACCTATAGATGAAATGAAATTCACGAAAAATGTGTATACAAAAACAATTGGAAGATCAAAATCAGAAAGGATTACAAGAAGAAAAAGTTAATTTGAAACAGAAAAGGTTAAGTGTTGTTTTTTATGTTTATTCAATAAAATTATTATCAAATTACCCCTACCCTAACCCCATAAACTCTTAAATTAACCAGCCTTCGATAACGTTACGTTACACTAGTAAGGTTAGTTTGTAGGATAAAATTATGAAAAAAACAATAATAATCTTCACCATGGTACAATTTGAATTTAGACATCTGGCAAAACTGGTAATGAAGCAGTGCGTGCAGGAGCACTCTTCTGAGATTGAGAATAGGGTACCAATAGTTATAGTAAAGACAGTGACTTTTAAAGATAGTTCTTTAACTATTTACTCCTTTAAATCTTTGATTTTAGGTACTAAAGTGTTACTTTTAATGCCAAGAGAATAAAAAATCATTCTTGTTATTTATTGGTTAAATTTAATTCGTTCAATTTAAAGTGTAACAATTTTGTCAGAAGCATAAGGTTTATTTTTATATTTTGTAAATAATATAACTTTTTTAATTCAAAGTTTATTCTACGAAGTGCTTACATACCATTTTATATGTCGTCACCTTATTTATATTATAGAAACTTATTTTGCAAAGTACGCTTATAGAATATGACGTTATATCCAGGGGCAGTTTTTCCATTGGTTCATTTATGCAGTGAACACCTAATTAAATTTCATAAAAAATATTCTAGAACTAGCCTTATCTTGATTGAACCATTGCCAGATTACGTGGTTCACCATATTTTGTGGTCGTAGCAAAAATAATCACTTAATGTTTGTTAAGGGAAATTTGGTCAAAAAGTAGCATCATCTACTTAATCATATAAAACAAGCTACCCAGTTTAAAAAACTAGGTGATTTTGTGTGATTCTTAAAAATATTTTGGACAAATAATGTTCAAGTTGCAAACATTTAGCTTGTACTTACCACTAACTTGTATATCTTATATTCATATGCTTTAGGGAACTTACCTGAAACAAAGAAGATTAGATTAGAAAAATTTTATTTACATGGTAAAAATATATGTACAAATCAAAAATAGGTTATTAAATCAACACTACCGAGACTGAGTCTTTTTATGCGGGTCCAAAAAATAGAGTAACTAGACGTTTCCACAAATGGTTATAGTTAAACAGAGAGGGCAACAAATCCGTAAAACCAGATGAAAAATAAAATATGACTACTTAAAACCACGCTAGTTTGTTCATCGCACGTTAACAAGGCGTGACGTCACAAAGTAGGGCATGGCATACGAACCTTTCCAATCATTGAGATAGAATAAATAGGAAATGCTATGACGATACTAAAAGTGTCCGCACCTTTGCATCACACTTTTACGTCATATGTCAAACTCAGTTTTGGTGATAGTAGATGCCATTTTTTTAAAATAGCGTTACTTAAATTATATAAAAATATTTTCGTTACGTCGATTTTCAAATATAAAATTAATAACTTCACATTAATCTAAATAAGACTTAAAGTACGTTCACTTGTCATATCGCAAAATAGTGTTTATGTCGGCTTTACTTCATTTTATTTAATTCTATATCGATGTTTCCAATCCAACTTCGATAAATCCCCATAAAACAATTTTATTTGTGTTTGTTTAAAAATTGTGTCTGAATAAAACTGCGACTTTAATAAATCGGAAGGGAAGTATGTATGTCAATTCAACAATTAGAGGGTTGCATATATCAGGGCAATATTACATGATTTATTTAGTGTCCGGACATCCCAGAACCTGCGTTATTGCAAATAAAAGCTTGAATGTGTTTCCACTATGGAAATGACCTAGTGACAATATCCCTAAAGTTAGACGGATAAAATAATCTGATAAAATAATCTGCCATATAACCAACCTGGACTCCCCCCACCAAAGAGTTGAGAGAACTGGTTAGTAACTGTGAAAAAAAAAAAACAAAATCGAACTTCTTCTAGGGTGTGATGCCAATGTTTACCATATAGCACTGACATTACTAACCGAGGAGAAGCTCTTCTAGAATTTATTGCTTCCAACAAACGAGAAGTTGGAAATGAACCAACCTTCGTAACATCTATGCGAAGGAAGGTAATAGATATAACCCTTAGTACACAACGGGCGTGTCCATTGGTGGGAAAGTGGCACGTCTCAAAAAAAGCGTCACTTTCCGACCATAGGCTATTCTGTTTAATCTGGGTACAAAAACCTCGAGTGAGAAGATATATCGTAATCCTAGGACCTGTAACTGGGGGGCCTTCAAGGAGAAACTCAAACAGGGACTGGAAGACTGTCTTCCAACACCGAAAGATTCAGTGGAAGTTGAGTTTATGTCAGAGTTTCTGACACGAACCCTAACCAACACGTTTGAAAAAAACTGCCCTTTAAAAATTAGGAAAGAGGATCGAGATGCTGTATGGTGGAATCGAGACCTTTCCAAAAAAAGAGCCGAAGTATGTAAACTCTTTAACCTGTCGAAAAGGTCGGAGAACTGGGAAGCCTACAAGGCGTACCTGAGAGGAGATGGTTATGCATTAGGAAAGCCAAAGAAAATTCCTGGAAGATATTCTGTGACGGCCTTGAAAGCCTTCCAGAATGTTTCAGACTAAAGAAAACTCTACAGAGAGATAAGCAAGGATGCATGGGATCTCTGAAAAATCAACTCACAAAAACAAAGAAAGAGACTTTAGATTTAATACTAAAGTCACACTATCCTGGATGTGAGATTGTTTTTGACTAAAAGATCAGGAGTATCGAGGCACTAATTTCTAGGGCCTCAAAACTAAACTGGTCTCTTTCAAACTCAATAGTAACCAGAACAAAACGTGTGTGGGCGATAAATTCCTTTCAACCATATAAAACAGCCGGACCTGATGGTATAATACCAGCACTTCTACAAAAAGGCCAGAAAGTGTTGGAGGGACCACTGTAAACTATTCCGAGCTGTAAACAAAACTGGAGGTGTACAAAAGTTGTCTTCATTCCCAATCCTGGGATAGCATCTTATGAGGAGACCGAATCTTTCAGACCAATCATTCTAACATCATTTCTTCTAAAAACATTGGACAAATTGATCGATAAATATATAGGGGACGATACCAGTTTGCCTACCAATTTGGAAAGT
Source organism: Psylliodes chrysocephalus (assembly GCA_927349885.1). Classification (NCBI taxonomy): domain Eukaryota; kingdom Metazoa; phylum Arthropoda; class Insecta; order Coleoptera; family Chrysomelidae; genus Psylliodes; species Psylliodes chrysocephalus. The sequence continues at coordinate 10,643,231 of OV651818.1, read as the reverse complement.
CTTGCGATGCAGCCATACATAGGCTAGTTCAACAGGCTAAACAAGTAGTGGAAAGCAAAGAAATAGCACAAGGAATAGTAAAGGTGGTATAATTCATAAGTTCCACACAAGCTAACTTGCTTCTGGAGATCAGATATGATTTTTAAGGGCTTATCCCACACTCACTATTCCCAACACTGGGTTATGTCACACTGTTTGTTATCTTTTAATTGTTAATTTGTTTAAAATAACCTTATATATAATTTTAACATTTGACTTAAAAGTCTTACTCAGATTTTATATTTTTTAAATTGTAAGTTTACATCCACAATTTTTGTAGATAAGCACTGATGATGGGAAAATGCCGAAAGCGCTTTGCATTTATTAATTAAAAAGTTTTGCACAAAATACAAGTCTTTCCTTTTGAATCTAAACTACGTGCACACAGCTATCAACCTTTTTTGGTTATTTAAAACTTAACTTTAGATTTGAATATCTCAATATTTAAAAAACCGTACTTCATTAATTCCAAATCCCTCAATTACTCTTTATCGCTCCCACGTCAAAATATAATTAAACGTCTCATCTTTATGTTGCCTGATGCGTCGTTTAACGTTCTGTATAATCTCAGATAAACAAATGAATAATAGATGTGTTTGAAGCTAATATGAACCGTTTTATCTATTACTTTCTCTTTCTTCTTGGTCTTTTAAATAGCAGCGCCATTTACTCACAACTGTCAACAAGCATTTGGGAACTGTCAGTTTTGTTTGCACATTTTGTGTGATTTTATATTCCCAGGGCATATTTTTAAAGTTTTTAGAGTGTCTAGAATGTTTGTTTAATGAATTTTGTTAGTTATAAGTCTAAAAATTATTATTCAATGTTTGTTTGCCCTAAAACAAATTTGGAGAAGTTCCACGTCGTTTCAAAGGTAAGTAAATAAAACACATGGGCGATACACCTATATTGTAAAATATTATTAGTATTTTTTTACGCAGGCTTCCTACAAACTGAAGCAATGTAAATTTGTATTCAAATCCTAGAATTAGAGAAGGTTGAAGTTGATAAAATTAACATATATTGAAAATATATTGGAAACATTTTATAATATTATTTTGTTATGAATTCTGCCGGAAAAGACGAATTTAAAGCTGGAAACAATTCCTATTTTATTCACTTCTCAACTTGCTCCGTCTTCAAGTAAGTTATAATAATATTATGTAATACAATACCTAATACAAATTATTCATACATTATAAACTTGGAGATTAAATTTAAAAAATAAATTCTATATTGTATTTTCCTAGACAAAGTAAAATAAATCTTAGTGCTTTCTGGAAAGAAAACATTTTATGAAAATGAAAATAGTAATGAAATGAATTATACTTATAGAATGATTATGTTGTAAATATTTTATAATTCTTTTTAGGGAAAAACTTCCTAGTGAATGTAGTGAAAGACAGAATCTAGAAGAGATTTATAATTATAATATGCACATACTGGATCAGAAAATTTAAGTTGTTCCACCGACATTGCTCCAGAAGCTATAGAATAGGTTATTCAAATTATAAAGAAGACATCTATAAAAATACCCAAATTCAGAGACAAAAAGTTATACTAAAAATAATAGATACATTTAAAAATGCCCATTTTTAAAAAAATGTCTAAAATTCCAAAAACTTTAAAAAACATGTTAAAAGTTCATAAATGAGAAGTGTGTTAATCTAGAACAAGTCAAAGGGGGTTATTTTCTAACTTTCAGCTGAAAATGCATATCAACGAAAGCGCCAAACAGACTTCTCAACAAAGTTCGATCACCAAAACGACAAGCATGTGATTATGGTATTCTCTAATGCTAGACGATTTTGCTATTCGTATGTGATTTTAATTTTTATTGTAATCTGTAATAATAATTATAAATCGTAAATGCTGATTTGTCTAAATATCTATGGTTAGTATTTGAATGTCATTTTGACATTATTACAATTATAAACTCAATTACAGTTCATCAAATTTCTAGAGGTGTTCGACGCCCAGACAGAGAACGCGCTACGTGTGACTAAGATAGCTATTGTACAGTCTGCTAAACAAGTTATTTTAAATAGTTTTTAATATTTTTAGGTAATTAAATTTTAAAAGTGTGGAATAGTTTAGGGATTAAATTGGTCTGATTGGACTTTCTTAGAACGTTTTTAAAAGCAGCTAAAGATAGTATGTAGAATTGAAAATAATTATTATGCCATACAAGGTGTTTTGGAATTCCTTCAACCTTTTGAAATTGAGTCAGAAAATATAAATTTTATAGGATAGCGGAAAATACCTATAATTTTTTGTAGGCCTTTGTAAATCGTGGAAATAGTTTATATTTTATTTCTACCTTATTACGGAAAATGGTACCTATTATTAATAAAGGTTGTTTCTGAAACATTACTAAAATTTTCAAAATATTTTGTTTTTCTACAAAATAATAAACTATACTATTTAGAAAGAAATTTATTTCTCTTATAATTTTATAAAAAATAACAGGGGAATATTTACATTTCTTGATCTATTAAACAAAACGATAAATTATCTCGACGAATGACACCATGTTCTAGTACGGAAGCTAGCTTTACATTTTTGTTGGTGGTTTCATGGGTTTCATATCAATTTTTTGTAATTGTAGTTTACACGTACATATACCTCTTTACACTTGTTTGCTTTATTAAAAAAGTGTGTTGTTGTGATTTACGTCGAAATAAGTCAAAAACAACTTGAAACCCCATATAAAATCAAAAAGGAGAAACGGAAAAAAATTGAGCCTGTAAATGAACACAACTCAGAAACAAAAATAGCTATCTAATAATAAAAAAATAAAATTTGATTCTTGTGCAGCTTCTTCTATATCATTAACTGTTTTTGGTTTTTTAATGGTTTTTCTTGGTGATGAAAATTCCGATATCTCACGGTTATCGATTCTTTTTGTCTCTCCAGAAATGCGGACGACAGTGTTTTTAGATACTCCTGTGGCTGCAGCAACACGATCATTTACATTTTTAAATGGTATTGAAGGTGAATTAAAGTTTCCTTCTCTTCTCATAAACTCTATAACATTGGCTATTATTTCGCGAGATTGACTGTTAATCACGCGGCCTCTTAATTTGCTATTAAACTCCATACTTAGGTTCTATTAAACTGTAATGAGCAAAAAACACAAACGAAAATAAAAGAAATGTTTTAGCGATATTTACGTCTGAATGAAATAATGAAATACTTGATGCGCAGAGTGTACTTTCATTGCGTAAATCCGTCGGGATGCCTGTCAGTAGTGCTTTCTCTGTATAGCCGTCGAAAGCCTCTAGAAATTTGATGAACTGTAGAATATATTAAGGCCGATTTCAGAATTGTAAGGAATCAAAAACAATAAACATCATACATTTGCTGACATTTTAATATTTAAGTCATAATATTTAGATATATATTTTATTCTTTGACTTATCTACTTCCAAAAATAAACTTTTTTGAATGCGCTTTACTTTTTTCAAATACGAACAGCACAACAAGTAGAGAATACCAAAACGTTTGTGCTTTACACTTTTGCTAGTTGTCGCGTTTGTGGAGGGAGCTGAGTGCTTTTAAAAATGCTGGTTAGACAATAAGCCCCCGTTTTAACTCGGCGAAGTAGAAGAAGGTTTCAATCTAGAAAATCTGTCAATATTCGCTTCTAGCATATTTATTTAAGAGACCAAAAATTACATGAGTAAAAATGCATCAGAAGCAGTTGAGGTACCTATGTATCTAGTATTAAACTAAAAATATTTCAATTTGGTGACATACATTTAAATACAATATGTAGCCCATGCACAACTTCGGTTCCTATGGGATGTCCATTATATTTTTTGAAAATAGACACTCCACTAACCAATTTTGTCCTTTTTCATTTATAATTACCACTTTTAATACTTTTATATTGTATTTTTTTATTAATTTTATATTGAATTTTTATAATTTAATTCTTGTATTGTTTTTCAATTTGCGTTTTCAATTGTATGTTAATACCTTTTTGGATGAAGCTTAATTGAGTCTTATATATAAAACATTTTTATCACACACAAGTTGTACATAGACAAAATTTAATTTATGTGATTTATTAGATGTATACAGGAGGTTTTTCAGATATTATACATACCATGTAGGAATAAACTAGCTAGATACTGGCGTCAAATATCTGGAATTATTAATAATTGCTCTCGTGAAAAATGAATGCATGATACGGATTTTCTATTCTTACATAAGTTGTTAAATGGATGTAATATTACTTACCAGAAGTTACTTGGCCTCGGCCGTAAATTTCTGATTCGGCCGTAAAAGATCAACTCGATACTTACAGCCTTTGGTACACAAATATCTATAAATAATTCTATAAATGTCATTAAAAATTTATGAAAAAAGAATTTCTCATCTATAAAATTGTTATTTATGATAAAGAAATATTTTAGTTTATAAGAACAAAAATAAAACCTGAATCGATAACAAATCAATGAAAATGTTGCTAGAGTTGGGGACGTTTTTATGGAAAATTGTAATGTAACTATTTTACTAATAAAGCTACAGTTAATTTATCTTGGCATTTTATTTAAATATATATTATCCGAATAAAATTAATGCCGCTAGTCAAGGTTTAAAGGTCTCGTCACTTCAACCTTTTTATGCTTCTAGTTTATATGTTTGTGAACAGAGATCTATTGTTTCTCTATTAGATCTTTTTTGGAACAAGATTACATACTATAAAGGTAAGTTTAAACAAATTTATAGATTGGTGTCTATCCATTATAAATTACTTTCAAAGCATATAATATGTTTGTTTATTCTTAAGAAATTATAAAATCTATTACATATAATTTTTTTATATTTTTAAAAATAAGTAACTGCCTTAATTCCTATTTTTTGACATCCCTCGTATATGCTAAAAAAATTTAAATTTATCACTTCAAGTGGTAAGAATGCTACCTTTAGGTATATAAGGGAAAAGTAAATTGGATTTTTTTTATTGTTGTGTTTTAGAAATATTAATTTCTCCTGGTTTTAAAATAAGATGAAATGATTAAAACGGACCTGCAAAGGCACTTCGTGCACCAATCTCACCAGTACTCCTGTGACCTAATGGGTAAATTCAGTTTGGCTTACTTTTTTCAATAGGGATTGTTGTTCCATTTTTAACCGACTTCAAAAAAGGAGGAGGTTATCTCAATTCGTCGCGATGTTTTTTTTTTTTTTTTTTTTTTTTTTTTTTTTTTTTTTTTTTTTTTTATGTTTGTTCAGTGATAATTCTTTAAAACGGTGTCCGATTTCAATGATTCTTTTTTGTTAGAAAAAGGGTACTTCAGGGGTGGTCCCATATAAATTTGGTCAAAAACTAATAATTGAGTCCATGAGAAAATCCTCAAACTCTTCATTTTTTATATATGTTTAGCGATAATGCTTTACCACCTTGTCCGATTTATATGACTCTTTTTTTGTTAGTAAGGGGGTACCTCAGGGGTGGTCCCATATAATTTTGGTTAAGATGTGGTGATGGCATCTGCACGTTTTTGAAGTCGGTTTTTTAAATTTTTAATTTCTAATACTTGTAAATATACAGTTTACTGATATCTACCTATGAACAATATTAACAGTGTAATTATTAGAATTATCAATATCGTTTATTACATTTGAATAAAAAATAGAATTTAATTTTTGTAAAATGAAATTTTATGCATGAGTTGCATTGTTCTTTAAATTTGTTATTGACAAAATATTTACAAAAGAATACTTTGGATTCTGATGAAAAAACTATTTGATACGCCCATGGAGACCACGGCTGTCAAAATTTCGTAGATACTGGCTTCAAACAAAGTCTATGTAAAACTGCGCCCGTAACACATCTATATTTCATTTGTTTATCTGAGTGTATAACATTTAATTGATTCTTATGCCGTGATTTAAATATGTAATAAGTACTATAATCTTGTGATTAGTTAGGTTAAAGTTATTTTAATTTATATGTACTTAAATTTTGGGAACACTTTTTTGGGTATGTCCAGTACAAAAATAAATTAAAAGAAAAATTAAGCCAAATTCTTGTATAAATGAATTATAATATATTTAACGTAACCACACCAATAATTGAAAAACAAATATTTTGCAACCTTTTTAATCAAACCTAATAATATAAACAAACATAAACAGAAAATGAAAATTGTTTTTCCCTTCACCTGCGTCTGAGCCTAACGATTCAATTCATGCGACTTTTAGAACTCAAACACGACGTTTTAATTAGAAGATTTAATTGACTTTTATTGAAACTCCGGCAAGTTTAGCTCTAATAGGTTTAGCACGGTTAAATAACAATTTCCTTAATTACTTCTTTTTTCCAGAAGCAATTTACTTTATTAATTTTCTTTCCCTCTAACTTTACTCCACTTTATACGGACCGTGGTGAATGACCGGCCCTTGTTTTTTTTATAATAGTATTCTTTAATAATAATAACAAAAATTAATTAAAAAAGAAAATCATTTTATTTAGATCTAGATCTAACGTGAGGAATATTTATAGTGAAGCAAGAGAAGCATACTCATAAATGAAAGAAATTAAAGCAGGAGTCCCACAAGGCAGTATGCCATGACCGGTTAATTTACGTTACGTTACGTTACGTTACGTTACGTTACGTTACGTTACGTTACGTTACGTTACGTTACGTTACGTTACGTTACGTTACGTTACGTTACGTTACGTTACGTTACGTTACGTTACGTTACGTTACGTTACGTTACGTTACGTTACGTTACGTTACGTTACGTTACGTTACGTTACGTTACGTTACGTTACGTTACGTTACGTTACGTTACGTTACGTTACGTTACGTTACGTTACGTTACGTTACGTTACGTTACGTTACGTTACGTTACGTTACGTTACGTTACGTTACGTTACGTTACGTTACGTTACGTTACGTTACGTTACGTTACGTTACGTTACGTTACGTTACGTTACGTTACGTTACGTTACGTTACGTTACGTTACGTTACGTTACGTTACGTTACGTTACGTTACGTTACGTTACGTCACGTCACGTTACGTTACGTTACGTTACGTTACGTTACGTTACGTTACGTTACGTTACGTTACGTTACGTTACGTTACGTTACGTTACGTTACGTTACGTTACGTTACGTTTACGTTACGTTACGTTACGTTACGTTACGTTACGTTACGTTACGTTACGTTACGTTACGTTACGTTACGTTACGTTACGTTACGTTACGTTACGTTACGTTACGTTACGTTACGTTACGTTACGTTACGTTACGTTACGTTACGTTACGTTACGTTACGTTACGTTACGTTACGTTACGTTACGTTACGTTACGTTACGTTACGTTACGTTACGTTACGTTACGTTACGTTACGTTACGTTACGTTACGTTACGTTACGTTACGTTACGTTACGTTACGTTACGTTACGTTACGTTACGTTACGTTACGTTACGTTACGTTACGTTACGTTACGTTACGTTACGTTACGTTACGTTACGTTACGTTACGTTACGTTACGTTACGTTACGTTACGTTACGTTACGTTACGTTACGTTACGTTACGTTACGTTACGTTACGTTACGTTACGTTACGTTACGTTACGTTACGTTACGTTACGTTACGTTACGTTACGTTACGTTACGTTACGTTACGTTACGTTACGTTACGTTACGTTACGTTACGTTACGTTACGTTACGTTACGTTACGTTACGTTACGTTACGTTACGTTACGTTACGTTACGTTACGTTACGTTACGTTACGTTACGTTACGTTACGTTACGTTACGTTACGTTACGTTACGTTACGTTACGTTACGTTACGTTACGTTACGTTACGTTACGTTACGTTACGTTACGTTACGTTACGTTACGTTACGTTACGTTCATGGTCTTAATACCAAATCTTTAAAGACCTCCATAAACCTATCCTTATTTTCACAGGAAAATTAGAAGATCATTCATATAGTTTGAGAACAAAACATGAACCAGTTGATAATTATAAACAATTATTAAGGGCTAATGATGGATATAAATATATTATAAACGTGATTGATACATTTTCAAAGTATGCTTGGTGTGTACCTTTAAAAACAAAAACTGGGATTGAGGTTGCTAACGCTTTTGAAAATATATTTTTGAGAGGAGACCAAAATTGTTACACGTTGATAAAAGTAAAGCGTTCTATAATAGGAATGTTAAAAGTGTTTTGAATAAATATAATATTAAAATATATAGTACTGTAAGGTGTTTTCTTGCCTCTAAGAAAATATTACCCTTACTAGTGACACCCTATGACTCGGAAGTACTCGAGCGCCAGTTTTATTAATGTGGTTTGCTCCACAACACAGGTAGCTTCTAGTGGAGATGACGGAAAAACTCCAGGGGTCTCGTTGATGTAAGACTATACACATAAGAGGGTAACAATAACGGGCTTTAATCGTTATTGTTACGTTTAAAGAATTGTCGAAGCTGAAAGAGAAAAAGGGAAAGGTCGACACAATTATAAGCCAAATTTTTGAAAATTAATACATCTATTGCTTACGAAAGCTAATAACAATAATAAAAATTAAAATATTTCAAAGCCCACCCCCTTATTAGTCGTTATAACCTTGAACAAAAAAAATAACAAAAATAAGCGGTTGCGGACGATGGCTTGACAGGTCGGAGCTCAATCAGACGTGATTTAGATAAATATACAGATAAAAGCAAATAACACGGAGTTCTGAATTAAATCGGATTACGGTAGCATTTACTTATGAACAGGGAATATATACGGAAATAGAATTCAATATTAACAATTATGAAAAATAAAATTAATCGGTACCAGGTAACTAGTTTAGCTTCCCATCTAATATCCCACCCTTTTGGAATTAAATCAAAGTAAAAGACAAAATGTCACAACGGATAATATCTAATTTCCAGCAGTGTGACGACACAATCACGCATACAAAACACTAGCTAGACATCAGATACTATTTATTTTTTTTGTACGGAACTCAAATAAACGTGTTTTCGGTCGTGACCCCCTTTTGAAATAAAAAATAATCTACGGATAATGTCTAATCACTAGTAGTGTAGCGACACAATCACGCATACAAAACACTAGTTAGTTTTCAGACAATATTTTCTTTTCTTTTAAACTTTAATCGAAAAACTAATTAAAGGAAAATTAAACTAAATTTTATCACGGATAATACCTAATCACTAGCAGTGTAGCGACACAATCACGCATACAAAACACTAGCTAGGTATCAGATAGTATTTACTTTTCTATACGGAAATAAAAAAAAAAACAAACGTGTTTTCGGTCATGACCCCTGTTTAATAAAATAAATAAAAAAATAAAATCCACGGATAATGTCTAATCACTAGTAGTGTAGCGACACAATCACGCATACAAAACACTAGTTAGTTTTCAAACATTATTTTTAATCATTAAATCAATATCGAGTATCACCCTGTATTTAATTTAAAGGAAAGAAAATTTAAATAAAAGAATCAACTACTGTAAATAAAAAAAAAAAAAAAAGTTAACCTAGACCTGGCAGCAATTAAATCGTTAAATCTATTTATCTTATTAAATAATTTAATCGTATCCAAAATCGGAAAATAAAATTAAAAAAAAAATCAATAATTCAGTCGGGAAATGAAAATAAATCTTTCTAAAAAAAATAAAGACCTTTAACAGAGCAAAACGCTTTAATATTAATTATTGCGGTATTTCAAATTCAATAGAAAATAAAGCAGGTATAAATCGGAATGTGTCTTTTATTTACTTCCAAAAAACAACGCGATAAGAAATCAGTTTTTTACCTGTACTCGGAGAACGGGATTTGTTTAATCGGAGGCGGCTGGTACTGCTAAGAATTGTTGCTTACTAGCTCAAGCGTCGGCGGAAAGATAGTGAGATCTGGCCGGTGCAGCTTGTTTTACAGGTGATTTTCGCCACTCGTCGTGCAAACTCGATTATTAATCGAAGATTGAGGTGGGGAAATGCAGGCGATCGTCCGCTGACTTATAAAAAATTTTGATGGGAAGATTCAATATATAGTAAACGTTTGAAAACTCGAATTTTTAACGTTAAAGCTAAATGATGAATACGAAAAATAAAATAAAAATAATAATTCGGTTTTCCGACGGATCCTATATTTCTTAAATAAATAAAAAAAAAAAGTAACTTCGTTACAGTACAGGTACTGAAAATATTGCTTCCATAATTGAAAGATTTAATAGAACTTTAGGAGATAAATTAAAACCAATTTTATATAAAAATCTTAGATGATTTTCGGTGCTACCAAATATTGTTAAGACTTAAAGACATACATATCATAGAACAATTAAAATGAAACCAAATGAGATTAATAAGAAAAATGAAACGTAGTTGTTAAAAGCTGTTTAAAACTATAAAATTTCTCTTTTGAGATATAAATTTGAAACAGGTGATCGAGTTAGACTCTCATCTTACGTAGATCAATTTCTAAATAAATTAAAAACCAATTGGACAACTGAAATATTTACGATTATTAGGATATTGAAATCTTATGTTAATTATTGCAGAGTTAATGATATTGAAGAAGGTATTTATAAAGATGAGTTACAATTATCTAAGTTATAATATCCATATGGTAATGTATTGACATCATACGGTGATAAGGCTGTTTTCTTATGTACAACTGTATATAAATTAAGATCATTAAAAACGATTCCATAAATTATTTCATGCGTTGTTTTAGTATTTAACAAACAATCCTTATACATGTCAAATTTCATTTTCACGATATTACATTTTTTTATACCTTTACATATCTTTTTTTATTTTATATTATTTTTAAACGCATACATTTTCGATCTTAAACCAACCCATTCTCTTATTGGAATTCCTAAGTATTCATCTTTAAATAAGCCTGAAACTTTCTTATGTTTTTGAGGCATCCAATCTATTAAATAATCTGATGTATCAAAATATTTAATATTTTCTTTCTTGTCATAATAAACGTCACCCGTTTCAACATAAAAAATTAAATAATCTGTGTTCGTTCCTAACAACTTAATTTTATTATTATATTTAGTTTTTAAGTAGTTGTAATAAAATTTATACATTAATAATTTTGATAGTTATAATACAACAAAACTACCATAGACTGGTTTATTAAGTTTTACTTCAGTTATTCGTTGATATAAAAGGACATTGTCATCATCAATTATTGTTCTGGTTTCGTATTCTTTATCTTTCTCGAAACTAGATAGTGTTCTAACCAATTTCACGTCACATTTTAAACTTACATTTTCCATTTGTTTTCCGTACACCGCATTATTCATTGGTTTGTGAAAAAATTTTTCAAAATCATTTTGAGGTTCTTTTCTTAATTCTGTATTTTTCTGTGTAGAGTTTAAGCCACGCCTTCTGTATAAATATAATGTAATTTTTAACTTCTTTTAAAAGGATTCCTTGTTTTAAATATTTTTTTTAACATAACATAATATTTCTTTGATTTTAGAGTATTTATTAATTATGCATTTTGCAAAGTTGGTAATTGAACATAGCTTCCCCCTTGTAATGGATTGTATTTATCAGATTGAATATCTAGTTGAATAATTCTATCAACCCTATATTTTGTATTCTTTGACGTATAATTTTCTTATTTTCTTACAATTTTATTTTTTGTTAATTTTAAGATACCACCTATAGTGTTCTCGTTGGTAGATATGATTTGATGTATATTAGATTGAAAATAGTGTTTATAAATACCTATTTTGTTACCTGATAAATCTAATTCTTGATATTAAGCAACTGCAACTAACTGAATTGTTACAGATATCTTGTTTGATAGTTTCACATATTTTGTCCTGAATGTTGTATTAAAATTTTATTAAATCCTGCTCACCAGATCTACAATAAACAGAATAGCTAACAAGCATATTATTCCACGAATCCTTTGTTCTTATTACTCGAACATCTTCATCATCGTTATACAGGGTGTTATTGAAATACACGTACATATTAAAACTGGGTATTGCGCAAATCCCCACTGAATGTAGAAAAATATTATTTTTTAAAAATACCCCTTATTAAGGGAGTTATTAATTTTTGAAAATTAATTCTAAAACAAACGTACTTCACTGATATGTTGAGGATGACCTATATAAATTAGGTTTATTTACCTATTTTAAACATCAACAGTAATTAATATGCAAGTTTTTGTCAGATGATAAGAAAACTAGTCTTGTAAGAAATAACCATGTTGCCAAGATTTTCGAATTAATTTCTATTTCCGAAGACTGGTTTTTACTACCCTCGTTATCAAAAAACTAGAATATTTGATAAATGATTGTTTTTAAACTATACATTTTTGAAACTATAGATTATTAAAATTTTAGTTGATTTACGAATCTGGCTAACACGAGCGCGTCATTTCCAAGTTGGTAAAAAGTGTTACGATTACTTTTAAATATTTTTTTACGATGCCACTATTTACGAATATTGAACTAACGGATATAGTGCTGGTTTATGGGGCAGCTGGAGAAAATTCTCGGCAAGCACAAATCCTGTATCGCGAACGGTTTCCAAATCGGAGAATTCCGGACTGTCGTACGTTTATTTCAACTGTTCAGCATCTAAGAGACCATGGAAAATTTGAGAGTGTCAATGCAGATCGAGGGAGAACAAGAACACAAAGAACATTGGCGGCCGAAGAAGAAATATTGGAAGCTGTTGAAAACCGGCCTCAATTAAGTTGTAGAAGACTAGGTCTTGAAATTGGAGTGTCCTCATTTGTGTTGTGGCGGACACTTAAAGAACAAGGTTTACATCCTTATCACATCCAAAAAGTCCAGGCCTTATATCCAGGTGATGAAGAAAAGAGAGTGGAGTTTTGTGAATGGATGATTCAAAAATGTGTTGATATTCCTGATTTTCTAAAAATATTATTGTATACTGACGAGGCTTCATTCACTCGTGATGGCGTGTTCAATATGCACAATACGCATATTTAGAGTGATGAAAATCCTCACGCCATTAGGGAAACTGGGCATCAAAGAAAATTTTCAATAAATGTTTGGGCTGGCATAATAGAGCAGTATTTAATCGGGCCTTATGTTCTCCCGAACAGATTAAATGGGCCAGGATATCTCCACTTTTTAGAAGATATTTTGCCAGTACTCCTAGAAGAGATACCGTTACAATTAAGGCAACGGATGTGGTACCTACTAGATGGCGCTCCTCCTCACTTTGATTTAAACGTACGGCAGTTTTAGAACATTAGATTTCCTCAAAAGTGGATAGGCAGAAATGGACCTACTAAGTGGCCTCCGAGATCTCCGGACTTAAATCCATGCGATTTCTTTTTGTGGGGTCACATGAAACAACTGGTTTATAATGAACCTATTAATAGTGTTGAACAATTAACCAATAAAGTTAATGCGGTAGCCGAGGAACTACGACAAAATCCAAGACTAATTTCTAATGTTCAAAGTTCTTTGGAAAGACGATTGCAAGTGTGTGTAAATAATAATGGACGGCATTTTGAACAATTACTGTAATAAACTTTATTTTGAATTAATTGGTTTTGCTACGGCAACAGTGCAATTTCTATGGGTAAGTTCAATTTCGATTTATTTTACTTCTTTAAATATGGAAACTAGTAGGTCGGAAAAGGGGACTCTTCCCCAATATTTAAATTTTAGAATTTGAAGTTAAAATTGGTGCCAATCGTTTTTGGTCATTACATACTATTCTCCATTTTAATATGTACGTGTATTTCAATAACACCCTGTATATGTATGGTAACTCTTTTAAATCCTTTGCTTTGTTATGAATTGTGTATTTTCTGATTCTTCGATCTTCAAATTCATAGTTATTAAATGATTGTAAAAAATTGGAAGCTTATTCTATATTACGATTTATTTCTCTATTTTGAATAAACACTCTCTTTCTTGATTTTCATTAAATACCCTAAGTCTTCCTTGATTTTTATTAAACACCCTAAGTCTTCCTTGATTTTTAATAAACACCCTAAGTCTTTCTTGATTAGCATTATACTCATTTATTTTATCTCTTATAAAATTGTATAATTCTTCTTTTCTGAATTGGTAAAATTTATGTTAGTCGAGATTATGTTGATCTCTATAATTTCTAGCAATCTTTTGTAACTGCTTAACAGTAGTATTAAATTGGCTTGGTAATGTTAGTTGTGGCATCTCTATTTATAAGGTAAAACTTTTATAAGAAAAATAAAATGTTTATGAATGAAATCTATAAAAATTAAGGTTCTTAAACATAAACATATATAAATAAAAGAAAGTATTATTTATATACGTTTACTTCCTTAAATTTTTTCTCTTTTAAAATACAAAGCAAAATGGAATCGCTATTCAAAAAACTAAACCGCTCATACGAGTTTGTAAAACTAACTGAGCTTGTAACGAATAAAACATATAAGGCTACTGATTTTGAAATTTTAGATACAAAATTTGGTACAAAAATTATTTGCGTTTTAGATAATACATTTAAAATTACTTTACCTGATAGATATACTAAACTTATAAATAAACACGAATTAAAAAAGTAAACGAAAACTCTATTAATATAACTTATAAAGGTTTAATCAATCTTAAGAATGTACGAACTAGACTTTTCTACAACAAACCAATGAATTATATTTACCCTCTCAATTTCGTACACTGTTAACACGTTCATACTAATTTTCTTATACCTCTCTTACTCACTTCCTCCTTCTCTTTATTTGACAATTTACTCTCTCAACCTTCGTGCACAGTGTTTCGACACCAAGATTGCTCCAATTTGGGCTTTTATGTGCTAAAACTGGACGTGCTCGATTTGAGATCCAACTTGAGACAGGAGAAACACTTTACATACTACTGTTGTCACCTTTGTGTTCTTATAAACTTTAGCCAAAATAATTTCTACTTTAAATAAATCGTAATATAAAAATTGCTTCATAATTTCCCTAGGCGCAATCCAATAGAAATTATATTTACCCAAAGTTATACAATGTAAATAAAACTGTAATTTCCTGATTGAAATATAGTCTGAAAACTAAGAATTATTCGTCTGAAGCAGTGGTCGCCAACCTCTCTATGTGTTGAGCTACTTTGTTAATTTTAAAATAAACAGCGAGCTACCCACACGGAAGCCACGTAACGCAACATAAATGAAATAATCCACAGTTAATTTATCATTATATGTATTTATTTTACTATGTAACTGGTAGTACATAATACATAGGTACTAATAATAAACTAATAACAAAATAACTAATATTACTAGTACGTACTTGTTCATAGCTACATTCCTACCTACCAAACGAAGGTGTTTGAAAAATAAACACAAACTTTTATCCAGCCACAACGGCATGTCACGTAAGATTTAAAAATAGTTAATAATAACAACAAAAAAGTAATGCACTATCATGAACATAAACATTGAAAAATAAAAAAGCACGTTCAATGAGAAGGCTGACACTCAGACTCATCGATAATTTTTTTAATGTTTGCATTATAATTTGATACAGCCATTCGAATACAAATATCCACATGTTCGTCAAATGTTCATCTGTAATTCTATTGCGATATTTGTTTTTAATAAACTTCATATTGGAAAAAGAAGATTCACACAAATAGGTTGAACTGAATAATGCTTTCACTTTCAAGGCAACACGGCATAGAACTGAATATTTTTCTTTACTTACAATAGGCCAGATACATTTGGTACTTGAGACTAACGATTTTAAGGCTAAATCATTTTGAAACTCAATTACTTCCATTTCTGTTGCAGCGATGTCTTCGCCAAAATTCTGCATAACACAACTTGCAAACTGTTGGATATCAATTTCCATAAAGGGTGAAACCACAAACTGCGCTACTAAAGCCATTTCGTTGAAATACTTAAAACGATTTTTGAAATTATTCTTCAGGGTAGAAATTATTTCTACATGATATTTGCTGTCATAGGGTTCTAATGGATTTTGAGATATTTTTTCTGAAAGAATAGGAAAATGCTTGGCATCGCTGTTAATTAGGTTTTGTTCCCAAAACTACAGCTTTTTGATAAATGCTTTTATATCAGAAATCATTTCCGCTAGTTCTTTGTCTCTCCCCTGAAGCTGCAAATTAAGTTCGTTTAATTTCTCTGTAATGTCCACGAGAAAACCAAAATCTCTAAGCCAGATTGAATTTTCTAGTTCCGGAGTCGGTTCATCGCGTTGTTTGAAAAATTGAACGATGCCAGATAGGACATCATTAAAACGTTTCAGCACCTGTCCTCTACTTAACCATCGGACTTCAGAGTGAAGGAGTAGGTCCCCGTATTGACAGTCAACTTCATCGGCCAAGGTTTTAAAAAATCTTCTTTGTAACGCTTGAGCTCTAATTTTGTTCACAATTTTTACCACCAGTTTCATAACGTTGTTTAGTTTCAGCAAATTTCCACATAATGCTTGCTGGTTGATAATGCAGTGGTAACAGAGAAATTGCGGAAAAGTTTCATCTTTACGACATAACGCCACCAGACCCTTATCACAACCCACCATAGCTGGAGCGCCATCGGTTGTCAAGCCTACCATTTTCGATATTGGAATTTTCTCAGAAGAAATAATATTTTTTAAATGAGAAAACAACTCCTGTCCAGTAGTGTGTCCTTTTAATGGAATAAACTTCAAAAGATCTTCTTTAATCGTAAAATCACTAAAAACCATCCTGACGAACACAGCCATCTGGGCAGTGTCAACGACATCTGTTGATTCATCCAGTTGAAGTGAAAAATAAACACAGTTATCTAAGTCAGTTCTTAACTGTAAAAAAATATCATTGCTCATTACTTCTACACGTCTCATCACTGTATTAGCAGAAAGTTGCATAGATTTTATAGCTGAAACTATCTCGTCTTTATTTCTAAAGTTGGCAAATAATGAATCAGCAGCTTCTAAAAACGCCTGTTTTATCATTTCCCCGTCTTAATAAGGTTTCTTTTTTGTGCAATTATCTGGGATACACGGTACGATGCTTCAGTTGCAGCCTTATTTTTGTCGACTGTTCTTAAAAATATTGATTGTTGTCCAATTAACTGCTTTTTAACTGTTTCAGTTTCTCCTTTCTGGCGGCAGAATGTAGTGGGAATGATTTTTCAAAATTAGAATGTACAGTTTTATGACATAACAAACACACATTTTTATCTTTAACTTCTGTAAAAAAGTATTGTTCTTCCCATTCCGAATGAAAGTGGTATGTCTTTACCTTCTTACAACTGCTTGCCATAATATTATTTTTTGTTGTTCTCTACTAACCCAACCGCTAGACGTTGGTACGCGTTCAGTTTTAAACTAAGCGCAATGTCGCCGCGCCGTGCGTATTTATCCCGTTCAAAGTAATCCTGATCGTTCTCGAACACTAACGCGCTGGTCCGGCTGGTCGGTTCTAGCCGATTCTAGCTTGATGGCGTCAGCGGCAGATCGCTCACCGCAACGTTGCCGCTGTTTATGTTTAATATTATGACAATTAGATTTTTTTGTGGAATTTTCGGAAGCTTCTCTGATTTTTGCAGTTTGTATTTTTTAAATTAAAATCATTGTGAGAGCTACCAGAATTGCCTCCGCGAGCTACCGGTAGCTCGCGATCGACAGGTTGGCGACCACTGGTCTGAAGGATAGAATTTATCGCCAAAAGAGTAAAATTTAAAATATTAAGGTCGCAATATCTACCATTAAATATATACCTGACGTATAAAACAAGCCTTCTTAAACTATAAGAACAATTTTCTAGAATGTTTACCGCAATACAGGAAATGAGAAGTGCCTCCCTGTAAAACTTCATTAATTTCAACCGAATATCTGGACGGTCTCATTTCCTTTATTGCCATTGTTTCCTTCTTGAAGACCTTTGCTCTTAATGAAATTTCTTTTTAGCTGAGATTTAATTAAATTATTTGGCTTGTTAAGAAAGCCGAAATATTAGACCATACAATAAAAGTGTATCAAAAGCAAGTTTTCTCTTATCTTCTCTTTCAGACTCATTCCGTTCTCGTACCAGTGGCTGGCTTAGGGCTTCAAAGTGAACGTATTTGCTAGAACTATTGTCGCCTTAAAAGGACTCAAGTGTACAAATTTCGAACAAGTCAGTAAGAAGACGTGAATATAGGGACTATATGCACCCGCTTAAGCCAAAACTCGGCTCCCATATGTTAAGCTATTTGCAGTATTTTTTTTATTTCAAAATTTTGAACATTGATTTTTTCTAAAGATAGAATAGAATACCTAAGTCAAAAATTTGTCTGTAAGGCATTCTAACATAATTTTATTTTATTTTCTGAAATTATTCAATTTAATACATATGATCTAAGAAATAAATACTGGATTCATAAAATTATGATGAAAATCCTTATAATTGTTTATATCTACTTCTTTGTAACCTAAATGGCTTTTCTGAACATACTCTTATATATGTTACCAGAAAAGTCCGTTATGAAGTCATATCTAGGTTTGCCTAAGCAAAGTCCGCATTGCCGGGCCACTTTAGGCAAAGTCCGAAATTATTCGATATTTCGGACATTGCCTACACTGTGGTACGACAATCTTAGGTTTGCTAGATGTGTAGCAGGCAAACTGCGAAAGAAGTAGTTGATATTCCAATTCCAGACGGGTAAAACTTGTTCACATAATTGCGGCTGGGCGCGACGTAACTGAATTCTTATTCTGCATTTGCATTGACTTTTGTGTTTAGTTGGGTTAAGCGGCCATTGTGTTCAGTTGGGTTTAATCTTTATTGGACTTGTGACCAACAAGATATGAGTGGAACGGGTGAAATGAAGGCGAGATTTTTGGAGAAATTAGAGAGTATGCAGAAACCAATAAATTCTTTCATTCCATCGATAGAGAAGTACGAGGCATTAATTAAAGAAGTTGAAGAAGCCAAGCAGGTTTCCAAAAAAACAACTCTTCAATACCGGCGTCTCAAAGGTTACGATGTGTTACTTGTTGGGGGCATTAAAAAGTTAATTTTTCCATTGTCTGCGACTCACTGAAGTGAAATACTTTGTCCCCTATGAAGAATTGTTTGAGGTGCTGGATAATGCTCACAAGGAATATGGTCATGCTGGAAGAGATATTATGATTAAAGCACTAAGCAAAAAATATGCTAACGTAA
Organism: Psylliodes chrysocephalus; assembly: GCA_927349885.1. Classification (NCBI taxonomy): domain Eukaryota; kingdom Metazoa; phylum Arthropoda; class Insecta; order Coleoptera; family Chrysomelidae; genus Psylliodes; species Psylliodes chrysocephalus. The sequence goes on along the minus strand of OV651818.1, from coordinate 10,624,037 downwards.
CTCGAGAATGCATTACACTTTACTTAGGGTTATGTAAAGCCTGTCACAAGAAGAAAAAGCATCCAAAAAAAGGAATAACCGTAAAACATTTGCTATTCCGAGAAGTGAATTCGAGAGGAACAGTCGATCTTATCGATATGCAGACTTGCCCTGATGGTAATTTCAAATATATCCTCAATTACCAGGATCATCTTTCGAAATATCCAGTTTTGCGGCCACTACAAACGAAAAGAGCAGAAGAGGTCGCTTATTGTTTAATAGACATTTTTTGGATTTTGTGTTGCAGTCTGATAACGGACGTGAATTTGCAAATCGCATTGTTGAAGAGCTGAAACTGTTGTGGCCACAACTAAGTATAATCCATGGAAAACCACGTCATTCCCAAAGCCAGGGAAGTGTAGAACGGTCTAACCAGGATGATGAAAACATATTGTTTGCCTGGATGGAAGATAATAAAACCAAACGTTGGAGTGAGGATCTAGATTTCTGTCAGTTACAGAAAAACAATGCTTATCATAGTGGAATCCGACAAACTCCGTTTGAAGCAATGTTTGGTGAGTAATGGTTAAGTTACTGTTTATGTTAGAAAATAATCGATTTCATTATTTTTAGGAAGAGGAAGAAAAGCTCATATTGGCATTCAGACTTTACCTGAGTCGGTGAAAAAGGTACTGAAAACTGAAGAGGAATAAGAAGAAGCGCTTGCTACTGTTGATTTCAATAGAAGTGGAGCAACTGTTACGGCTTTTTGGCACACTCATATATTTTAGTGATCAATTCAATAGAAATACTTAAAATTCGATATTATTCTCAATTTGCTATGAATTTAGCTTACCTTTTAATTATGTCTAGCTTTCTGTTAATTTTTCTAAGAATTCTTAAAGTGCAGTTTTTTATAAATAATTATTCACCCTATTCATAATTCATATTAATAATCTCTATGTTTCTATAAAAATTAACTCCTTAATTGGGAATTGTTTATTATTTATATTTGACATTTAAGAATTAGGTTAATAATATAATAATTTAAAATGACACCTCAGGTTTACCAAAATAATTAGAATCTGCTAATAAATAGTACCATGGCCTTGACCATGTGTCTGTCCTTTATTAATTAATATCATAATACAGGAAAATATGATTTATTACAATATATAAAACAAAAGAACAATATTATGTTTTGTGGTACTAATGGTAATATGACATGAATCTATCCTTTATTAGCTTAGTCAATAAAGTAGGAAACATATATTTTATTAGAGTGTTTGCAATAAAAGAACAACATTTTAATTAATTTTGAACTTTGATCCTGACAAGGCATTTTTCTGGATATTTGAGAAAGATCTTCCATTTTGTTTTGTGACTCTTAACTAGGACGGCGTCCTAACTCAGTTTGAGGATTTTGTTAGTCAAAAAAAAAAAACATTCATAGTGTTTTATTGGAAAAGATATTTTATTGAAAGATATAAAATAACAGCTATTTTGTGGATCTATTTTCAATAAAAACAACACTTAAAAATCACAATATCCACGTGGCCGCCCCACACCTTCAGGCCAGTAAGTAAGATACTTACACACTTGCTTTCACTTCACTCGCTCTTCGCTTACACTTCACTTTCGGTTTGAGATCTGCTTCTTAGCACCACTGCTTTTACCACACACACATCAAACGCACACATCACCAACACCATCCGGAGTGGTACACGAATCCACACTGCATGATATCAGCATATTCGCAACTGCATGTCTGACACACCTGTTCGCTTACTCATCATTGGCCCCATAACTTGCATGTGGAGCACTAGGAGGCCGTACGTAGAAGCTATAGCTTACCAGGTACCCAGGACTAGTAAGGTAGGATTATTCCATTTAGTCTACGGCCAAACAACGTCACTACCTACAATAAAACAAATTATAGATAAATATTATAGTATTTTAACTAAGTTAAATATATATAAACTTACCAATAATTGCATGAAGCCCCTTGATTCAATCAAATTTAGCTGTGAGCCAAAAGTGTCGACACTAGCGGTAGTTTTATCTATCTCCCTTTTTATCTCTTATAATTTGTATAATATTGTTGCTATAACAGGAGATAGATGATTATAATTATCCCTTTGATTTACTCTGTACATATCTATTGAACGATTGATTACTAAAAGAATAAACCTAATCAATCAAGAAATATTATTTTATTATTTAATGTTTATTTACCAAGCCTTTTCTTCCCTGAGATAGAAGGTAGAACCCACGATAGCCGCATTAAGGCGAAACCTTTTGCAGCTAACACAACGAATAATCTTGAGCAGGAAAAATCCGATTCTGAAAATGACAATTTAAAACCTCTATCAAGCTCTACTTATGCGCTATTTGCTCTACGGAAACTTCAGGTTCTCACAAATGCAGAAACTGTGGTGAAATTGTTCACTTGAGATGCGCTCAAAGTACCAGTGGTACCAGTACCAGTACCAACGATGACGAGGAGGGTTTTGAAGCATCAATTCTATGCCTCCGCTGTGCGCAGACAATTTCTGCAACTATAACCAAAGAAGTTGCCTACGAAGGATTGAGAGTTCAAGCAGAGAAAATTAAGCAGCTATCGCAGAAAAAGTTTCCGGAAATTCAGGTAGGGAAATCAGTCACAGTGCCAGTTTCGAGTTTAGACAGAGGCAATGGAGATACCCGTAATATACTACGAGTTGTAATGCAAAAAACTGCAGATGGTTTTTATAAAATCGGTACTAAACATAGTGTAATCAGTTCTCTATATGCAAGAAACCAAATCCAAAGTTGCAACGAACAATTTTTTAAAATCGAAGACGTCCCGAACATAGAACTATCACTTCGCGAAATAAGTGGGCACAGTTCTTCATTTAAAGGGCAAGGGTTTCAAAGATGTAACTATACCAAAAAATGCACCACTAACTCTTGCAAATGTAAAAGATTAAAATTGTTATGCAATTCCAAGTGTCACCATTCGACATCTTGTACTAATAAGTGAAATAATTAACACTAAATTTATTTTATAATCGTCCCTGTATAATATGTACTCTATAAAAAGTGTATCATGCAGGAGCCCTAATTCTATCCCAAAGAGACCTCTTTGTTTCTACCTCAATATCTTTTTAGTTGGTTTTTTGAATGTGTTTTTTTTGCGAATGTCTATTTCTTTAATAAGTGTCATAATAAACAATACCAAGTGTATTTTATAAGGGTCCACTCTGAATATACCTCAATATGCTTTCAGTTGTTTTTTTTTAGTATGAAAGTTTATTTTATTTGTAATTGTTCTTTAAAAGACAATAAATTATTAATACAAATTAATTTTTTTCTATCGCAATATGTGCTTCTTACTCGTACATAGGTATAATATTGACAGTAGGTAGGAAAGTAATGCGGTAGGTTATTTCGGAGTTTACCTGCTACATATTTGGTAATAAACCTAAGATTATCTTACAACAGTGCAGGCAATGTCGGAAATATCAACTAATTTCCGACTTTGCCTAAAGTGGCCCGGCAATGCAGACTTTGCCTAGACAAACCTAGGTATGACTGCGTAACGGGAATAGCCGGTAACATATACACCGATGCATAAAAGTCAGACCTAGGCACTGGTTGCGCCTACTAAGTCCCGTCTCTTAATATTAAAGATCTTTACAAACTACCTGATAACTTTTCTAGTTACATTGTAGAAGAGATTGCGACACTAGAAGCCTTACAATTTGTAACAGAGTCTAACACTAAAGAAACTCTAATTGCTTAAGATTCTTTATCAGTTTTAAAATCTGCTGTAGCTCTGGACATTCCAAATTTTAATTCAAATCCATACATTTTCTTGATCAAAAAGGTATTGTTCCAACTAATTAATAATAACGTAAAGATATGCTCGTAGAGGCTCATATTAAACTTAAACACAATGAATATGTTGATATGCTAGCAAAATCTGCAATAAGAACTAACACCATTCATAACATCTGTAGCCTAGATATTGTTTCCTAGATAAAATACAACAATATGAGAAAATGGAGGCATGATTAGTCACAATTCTGTTCCACTTATTCGAATTGGTACATTAAAATTAAAATACATTCCAAACTTACCCTGGTTTAAAAATCATATAATTCCAAGACACTACATTAGAGGAAAGTCGCCTATGATGGCACGGTGCACATGATGTCATACCGGCTGTAAATACGAACGTATCAGTTCTAGCGCTCTAGTTCGGTGCGCGCAAGCGCAGGTTTATATTGTAATGCTCTTGTATGCAGTCGGTGCCTTTCCAACGATTTTGTTGTCATTTTATGGGTGAAAAAGAAAATTGGTAAGTAATGAAGTAATATTATCGACTAATAAATGTCAAATTGTACTTTTCATATAATTATCTATTCAAATGAATCCGGTACTCGTATATTTGGGTGTTATTTATGCAAGTGTGTATATAATTATTTTAAGGTTATGTTTTCGGGAAAAAAAATTGTGGTCGATAACTCAAAAATCGTCTTTTGCCTATGATGGCATACTTCACGGTCCCCTATGATGCCGTGGTATGCCATCATAGGACACCATTGATGACGGGGTATGCCATCATAGGACACCATTGATGATTATACATTAATACGTAGCTCATCCCATCTTATTGTTATCAACAGATTTACCAACCATGTCTGGTCAGAAAAAGAGACAGGAGTGGAGTGAGGAAGCGATGGTAGAAGCATTACAAGATATCAAGGACAAAAAAATGGGATTGCTACTTGCAGCAAAAACCTTCAAGGTCCCGGCGGCATATACGTATACTGCAGACGCACAAGGTATAGCCAAACGATTCGGAAATATTCGGCTAGAATCGAAGTAGAAGCTGCACGCGCCTAAACTGGAGACATAGATGGATCTAAATACGTCTGCAATTTGCATTATTGCGTTATTGCGTCAGCATCGGTGTAACTTATAAACAATGGAAAATTTTATAGTTACAGAGGGTTATGAATACAATTATATAATTCAAAGTAGTTTTAGAACAAAACTACAATCTAAAGAAGACGTAGAGGTTAGTATATAATGATATTTAGCATTGAATTGTGATTTTTTTGTGTAATAAAAAAAATTAAATACCTATTAGATATGTGCAGAGTGATTATGGCATAATATTATAATGTTTTCGCCCTTTATCTTGGTCAATTTTTGAACTGCAAAAAAAAAGAAAAACCGAAATGTAGGGCTTTTAGCGTAGTTTTGGCGCACGTAAAAAATCAAGAAAAAGGAATTAATATTCAGGGTGTTTCGTTAGGAATATTTTAATAATAGGTACCTTTAAAATATAAATGTTATCTACTACTAAGATACAGGATGGTAAAGTTACAATGTACTTTTGTTTTTTGCAACAGTTCCTTTATTATTTAACATGCAGGGTGTACCACGACGAGTTAAAACTGTCTGTATATGGAATAATAATTGTAGTATAATAATGCAAACTTCTAGATTTAGGTTTTTGATTACGCTCTTTTTAACTAAGATATTTTTAAAAATGGCCGACTTTTGGTTCTACCGGAAGTCGACTGTAACTTTGTTATGTTCAATAGAACCCCTCCTATATTAATATATTTTTAAAATCTACGTAAAATTTTAGGGTACTTCTGTCTAAAAACTTTTTTCTAAAAATGCATAGTACTTTTTGACCGATAAATTATTTCTTTACGAAGATACCCCTAAGGATATAAAAACAGTTTCTGTTGGGTGGCTACTAGCAAGGTTAGAGGTATTTAAACTAATGTTGAAAAAATTCTTTATTTTATATAGGGTGTGTATAAAAATTGTGCAAGGTTCAAAATTAAAAAATATCAAAATTCTCAATTTTTTTAAATAGAACCACTCGGTTTTTTCTATTTTAATGAATTCAGGTGTAAAAATAAGGCAAGTTCATGTTTACTTCCCAATACCTAAACCGCAAATTTATCTACTTTTGATACATTGAAAATTGATGAAGTTACAACAAAGAACTTAAACCAGAACATTTATTTCTGTAACGATTATTCTTCTGTACAAAACCAACAGAATAAACAAATGTTGATTTATGATGACGCAAATAATGATGCCATGAAATTTGATGAAAAGGAGAATATTGACATAGAAACAATTAAAAATAAATGGACAGCTCATTCGAGTTTAATTATATCAAAGCTTGAAAGTGAGCCTCAATCTTTTGGACCCGCTATAATGAAATACTTGGACAACTGTAGCAAGTATGCCAAATCAAATCAGTCTTTGATATCAGGCTTGCATTGCGCTTTTAAATACACTGTAGTTTCGTCTAAAAATAAGAGGCAAGCGGTATTAAGAAAAGAAAAAAAATATCTCCGTACAACCTACTTCAATATCAAGACGTAAAATTACAATGACAGGTAGAAGAGCATCGTTAGCTGGACGAAAACCTGGAAAATCTAACAAAAAACAACAAAGAAAAGTACCACACAGTTGCAACTATGTGTAAAGAGTACCATTGGTCTAGGTGATAATAAGTTTAGGAAATAGGGATTTTCACGAACATTAATATGTATTTGATTTATTTGTATTTATTTGTATATGTATTATTAGTTATTGAAGGAGTTAAGAATGTATACAGCGTTAAATTTACATTTTACAAACTGTATTAGCATAAACACGTCTGTCCTTAATATGTTGACCCACCGAAGTAAACTGCAGACGTATAAGGACAAACTACGTCTGCACTTTACTCCCCTTTCTTATTGGTCGGATAAATCTTAAAAAGCCGAATCGTTTGGCTCTACCTTGTGCGTCTGCAGTATACGTATATGCGTCCCGGCGACAACAATGTGTAGAAGATTCAAAGCAGGATGTAACGCTAGCAAAGGAGATTTGGGAGGTCGCAGAGCAGTATTGAGTAGAGCCATAGAAGAAGGATTAATTGAACACACTATTCAAATGGAAACCAGATTTTTTGGGTTAACGATGAAGGATCTAAGAAGACTAGTATTCCAAATTGCCGAGAAAAAACAATATTAAGCATGACTTTAATAATAATAATAATTTATTTATTCACAAATAAATAGTATGCAATTTACATTATTACAAAATACAAAATTCAAAAAGTGAATAAATAACAATGACCCTACGAAACACGAAAGTGTTTGTTTGTGGGTATATATACAAAAAATTAATTTAGAATATAAGCAAGATATACATATAAATACAAAAATATATAAATATAAATGCGACTAGTAACGCTATTTTAAAACATGTTTATATACATAGAAAAACAGAACAATACAAAATTCTTATATCTACAATACGGAGTCAGGAACAGCATTAGATCAATTTTATGTGACAGTATATTATAAAAAGAACAAAAAAATTAAAAATATTAATAATGTTAAATATATATTATTATAAATTATTATGAATAATTATGAATAAGCAGGCAGAATAAAGAGTTTTTTTGCATTTATATATTATTATCTATTTAATCATGTATTAAAAGTCTAGGAAATTCCAGTAAATGTTTTTTTAAAAGTACTTTAAATATTTTAAATCTATTTTCTTCTTTTATGTTAATAGGCAAATAATTGAAAATTTTTGGTCCTAAGAAACTGTAGCTTCTTTGGCCGACAGATTTATGCATAAACGGAACTAGGTATTGACTATGTCCTCTAATATCATATGGGTAATATTTATATGTTAATTTATGTTTATTTTTGAACTGTGTTGTGGCAATACTTAAAAATAATAATTGCTTAATGTCAAAAACCTTTGTTTCAGAATAAAGTAAGTGTGTAGAATACCGGCGCTCTTTTTTATAAATTATTTTTAATAGTCGTTTTTGTATAATTTCTATTTTTTTGAGGTATGTATTCGCTCCACTTCCCCAAGCAATAATGCTATAGGTAAGGTGAGGCTCATAAAGTGTATGGTACAACATCCGCAAATGTTGCTCTTCGAGTATATAAGAAACCTGTTTTAATTTGTATACTACACATCTTAGCTTTTTAAGAAGATTGATTATATGGTGATCCCATCTGAGATGATTATCGATTATAATGCCTAAATATTTTATAGTACTTGTGAATTTAATTTTAAGATCACCTTGAATTGATAATTCATCAAAGTCTGGAAGATGTGAGCTATAACTGCAAAAGGGCAAGAAAAAGGTTTTCTTAAAGTTAATAGATAAGAGCTTATTATCGAACCACTCTTTAATTCGGGGAAGGTCAGATTCAATTTTTGCTTTTAAATCGGACCATGTTGCATCTTCGTAAAAAATTACAGTATCATCTGCAAAGCTAATAATATCACCTTTGGACTTGACCAGAAAAATATTATTTGAATATATCGTAAAAAGAATTGGCCCCAACACTGTACCTTGAGGTACACCACATGTAATTACTTGTTTATCGCTAAAAGAGTCCTCTATTTTAACTTGTTGAGTTCTATTTAAAAGATATGACTTAAAAAGATTTTGTGCGGTACCTCTTATACCCATGTCTTCAAGCGTCTTTAATAGTATATGGTGATCGACGGTATTAAAGGCTTTTGCTAAGTCTAGAAATACACCTATACATGACCTTTTACTATCTACTGCCTTATATATTTTTTGTGTCAATTTTAGAATGGTATCTTGGGTGCTCTTCCCCTCCTGAAAACTAAACTGACATTCGGACATTATTTTTTCCTTATTTATAAAACCAGTTAATCTGTTTTTTATAATTTTTTCGAGAATTTTACTAAAATTAGATATTAGTGCTATTGGACGGTAATTTGTCATTTCTGTATTATCTCCATTTTTATAAATCGGTATAATCGTTGACCTTTTAAACAGTGTAGGAAATTCACCCTCATTTAGAGATTTATTCATGATATATGTTAGAGGTTTTATAATAAACGGTATTATGAGTTTTATTAATTCTGATTTTATACCATCGGGGCCAGGAGATTTTTTATTTTTAAGATCTGATATGACGTTGATTACCTTAATTTCTTCAGCGGGAAAAAAAAATTTAATTTTGAATGGTAATAATAAGGAAACACAAATGGCCGACAAGAAATGGGTCAGCGGATTCCTGAAGAGGAACCCTAAAATTTCTCTAAGAAAACCAGAGAATACGTCTCGCACAGGCATTTAATCGGAACAACATAAGTTCGTATTTTACTGCACTAGCTGCAGTTATTGATCAGCATAAGTTTCCCCCCGAAAACATTTATAATGTTGATGAGACTGGCCTGAGTACCGTGCAAAAAAGACCGCAAAAAATATTTGCTACTCGCGGACGAAAACAGGTAGGGACTCTCAGTAGTGCGGAACTTGACTGTTGTCTGTTCCATGAATAGCATAGGAAATTATGTCACCCCAGTTTTCATTTTCCCCCTGAAACGGTTTAAGAATGAACTAATGGATAATGCTCCACTTCGTAGCAAAGCATTTTGTCAAGAGAATGGGTGGATGAATAGCGAAATTTTTGTCAAATGGCTTCAACATTTTGCACACTATACAAAGGCATCTGTTGAGAACAAAGTGCTTCTCCTACTGGACGGCCATTTGAGCCATAAGAGCTAAGGTTCTCCAAATGGCCAAAAATACCGGAATTGTTTTATTTTGTTTCCCTGCGCACTGCACCCATCGTGTGCAGCCACTTGATATTGGTTTCTTCGGCCCGTTACAAACCTATTATAGCCAAGAGATACAAATATGGCTTAAACAAAATCCAGGGAGGATGGTAACGCATTTTCAGGTGGCTAGTCTGTTTACAAATGCCTATTTGAAAAGTGCAACACCAGCGAATGCAATAAACGCATTTCGCAAAGCAGGAATAGTTCCTCTAAATCCTGAAAAATTTGAGGATTGGATGTTTGCTCCATCCCTCACTACGGACAGATCTCATGAACAACTAGCCCCAGATGCCTGTGAACAACCAATAGAAGAATTACAAGGTCCTCCTTCATCAGGCATCGCAGATCCTTCTACGTCTAAAGCAGCAAGTCCTTCAACAATGGAAGCAGCAAGTCCTTCAACAACGGAAGCAGCAAGTCCTTCTACGTCGGAAGCAGCAAGTTTTTCTACTTTAATACGAAAAGTTAAGTTCACTATTCAAGAAGTATCGCCGTTGCCAGTAGCTGCACCTAAACATGAAGCGAACAGAGGACGGAAACGCAGGAAATGTGGTCTTCTGAATAGTACACCTGACATTGAAGAATTGAAAAATCAAGCAAAAGAAAAAGCTAGGAAGGAGCAAGAAAAGCGAAGAGAAGGGTAACACTAGAGGACGAGGAAGATAATAAAGAAAATGGTGATCCATACAATGTCGATAGTAATGGGGAATCCGATGTTGCCTGTTTATACTGCAACGAACTTTATTCTCGTTCTCGTGCTAGAGAATCTTGGATCCGCTACCAGAAATGCTCATCCTGGTGACATTGTGAATGCGCTGAAGTATCTAGTAAAACCAAAATGTTTGTCTGCGAGCTATGCCAGTAGAATTTTTTTTAGTTGATATATTATTATCATATGACATTTATTATCACCTATTTTGTTATTTTTGACTGAAATAAAACTTAATTTAAATAGATGTATTTAAATTCTGAGAGTGTGCCATCATAGGTTCCGACATATTCCTATGATGGCATGGCTCAATAATTCTTCATATAGCCGTTTCAAAAAAAAACAAGTAATCAGAATTTGCATAGCTATCATCAATAGCTATTACATAAAGGATGTACACGTGCAAAACAGAAAAATTTGCGTTTACAAATAAGGAAGTTACAGAGCATCAAATTTAAGTATGCCATCATAGGCGACCTTTCCCTACATCTTTAGTTAGAACCAGATTTGGTCATGCCAGTTATCCTAAACACTTGTTTAAAATTATTGTGAAAAAAGATGAAAATTGTGACTTTTCTGAAACAACTGGAGACCCTAATCACGTTTTCTTTGAATGCAAAAAATACGCAGTACATTCAAATATACTTTATATGAATCTTATAAAAAATAACATTCCATCCCCCTTAAATATTGAAACAGTTTTAACACATTTTTCTGATCATATTATCAATTGCCTCCTACAAGATAATTGGAATCTGTATTATACCTATTTGTTTATTTGCTTACCGAGGCCTAATTTTGTTCGTCTATTAAAAAAAACATACTGATGGGTCCCTGGACGAGAAGCGAATGTCCCGGTCATATACTGTTTTTCTTCTTCTTACACCTCTTGCTGTTAGAAAATATTCTTCGGTAGTTTTAATTATGGACGAATCTGTATCTGGCTGAATGGAAATGTGCCTATGCAAAAAAATATTTTTTTTTAAAACGTCGATGGTGGTAAATACTATTATAGAGATGTGTCATAAGGTAATTGTTTTCCATAAGTCTTATTAAAAATGTACATCACTGACTGGCTTCCAAGCAGGGACGTATTAAGGCCTAATTAAATTCGCTTGTGTAGACTTACAAGCTTTAATGAGTTATATAATAATAATAATAATAATAATAATAATAATAATAATATTTATTCAGAAAGCAGAATCCATATACATAAAATAGTGAAACACAAGAAGTTTTAACAAAAATACAAGGATTATCTACTATACTGAAAAGGAATCGTATTCATCGTAGCCTATCAGAAGACAGACTAAAATGGTTTTCAATACGCCCGGTCAAAATTAATAGTTTAAATATAAACACCCCTTAAATGTAGTACATATATAAATACATAATGGATACACATAAAAAAAAATGAAAATTGTAATTAATAACAAACAAAGACATCATAAATACCTACCTAGTCTAGTAGACGAAGCTCAATGAAAATTAGTGAACGTTGCTTCAAGCAATAAATATAAAAATATACAAAGATCAATCAAATAATCACAATTTAATATTTATATTTTAAAATCGATCAAAAGCTGTCCCCGAAGTAACAAAAATTTCAACTTATTTTTAAAAGTTACATGACTTAATTTTTTAAACTCTATTGGTATAAGATTCAAGATACGGCCTATTAAATATGAAAATGAACTTTTGAACATAGCAGTGGAATGTCGAGGAATGGAGATATCATCCTTTCTGCGAATATTAATATTGTGTACATCGCTCCTGAATCTTATTTTGTTATACAAGTAGGGGGGAGTTTTAAGATTGACAATTTTTCGATAGAGACAACAGGTGTGTAAAAAACGCGCTTCCTGAACAGATAGCCAAGACAATTCAAATCGCTTAGCTGACACTCCTTGCCTTTTTTTTAAATTATACACTAATCTAATACAAATATTTTGCATGCGTTGAAGACGTTGACTATCATATCGTGTTACACAAGGGCCATATACCGAATCGCAATAATGCATATGTGAAAATACTAGTGATTCGCACAACGTACGTTTAGCTTGATGAGTTAAGATGTATTTATTTGCATATATCATTTTTATGTTAGTCATACATTTTTTTATAATCTCATTTACGTGTTTTACAAACCGTAGATCCGTATCTAAAAATAAGCCCAAGTTTTTTGATATTTCCGAAGTAGGTAAAGTTTCATTATTTACTATAATCTTAAATTGATCCTTATATTGAAGTCGACAGTGCTTTCGACCAAACAGCAGGGTTTTTGATTTAGAAGAATTTATATCAAGGCAGTAGTCATTAGATAATTGAAAAAGTGCCGTTAAATACCTAGTTATATTTTTAATGTTATTATGAAAATCTTTAGGGGGAAAGGATATATATAACTGTGTATCGTCGGCATAAAAATGTGAGCGGCAATGCTGAAGGCAATCTTGAAATAAACAAGTATAAATACAGAAGAATAGAGGCCCGAGAATAGAACCCTGTGGAACACCGTTTGTTATATTTTTTGGAGAAGATAAACGATTATGTAATTTAACTCTTTGAAACCTATCACTTAGGTAGTTACGTACTAAATCCAAAGCTGTATCGCTAAAACCAATGAAATGCAAGACTCCTAGCAACAGCTGATGATTAATTCTATCAAAGGCTTTACTGTAATCAAGAAGTACTAGAATAGTAAGAAGGTTATTATCACTTGCCGCAATGATATCATCAGTTATTGACAGTAGTGTCGTATTGCAACTATAGTTGCGTCTAAAGCCGGACTGATTTGATGGTATTATTTGATTATCATCTAAATGCCTTTGTATTTGTTCATGTAAGACTTTTTCATATATTTTAGCTGCGGTGCACAGGATACTAATTGGGCGTATATCTTTATATTGAGTAGGGTTTTTAACTTTACTCAAAGGTAGTACGTGGACAGCTTTCCATTGAGATGGAAAAGTGGCACTATTGATTGACGTATTGATAATGTGAGTAAGATATTTTATGATATAGGGACAACAATACAGGAGCATATCTAGACCAACTTCATCAGCTCCAATTGCATTGGACTTTATACTTAACAATCTACTGTATACAACATTATCATTTACTTCCTTGAAAGAAAAAAGGCTAACTTCTTTTTTAGAGTTAATAAGTTTGTTTAAAATATTTAAATTCGGAGAATGTTGAGATTTAGCCGATTTAATGAAAAAATCATTCAACATTTCTACATCGCTTAACTCATCAGGAATATTACTGTTACTTTTTCGACAATAAACATTTAATTTTTTTAATTCTTTATATAACAATTTAGGTGAAGTTTTATTAGAGAGTTTGTATCGCAGATACGCTTTTTTTTCATTGTTAACAGCTCTATTTGTAAAGTTTCGTAAAAGTTTGTAATAGTCCCAATGTGCTTCTCTCTTAGTCCGCTTAAAACGTCTCAGAGCATTATCGCGCAACTTGAAGAGTAATTTTATGTTATCCGTTATCCACGGCTTGGACTGCTTATTCAGAACCACCGAGTGAATTGGGGCGAAAGTGTCAAATATTTGCAAAATAAGTGTTGTGAGTATACTTACTTTAGAGTCAATATTATTAGTGAGCAGGATATTTTCAAACGGAAGCCTGCGTAGCTCAGTTTCGAATAACATTTTATCAATTTTTTTAAAGTTACGGTACCTAATCTTGTTAACTATTTCGGTTTTAGAATCAATAAGAATATTCGTTTTAACCAGACTGTGATCACTTTTTATTTCATCGTGCAGTACGTCACAATCACAAACGTTTATGCTGTCAGTGCATATTACTAAGTCTAGTAGCGTTGCAGACGTTTTAGAAATGCGTGTCGGTTGAGTCACATATTGAGTTAGTCCAAAGCTTTCTAACAAATTATTTAAATGTCGAGAAGCAGCCGTGTCGCTCAATAAATCAATGTTAAAATCACCTGTACATATTATATTTTCATGTGAAGCTAAAACATTCATCATAACATTTTCATAATCTCTAATAAATTCTAAAAGCGGCTGTTTAGGTTGACGATAAATGACGCCAATGACATAGGGCTTTTTATCGATAATACATTTTAACCACAATTGTTCATAACAAATGTTATCATCAAAAAACTCTTCAATCTCCGATACCTGCCAAGAGGAATTAATATAAACAGCTACTCCACCCCCAACTGTATCACTTAGCCTGTCTCGTCTGAATAAATTGAAATTGTTTATTAAGACGGCATTGTCCAGTATATTTTCATTGAGCTTGGTCTCAGTTACACAAATTATGTCATATTTTTGTATTTCTATATGCTCTCTCAGTTCTACAATTTTCGCTGCTAGAGAATTAATATTAATACATGCTATTTTTAAATCTGCCATACCAACTTATTTTATAAATTAAAAAAATAACGTAAACAAAGAAAAAGAAAGAATAAATAAATAAATAAATAAATAAATAAATAAATAAATAAATACCTAAGATTTGATTCTACAAATAGTCCATGACCGATCTGAAATTAACCCTACACCATTTGTTAACCGTTTTCTGACGGAATGTTGAGCGCATTAATTGACTTCTCTGCTTGGAATATTGGACAATCAGGTATTCTTTGAAGTTTATTGGAACGGTCAAAGTCAAACTTAGCATAAATATGACGATCATGCACAGATTTGAAGTCTTGTTGGAAAAAAGCGTTTTTCAGCAGCTATTTTTGATAGTCAAGAGTATGCGCAACTGAAAAGAAAGAAATCTAGGAATTGAAATGCGTTCTATTTTCATTCTGTACACTAGTAAACAAAAAAAAATCGTAACATCATAGCAACGAAGAACCGACATCAGAACTATATAAAATTTGTTTGTTGAGGAAGCATTTGTATAATTTTCTGCTGTGTAAAATAGGAACATTTTGTTATCCATTGCGCAAGAGTTGGACGAATTTTGCTCGTGTTTTAAGAAGACGTACGTTTTTTCGTTTGCAGGTAAAACGAACAATAGGAAATTCGAGTGTGTGAAGTACTGAAGGTTTGTTTTGCTCAGCTATGAAATAAACGAGCTACTTTAATACAGCAAGAACACAAATGCAAATTAGAGGGTGTTCTACACTAGAGTGGAAAGTAATTAGGATGAAAAACTGGCGAGTACTCTCAAACTTCACTGTTTATTCGAATCTGTCTTAAAATCTAACAGAATATATCTATTATTTCTGCATAACGAACCAATATAGCTAGCTTGTTTAGACCTCAACTCTTTCTAGGAAACAAGCATAAACTCTTTGGTCTGTCTTAATCCTGGATAATTGTTTTAGCATTCCTAAGATTCTTTTTGCATTCTATTGTTTGATGGATGTTTTGCACAATGCCATAGCAACTCCATAAAAAGGTTCAGGGCCTTATCTGAGCCTTCTCGGCCTAGATTGTCGGCCTTTTCATTGCCTTGATATCCTTCGTGGCCTGGTACTCAGTTTAAGACTGCTTTGTTTTGACTACATAGCTTTGCCAGGTGTTCTAAGCAGCCTTTCACCTGTCGTGATTTGATTTCTGGTGGGAGTTGCATATCCTTCTAGACTCAGCGAAATTGTTATTTTTGTCTTGGGTCCAACGATTCCAGCACCGGCTCCTTCCTTGGGTTTTGAATCGTCTGCACATCAGGCGAGTTTAGTCTGCATGGGAAGTCCCTGTTTCCAGGATACGCGGGCAGGTATTTAAATTTGAAAATTTATTTCAAATTTGTATGTGGTTATGGCTCTATCAGTAGACATTTCTAGAATCTTATCCTTTTTAGTTGCTGGTATAGCCTTGAATGGCCAGAGCTATGTAGTTGGTTTATTGAGTTTTCTCCTTGCATTAGCCTGTGAATGACAAACCTGGTTTCTACCTGTATGAAGATATTCAGTGGCTTGGGCTTTAATAGTGCCTCCATTGCTTCAGTTGGTGTAGTACGTATGGCCCCTGTGATACTCAGACAGGTTGTGATAATTTGAAAATATAAAGAATTTACTTAAAATTCTAAAAAAGCATTTTTTAATGTTTTAAATTAACATTCGAAAGAAAACACGTAGGTATTGCAAAAAATCAACAATTAGATTATTATTCTAGTCAATGGCTTACATTGAACTAGACAATTCAAGGTAGAACATTGAATTTTTAAAAAGTAAAACTGTTACGTAAATTTTGAGTTTATACAGGGTGTCAATTTGAAAACTTTCAGTGCGAATATCTCGCAAAATAAACAAGTTGGAAAAACGCCGTTTGGCAGAAATGTTAAAGAGTTAGGAAGAACTGGAATCACTATTTTTTAGTGAGCGGGTGAGTCACCCCTTAGACGCGACACACCCCAACTTTAAAATGTCAAATGGCACTACCCCTTTTGTGATACCTCAAATGAAAGGTCACATTTAGTAGTATTCACTTGTACAATAATTTTTTTTCATTCAATACAAGGGGGTAACAAAAACAAAAAATTCGAATAAAAAAATTTAATGATATTTTATTTGATTAGATTTTCAAAATGCATTCCATTTTGTGCTAAACAATAGTATAATCGATTTTCAAATTCTGTTCTAACATTGTGGAACACTTCTCTTGGAATTCGTTGCCATAGATCTTCTATTGAATCCGGTTTCGTTTTAAATACGATGGATTTCAAATGTCCCCAGAGAAAAAAGTTAAGAGGTGTTAGATCGGGAGATCTCAACGGCCATTCGATTGGACCTCTCCGTCCAATCCATTGACCTGGAAAAGCGTCATTCAAAAATTGCCTGACTGGAAAAACGTAGTGGGATGGTGCTCCGTCTTGCTGAAAATGTATTAAATTTTCATTCAGATTCCTGTTTCCGTCAATGTCCAGCTGATTTTCAATTTCTTCAAGAATGAGAGGTAGAATGGTGGTGTCTAACATATATTCACATATGGATTTTTATTAATTTTGATTGTCACATGCTGTTTGACAGTTATTTGGCAGCTGTTAACTGTCAATCTCGTCTTTTTGACGTCAATTTTAAACTCAGCAACCTCGAAGACATCTATTTACTCCTAAATTTTGTCAATTTTGATAGTCACATACTGTTTGACAGTTAGTTGACAGCTGTTAACTGTCAATATCGAGTTGTTAACATCAGTTTAAAACTTACTAACCTCAAAAACAGATATTTACATGTGAATTTTATCAATTTTGATTATTGCTTGTTTTTGACAGCTAGTTGACAGCTGTCAACTGTCAATATTATTAAATTGGCATTGGATTTGAATACAGCGACCCCAAAAATATAAGAAGGTACTTCTTTTTTAACGCCGCAAATACTAAACTTTCGAGGAGATTGCCGTTTTAAGTAGTAAATAATGGTCAATCCGTGGAGCTTTGGAGCTCCGTAGGAGCCAATATAAGCAAAATTGAGCTTTGTGCCCATTAAGACTTTTGCTCAGGATGCCGAAACGATCAACATATCCAAATTTCAGCCAATTTGACCGGGAGCCAATTTCCATAAGATTTGTGCGGGGTTCTTTGCTTATTTAAAAAATGGCGAATGCGCTTAGTGATTTGCAATGTTCCACAAAATTCCATATTTTTTCAAAAACATTTTATCTTTATCAGTACTATATAACAAGATCATTTTCAATACTTTTAACTGGTCGAAATTTAAATGTTTTATGTGATATCAACATCTGTTACGTGTAATTCGCTGTGTGAATTTGGCTTGGAGGGGATAGATTGAGCTATCGCAGCGCCTATGGTGGCAGGAGTCGGCGATTGTCCACATCATCGTAGTAGCGCGGCAGCGTGTTGTGGGTCTCGTGTTGGGTATTAAAATGAGTCGTCGTTATTGTAGTGTTGTCGAGTGTAAAAACATTAGCAAAAATAGTGCGTGTAAGTTTTATACGTGTCCAACCGCATCACATAAATTGGAGCAAAGAAAGAAGTGGCTAGCAGCTGTGAAAAGAAAAAAGTGAGTAACATAACCTCTGTCGTATATATATCATAAACATCGAAAGTAGGAGCGACATGCTTGCATTTCGAACTATTTCCGTAAACGCAATTATAAGAAACTGACAGAATTCGCCGAGTTGCATCAAGCTGAAATAATATTAGAAAACATGCGATTATTTTCATTATTGTCAATAATAAATGGATTTCAACACAATTTTTATCTTACATGCAATTCTACAAGACATTCTTTTTTCGTGACAGACGTTTGTCTAATGACACCAGCTCGGATAAAAAGGCCAACACCTGACTCTCTGTGCTCTTCGACATTTATGACATGCCCAGCTTCTACCAAATCTTTACCTTTTCTTGGAGTTTCAGGCTGAAAGTTTATGTCATGAGATATTTTCTCAAATCCAGTGTACAAGATGACACTCATGACAAAAATGTAGCATCTAAAAATACAGACAAATTACATTGATTTATGACATTCAAAACGCAGATACTTCGTATGCATAATCTCCAAATATTTTTATGTCATTTACTTACTTTTTGTGCGACAGAAACAATTTTTGTTAGTCTATCAACTAACAGCAAACACAAAACTTGTTGCAACACTTAATTGTTGAAAAAGAATTTTCAAGTTCAACTGTTGAGTGTGAGGTGTATAGCAAGTATGCGGGAATGAATGAGGAGAACTGTCGCTATCCCATCACCAGAGAGCGCTACCAGTCTTGTACACAGCGAATATGTTACCTTAATTGTTGGCAGTTTTAAAAAACCTTGTGAAAAAGAATCTAAAAACCCTCCGGTCTAGCTCAGACAGTGTTACATGTTTTATATTTATGGGTCGGTGAAATTCGGCTTACTTAAAAAGACAAAGGAAAAGTTGTTTTAATAATCATGGACGCCATGTATTCAGATGTTTAATAAATACAGATTATGCCATTAGCTTGCCAGCTGTAAGTAAGGGAAATTAAAATAATAAACTTTTAAAATGTATATAATGAAAACAGGAACTTCTCTCTACTTGATTATCACAGCATAATAATTTATTAACAAAAAAAGAAATCAATTAGGTTAAGTTAAATTAAATTTAGACTGGAAACTGACTTTATGGACAGATATGTTAAATTTACAATGAAACGTGACTCAACATATAGGTAAAAATGCTCAGGTTTCCGGCGACACTTATCTTTAATACGCCTCTTCTTTGAAAGTTAAATTGTTGCGTGTAGGGCCTACTTTAAAGGGACCCTACACGATCCGATTTTTGTAAGATTTGAAGGGTACAGTCCATCGATTCAGTCCACAACTCAATGTAAATTGCTCGATCTGACTTACTCTCCTCTTTTGTCTAATGTGAAGTTGAGTTGATTAAATCTTGCCTTTAGATCAGAACTGTGCGTTTTAGCCTGCAGGATATATCTTAGCGTGTAGGGCCTTCATTAGATTTTAGCTCAGCACCTTACTTGCGTTTGTACGTTATAAAAAAACAACAGAGAACGGAATGAACATAAGTTTTTTCTGTTATAGAAATCGTGCAGATGCTTCCCAGTCTTATTAAAGAATCCTGAAAAGTAATTTGAAGTTGTAATTGAAATGGTGAGAGTGTAATAATTGCGCACATAGCCCGTTGCCCGCCGTTCTGAAAAAGGATCCGCTTCAGTGACGTCCTTATATACTTTTGTAATGGATTTTGCGAGTTTATTAAAACAGAATCAAACTTTACTTGAACTTGGAAAAACTTTATATGTATTTATACAGGAGCTGTGTGATATGTTGCTGTATTAAATAGGTTATTCATAAATAGGTTAAATAATTACATATCTAAAAATACTAAATCGGTAAAAATAAAAAATAAAAAACAGTCTATAAGAAAGCAATGGATGACTGCAACATTAGCTAAATCTATAGAAGAAAAAAATAAATTATACATTTTAACACTTAAAAATCCTGAAAATATTAGCATTAAAGAAAGATATAATAACTACAAAAATATAATTAGATCATTAATAAAAAAAGCTAAAAGTTCATATATGAATAATTTAGTGATAGAAAATAAAAGTTCTTTCATAGCTCTGTGGAAATGCGTCAATAAACTTTGCGGAAGGAAAACATCTAAAACAAAAATTGAAAAGTTAGTTATAGAAAACAACAAAGAAATTACAGACAAATTTGACATGGCAAACAAGTTTAATAACTACTACACTGAACTCGGGCAAAATCTTGCAAACAGATTTGTTCCTACGGATAACTTCGAAGAAAATCCAGGCACATTAGAAAGTACCATGTATTTAGATTATACCAATGAGGAAGAAGTTTTAACTACTATTAATTCACTAAAATTTAAAAAAGCTCTTGGTTGGGAAGGTATTAAATCAGAAACTATGCAAGAAGTTAGAAATAAAATCATTAAACCTCTCACGCATCTTATAAACAAATGTATAAATAACGAATGTTTTCCTGAGTGTCTAAAAATTGGTATAATAAAACCCCTCTATAAAAAAGGGAAGAATATTATCTCTATTTTCAAAGATTATTGAAAAAATTATAAAAATAAAAATGACGAAATTCTTAAAAAAATTTAATATAATATCTGACAAACAGTATGGTTTTAGAGAGAAAATGCCGACAGAAGATGCAATATATGCACTAACTTCACAATTATACAATGCTTTGGATTCAAAAACCCCCGAAATTTCCATCTTCATCGACCTCTCTAAAGCCTACAGTATCATGTCACAAACGGTTGTTACAAAAACTTCAGTGTTATGACTTACGAGGAAAAATTTTTTATTATTAAAAGGCTATTTAGATAATAGGATCCAACATGTGAATATTGATGGAATACGTAGTGGACATAATTGTTACCCCAAGGTACGGTACTCGGACCGCTATTATTTACTCTATATATAAACAGCTTGCTAAAACTAAATACTAAAGGAAATATTATCAGCTTCGCCGATGACACTGTAATAACCTATTTTGCTCCAAATTGGGATGAACTGAAAGCCATCATTCACGAAGATTTCAAAGAAATAAAAAAGTGGTTTCAACAAAATAAACCTACACTAAATATAGAAAAAGCTAAATATTTTTCATTTACATCTTATATAAACTGTTTCGGGCTATGGAACTTTTATTCGGTTCCACGTCACGTACTTTTTCTTCCCTTCGACGGTGGACTGTATCACTCTGTAGGAGGTTGGAAAACTAATTTCTTGATTTGGATTCACTTTCCCTTGTAGAAATTAAAGATGTACCTTCCTTTTACTTTTTATTTAAACTTGATAAACTCTAATACAACTAACAATTTTACACTGTACTTAAAACTTAAATTGCTGTATTACATTGTGGTAATTACACGTAGGTTTCTAACATTAGTTTTAGGTGTCAATTTCGGCAGATAAAAAAATTTAGTTGTTGACTGTGAGAGAGCTTCTGCTGTTCTGACAAGAGTCGACTTGATCTGGTATCCGCACGGTTGACTTTTTTGTCCTTAGCAACAAACAAGCTCGAGTGATTTACGGTGTCGAGTCGTCATTGGTTGAACGGAATCTGCACCTGTCTTGCGTTCTACTTTTAACCATTTACAAAGAAGGATAGACTTATGCAATGAAAAGAGATGGAGTTTGTTTTCTGACAGTTATTGTTTATAAGAAATGAGTCGATTCTAAAAATAACTTTTCTCTGCACCTGGCTTCCGTTCTAAAAATAACTTTTATATTGTATGTACAGGGTGGTTCTATATTGTTTTTTATGCGATTGAAACATTATTTTAATTTTATTTATGGATCGAAAGATGAACAATGTTATTTTTATGTTATCTTTTCTTTTCATTATTTATACAGGGTGGGTTATAAGAGTAACTGACGTATCTTGTTAAAAAATGTTTGTCATTTTTGAACATAAACCATCAACTAAATCTAGGACCACTGAGTATAGAGGACATCCAGATCCCAGAATCAACATCAATTAAGTATCTAGGTATTATTGTAGATTAACATCTCAAGTGGGACCTGCAGATAAATAATATCACAAATAAAATTAGAGCATTACTTTTTAAATTCAGATAGATGAAAAACAACTCAAAATTTTATACTCTTCCTTGGTGCAATCACACCTAAATTATTATGGAATAGTTGCTTGGGGTGGTGCAGCAGACTGTCACATGAAAAATCTTAACACATTACAAAAATGGTTATTAAAAATTATGTATAGGAAACAAATAACCTACTCTAGTGATGCACTTTTTACTGAAACTAAATTGTTCGACATGAGACAACTGTACTGTCAAAACATTCTAATTAACGTTTTTAAAAATAAAATAAAATAAAAATTACTCTTTCCCCACATGACTACTGCACCAGAGGAAAAAATGCGTATCTTACAACCTCCTATAAAACCATTGCACCAAGATTGTACAATTTATTGCCAACTGATATAAAAAATATCAACAATCTAAGGCGTTATAAAATGAGCATAAAGAGCTAATTCATAAAGCAAAATAGAGATATTTTCAATAATTTGATTAGTCTTAATTATTTACAGTAACAATAATCTTTATAAAATATATTTTGTCTTAAGGTGATTACAGCACCCCCTTATAATTTTCAGACAAGGATATCTCAAAAAGTATTTTTTTTTTTAAATTAAAATTTTGGCAAAATATATTAGGCAGTAATATCTAAAATATGCATATATTTTAAAATTTTAATTCCTTCCAGTTTCCGAGAAAAAAAATCAAAGGACTTTAAATTTTGAAATATCATAATGAAAATATATGCATTCCTCAACAGCACTATTCTTAATATAATCTCCAAATTTAAGCTCTTAATCTCTTGTTAATGATTTTTTAAAATTCGCCGAAATTAGTGGCTAAAACGCCTCATTAAGTGCTTCTTTCTAGTGTAACGCGTCTGTAACTATCGTTTCGGACACTCTGAGCCATCATTCGTTTCTTGCAACGATTTACACCAGTTTACACCAGTTTAAACCAGAAAATAGCACTTAACGAGGCGTTTTAGCCACTAATTACGGCGAATTTTAAAAAATCATTAACAAGAGATTAAGAGCTTAAATTTGGGGATTGTATTAAGAATGTGAGGAATGTATTTATTTTCATTATGATATTTCAAAATTTAAAGCCCTTTGATTTTTTTTCTCGGAAACTGGAAGGAAATAAAACTTTAAAAAATATGCATATTCTAGATATTATTGCCTTATTTATTTCGCACAAATTTAAGTTTTCTAAAAAAATTACTTTTTGAGATATCTTTGTCCGAAAATTATAAGGGAGTGCTGTAATCACCTTAATTTTTGTTTTAATTTTATAGATACTTCTAAAAAAAAAAATTCAAATTTAATTATTTAAGTTTTGATATTTTTACTCTTGTCTTGTTTTTACTCTTATTTAATTACTTACATTATATATTCTGTGTAGTTTTTAATTATTTTTATAAGTACATAAATTTATTGTTATTTTAAAGAAGAAATCAATTATTTAAAACATTATTATTTTACGGCACACATTTTATAGATCTCCTGCACACAGGCATGTTAAATGCCTCAGCGGGATATCCATGTTTATTCAATCATTCATATGTAATATTGTAATAAAATTTTATAATAATAATAATAATAAAGGTCTTTATTGTTTTAATTACAGCATTTTACAAAATTAATATTACTAATAGTTCATTAAAGAAAACAAAAGGCGAAGTTCACTTTCCAAAGTTTAAAAAAAACACTTGGAAAATGTTCTTCCACTTAACCCAATGATGGTGTTTATATACATATGTAAATACGAGTAGGTATATGAACTAAATCTAAACATATTGAAAAATCAAAATAAAAACAAAAAACTATATCTTTATATTTTTATATTTTAGAGGGGACAGGTAGAACAATTACGATTTAAGTGCATTGCTTGCTAAATAACAAGGTTTTGTATTTACATTTGAAAGTAAGAGGGTTAAGATTTTTAAATATAATAGGAACAGAATTATACAATTGAAAAATTTGATATGAAAACGAACGTCTAAATAGTTCGGATCTAAATTGAGGTGGTGATAGTAGACCTTTGAATCTTAAATTTAAGTTGTGAACATCTGTCCTAAAGGGTATTTTTTTGTAAAGATAAATGGGGATTTTATACAAGACAATTTTGTGGTATAGCGTAGTTGCATGATGAATTCGTCGGTTTTCCATATTTAGCCAACCGATTTCTTTGAGTTTATGTGATATCCTTTGATATTTTCTTATACCGTATATGAGTCTTAAGCAACTGTTTTGTATTTTTTGTATTTTTTTTTGAAGGTTACTGTTAAATTTGGACCATAGACAGAATCAGCAAAATTAAAATTTGATAGTACAAGTGATTCACATAGTGATATTTTAATACTTTTAGGCAACAACTTACGATTACCGTATATCAATTTTAATGAGCTATAAGCTCTCTGAATCAATTTAGTGATGTGTTTTTCAAACCTTAATTCAGAATCAATTAAAACTCCTAAGTTTTTAGCTTCATTTACTATGGTTAGTCTATCATTATTAATTTCAATACCTAATTCTTCAATAATTTTGTCACGATTACGACTTGATCCAAACAACATCACATTAGATTTTGAAGCATTAATTAGTAAACAGTGCTCAGTTGCTGATCCAACAGAAGAATTCAAATCACGATTAATTATCTCACACGCATTTTGTGATAGATCTGGAGGGAAACTGTAATAAATCTGAGTGTCATCGGCATATAGGTGAATTTTACAGTTTTCTAAAGAATTAATAAGGTTCGAAGTGTATATTGAAAAAAGCAGAGGGCCTAAAATGGAACCTTGGGGTACGCCCGAGTGAAGATTTAAAGATTCTGATTTATGTTCATCGATTTTAACACATTGTTTGCGATTTTCCAAAAAATCTTTAATAAATAATATAGCGTTGTCAGCAAAACCTATATAATGCAAGATGCTTAATAATAAATTATGATTTATCGTATCGAAAGCTCTACTAAAATCTAATAGAGTTAAGATAGTACAATGCCCTTTATCAGTTGCAGTAATGATATCATCTAATATTTCCAGAAGTGCTGTTGTACAGCTATACCCTCTGCGAAAACCTGATTGAACAGGGGGCAACAATGAGTTATTTGATAAATGTTCTGTTATTTGCTTTTCCACTGCTTTTTCTAAAATTTTGGATAGCATTGGTAAAATGCTGATCCCCCTAAGGTCTTTATACTCAGTTGGGTTTTGTTTTTTGGGTATCACTATTAGCAATAAACATTATTTTATTTATTTATTTATTTTATTAGTTATTAATCGAAATTCATATTTTTCGACAACCATTATTCAAAATCGCATTTCCCTATTGTAATTTTAAAGATCAAAGGAGGCAATTCCATACAATTCCATAATAAGTGATGACATGATTTCCCACGGTTATTCCATACTATTTAGTACATTCGTGTATAAGAGAGATATTTGCCATATCAGGAACTATTTTTAGTACAAGTAAAAAATCCTTCAATGGCAAAATTGGGCACGAGAAAACCGGCAAATTATTTATAGAATCATAAGACGATCGCTAGATGGCGCAACTGAACACGAAAACTTTTCTTATTGTTTGCCCCCAACGACGAACAACTACTAGACTAATTTTGTTTACAAAAATCGAATTGCAAGCATTCACGGTATTATCCATATTGGTTTAAAATATTTTCTTGTTTCAATGATTCCCTTAACCTAAAACTCTAAAATGCACAAAAGTCAACTTTTATCAGTTTAACATATTTTTCTCGTTTTAACTATCATAGTTGTAGGTGATTTTCAGAAAAGTACAAAATTTATTTTGAAATGTGACAGCAGTGCAAAGTAAGTGTTACTCATTTATTCATCTTTCGCGTGCATGCATCTCAGATAAACAAACTCTAACAAATCATCTTCTCTCAATTAAGCATCTGTCTCGCTTGCTCTAATGAGGCAGCCGATGCGACAGCCCTGTCTGCCAAATATAAAACACAATTTGAATGCTTGCAATAAATAAGAGCTTAAATTATGAATGAATGGATTAATCTTCTAGTTTTTTGTCGTTGTTTGCATCCTATGCACAATTTAATTTCTGACAGCCCCATGCTTGGGAGGTGGTTCAAAGCCCACTCTAGGCTTATTGTACCCCTCACAGTTTCTACCCCATCAGATTAATATTCTTGATCAATTATTCAAGAATATGTCTGATGGGCGTTTTCGCGATTTCTTTAGGTTCCAAAGTACCATTCCCGTTCCCATTTAAGGTAGCATAGTATGTAAATAGGAATTTCGTCCTTCTCTTCACATATTCAACATAGAGAGTCATCAGATATTCCTAAGAGATTTAGGTGTCTTCTAAGGCCGCAGTGTCCTATTACGGCCTTGAGTTCGCTTCTGCTAAGGTTTATCAGTTGATTTTGTCTGCTCTTGTATGGAACCTCTATGAATCTTTTGGACTGTCTAAGTCCAGGAAGTTCCAATCAGTGCCAGAGTTTTATTTGTGGATATACAAACACAACAAAGCATTGAAATAAGACCATTCATCTTGAATATAGTGCACCTTTTTCTCTCTCTTTAACTCCCATAAGAGGTCATCAACCATCAAGGTTCACATAAGAGGAGATAAAACTCGTATCTGCGGGCATCCCTTGTTAACTGAGACCTCTCTTACTGAAAATGGATCTATAATTAAGTGGGTTACGCCACGCCTGTGCATAGATCCCAGTATTGCATTGCATGAAGACGAATGAAAGGCTCTTTCTATATCTAGGAAAACTCCTAGTGCTATTTCCAATACTTGTTCAGCTTGTTTAGCTAGCCTATGTATGGCTGCATCGCAAGACTTTCCAGATTGGTCGACAAACTGGTATCGATGTATCGGTTTATCCCGTAGAACATCTTCCCGTGTATATCTATCGATAAATTTCTCCAATGTTTTTAGAAGAAATGATGTTAGGCTGATTGTTCTGAAAAATTTGGTCTCCGAGTAAGACGCTTTCCCGGGTTTGGGAATGAAGACAACTCTTGCGTACATCCAGCTTTGTGGAACATATCCGAGGGCTATGCTATCTCGAAATATTTTACACAGTGGTCCCTCCAGTAGAAGTGCCGGGATTATACAATCAGGTCCAGCTGTCTTGTATAGTTGAAAGGAATTAATCGCCCACACAAGTTTTGTTCTGTTTACTATTCAGTTTTCAAAAGACCAGTTTGTTTTTGAGGCCCTAGAAATAGGTGCCTCGATACTCCTGTTCTCTTGGTCAAGAATTATCTCACATCCAGGAAAGTGTGACTTTAGTAGGACATCTAAAATCTCCTCTATTTTTGTGAGTTCACCTTGTTGATGTTTCAGAGATCCCATCCATCCTTGCTTATCTCTTTGTAAAGTTTTCCTTAGTCGGGAATATTCTGGAAGACCTTTAATCCTGTCACAGAATTTCTTCCAGGAATTTTCTTTGGTTTTCTAATGGGATAACCATATTCTTTCCGGTACGCCTTATAGGCTTACCAATTCCCGACCTTTTGGACAGGTTAAAGAGTTTACGAACTTATTATATTTTTTGGAAAGGTCTCAATTCCACCATACAGCATCTCGATCCTCTTTCCTTATTTTTATAGGGCAGTTTTTTTCAACCGTGTTGGTTAAAGTTTGTGTCAGAAACTCATAAGCTCAACTTCCACTGAATTCTTTGGTGTCGGAGGACAGTCTTCCAGTCGCTGCTTTAGTTCTTCCTTGAAGGCCCCCCATTTACAGGTCCTAGGATTACCATATGTCTTCTCGCCCGAGGTTTTTATACCCAGAATAAACAGGATATGCCTATGGTCGGAAAGTGACGCTACTTTGTGGGGGGAACCCAGGCTAGTCATACGGCAGATAGACGGATCCAACAATCAAATTAGTTCCTCCATTTGTAGAAAAGTCCCATAGTGGAAACACCTTCAAGCTTTTATTTGTAATAATGCAGGTTCTTGGGTGTGCAGATGCTAAATGAACCATGTCATAGTCCCCTGATATATGCAACCCTCTAATTCGCCACTTGTATACAAGATGTTCTTGGATTAGAGCAAGATCAATGTCTTGTTTTATTACACATCGTTGTAGGACAGCTGTTGCCGCCCAACAGTGATGTATATTTGCTTGGATTACCTTGATTTTTTTAAGGTACCCATTAGAACTTGATATAGGGTCCTCTTCCTCCTCCGGCACATAAGCTGGGTCGGACAGCGGTGAATCCCTTGAAAGAGTCCTCTCCTTGTCTTCACCTAGCTCATGTGCGGTGGATTCCGAGCCCCTATTTCCATTGGAGCCTCAGCCACTTGTTCTGTAGCCCCACTTTATTGTGGTTTTATGACCAAGGACTGATTCTCCTCTGGTATGTATTCTTCCTCTGTCAGAGTAACTCTGCAACTTCTTATTTCATCTCTACTTTTTCACCAGGGAATGTTCCTTAATTATGTTGGTTACTACCGGTATTGTTAGTTCAATGGAAAGACCAGGTTCAAAAAGTATTTAATTGGCTGCTTCTTGGCTAGTGAATCACCTTATGATGTGGTATGACCATTGTTGATACTTCGACCAAAGCTTAGTGACAGTCTAGTACTATTCCTAAGAAAATTCGTGGTATATTTAATAATTTTTTTGCATATGTGGCGGTATTTCATTGTCTAAATTCGGCCTTTTATGCTTCGGTGATCGCAATTTTGTTGGCATAACCCTGTGACTTCAGATAACCCTATAGCCAAAAGTTCAAAAGGTCCAAAGGTGCCACTCGTAAGAGCGTAGCGGCCAATTCACTTAACACGATCAGGAAAAGATTCGTGCAAGACAGTGAATGTTTCAGAGACTGTATTGGTATAAGTGCCACTGTTCTGCTGAAACCATGTTTAGTAACTCCTATGTCTTTTATTGACCTGGGATGCCATACTTATTTAACATCTTGACAGCCAATCTAGCGCACAATTCAAATCTGCGCTGTTATTAAAATACCCTATAGAAGATATATCTCAGTGAGAAGGACTCCATATTCGCTTGAACCAGTGGAACCTCGAGTGATATTTGAAAAGAAAATTTTACACAAACTTGAATTTAATTAAATTAAATTAAAATCAATTTTTACTTTGTTTGTGAATACTTGTATTTATACACTGAGAAAAAAACCTTATTAGTAAGCAATACAAATTTTGTACCAGAACAACAGTATTGTAACAATATATTCTTTTTTTCCTTTTTTGTACAAGCTAGTATAAAATTTAAATCAAACATACCTAGAATATTATCCTTATAATATATTTTACAATTGGCTCTCTTTATTTTTAAAAATCTGTCTACAGTTTTATTTTGGCAGCGCTGTTTAGAATGTTCACTTCTGTTCAAATACGTATATTAAATTTAAATATCAAATAAATACTGGTTAATTGTAATTATTAAACACATGTTTTATGGTTAGTTATGTTAAAAAAATGTTCACCACAATTCTCTTCAGGGTAAAGAGGAATTAAAAAAATATAGGTACATCCTAGTTTCACAATTTTGGCGAGACCAAAGTGCAAGCGGTAATTGCTTTACTGAAACATAATCGTGATACTAGGAAATGTATCTCTAAGGTGAACTATAAGTCAGAAAAAAAAACCGAAAAATACCCCCATTGAGAAAATGAAAAAGTCTGAACTACTGCAGGCTCAAGAACACTCAATATGCATACACATCATACGGATATCCTTCCACATCAGAATTGAAGGCAACGAGACAGCAGATCAGTGTGCGGGTAATGCAATAACGAGTGAAGTGTCGAAAATAGTGTCTCACAGTGTCGCGAATGATCTTAAATCGTTCTTCAAAAAGAAAATATTGTGTATGTGGTCTCGTGAGTGGCAACATAGTCGATCTAAATTAAAATAAATTAAAAATGATATTACACCTTGGCAATATTGGACATTAAACAGACGAGTGCAAATAATTATCACCCGTTTACGGCTAGGTCATACAAGATTTACGCACTCCTATCTATTTTATAATAGTGACCCGCCAATATGTGAAGAGTGCAGTGTCATCAACAGCGTAAATCATTTTTTAATCGAATGTCCAAAATATCAAATCAATCGAAATGCTCACAACATCCCAAACAACATAAACACACTATCTGATATCCACTAGTAATCTCCCTAGAGCTTGAATTATTACCGGAATTTTTTTTCGAGTACACGATTTTCTTAAAAAATCGTGTACGAGGAAAAGTTTCTGGTTACTAATTCAAGATCGTGGGGGATTCGGTAAGAAAATTTCACACCTAAAAAATTTAAAAGTAATTAATTTTTATTTGACATTAAGATTATTTAAGGACATGAAGAAGGGAAGACTAGTTTTGGTCTAGTTAGTCATGAGTCTAGTGTTTGTTGGTATGTCAAAAATTATTTTACGTCAAAATTTGCTGTCAGTTTATGAGGTCCAGTGTAGTATCTATAACGAGTGAGTAAAAATGTCGCGTTTTGCAAAAGAAAATCAAGAGAATATTAGAAAAGAAGTGGAAAAGTTAGTGCCACAAAATACAAAGAGGAGTAAAGAAAGTGTGCGGAGACAATTTTTGCAGTTTTGTTTTGAGAAATCTTATGATATTAACAGTCCATCTTTTTCGATTGAAGCACTGAGTCAAATATTAAAAGACTATGCATTTAACATGAAGAAAAAAACGCTCATGTTATTTTAAGGTGGGTGTTGTAAAAGTAATGTGGAATAGCACATCAAAACAGTTAAAAGAGATGTTTTTTAATAATTATAATATTAAATTTGACCCATTTACCGATCCCGAATTTGCATCTGCCAGAGCAGCGCGTGATGCAATGCGAAGAAAATTGCAGAGGGATCCTGAAAAAAGAAAATCAAGTTCGCTGGCATTATCTAACGACGAATTTAACAAAATTATAGAAACTTGCGATGAAGATTGTCCAAGTGGTCTTCAACGAAAATTTTTTTATGTCGCATCCCTTGTGCTAGCCTGGAGGGGAGGGGAAGGGTCATCAGCTTGTATCCAGTATTTTACAGAGGAAATTAATAATGAGGGTAATTTAAGTGGAAGGATAGAATATAATACAGTTTTTTCTAAAACACCTCAAGGGGGTTCTAAAAAATTATCTGATAGTAAGTGGCTAGTTACAACTCAGAAATTTGCCCCGTTCGTTTATTCAAAAAGCTATTAGAAAAAAGGGGTAACAACATAAAAACTGAAAGATTATTTTTAACCCCTAATCCTACTTGGAATCAACCTAACTCTAAGGGATGGTACAAGAATTGTCCGGTAGGAAAGAATACGATATCCACTTGGTTTAAGTCGGCAGCATCTAATATTGGTATCGACAAAAAAAGAAAAAAAGTGACAAATCATTCGGCCAGAGCGACACCTGTTTTTAACTTAGATAAAGGGAGTTAGTGAGCAGCAACTTATTAAAATAACTGGACATAGCAGCAGCCAATCAATTAAGCCATATCTCCAGTTAGATTCTGAACATCATCAAAATATAATTGAGTCCATGAGAAGCTTCCCTAACACCTCTTCGACAACCGCTTTTCACAAATCAGTTGGAATTAAAGATAAAACGTTTTCTGAAGGTTCAAATCACCCAACAAATAATTATAATAACTGTATTTTCAATATTACCAATAATAACAAATAGAATAAGCTAAAAATTAAAAATAGTAATTATTTTAATATTTATAATTTTGTATTGAGACTAATAAATAATACTAATGTTTGTTTAAAGTTATTATTATAAATAAAGTTTTGCATAATAGAACAGGTGGACCTTATTTTTTGTATAATTCAAATGTTATAATTGCAGGTACAAAGTATCTAACTAAAATAGTGAAAATAATAATGTTCTACCGATTTTAGTTTAATAAATTTAGTAAAAATTGTTTCAAACAAATTTATTTTACAGTTATAACCTAAGTTATGTTCACTAAAATTGGTGGAACATTGTTTTCTTCCATTATTCAAGATAATAATTGTAATTACAAAGTATCTAAATAAAATTGTGAAAATAATAATGTTCCACCGATTTTAGTTTAATAAAATTAGTAAAATTTATTAAAATAAATTTATTTTATAGTTATAATCTAAGTTATATTCACTAAAATAGGTGGAATACTGTTTTTCTTTCATTATTCAAATGTTATAATTGGTATGAAGTATCTAAATAAAACTACGAAAATATTAATGTTCCACCAATTTTAGTTTAATAAAATTTGTAAAACTTATTTAAAACAAATTTATTTTACAGTTATAACCTAAGTAATGTTCACTAAAGTAGGTGGAACGTTTTCTTTTAATTAATTTGTACCTAAAATATGCTAAGCTGTAATTGCAGTTTCCAAATACCTGCATGAAACAAATAACAGCTTAGGTGGCTTTGGAAAAATTGTAGACAATTATTTTGCTGACAGTTTAACTCGCTGACAGTGTAGAATAATAACCTATAGTATTTTTAATACAAATCCCGATGCACGTCAGCAATGACGTCGGTCATTCGTCATAGTACTACCAACTAATTAAAATGTCCCTAACTAAGCTAATAATCCGAAAAAGTCACGAGCATTCATGAACGTAGTCATATTACTAAAAAGTCGAAAACTGTTATGGTGATTATTTTGATAATTTTAAGAATTATTTAAATTATTTAGTTTATACATGTCTAATTCTTGATAATATAAAATTTATAAAAACCTTATTAAATGTTTAGTACTCAAAAAATAATACTTTACATTAAATAATTTTGACATTCTGTACGCCCATGAAGCTCGTATTTATAGAGAAGGAATGTCATTACAGCAATTGGTACACCTTGTTGCGGTGTTGCAACCCCTTTTTAAAAAATTTCCCTGATTTAGTTAGGTTATGTTTATGTTGAGTTAATTATTGATTGTGCATTTTGTTTTCTGTAATTTAAAATCCTTTTGCCTGTATTTTTAAGCTTTGCCAGTTATACTTATAAAAAACTGTTTTTCAAAACAACCATAGAGTGAATAAGCTGATTATTTGTCGTTTAATTTTTTTATACAAAATGCCTAAAAAACTAAATAGTCCTTGTAAGGAGTTGATAGCTTCTTTAATCCATTATTTTGAATGAGAGCGTGATAATGATGGACCACGTTTACCTTTAACTGCTGTAAGAGAGGTAAGTTACAAGTTATAAAATTTAATAGAAATATGAAATTATTTTCTTGTCTTTTTTAGTGTGTTGCAGCATCTCTAAATAAAAATATTTCTAGTGTCAGTAGTATTTGGCAAGCAGTCAAGAATAATGAATGATTAAAATCGCTAATTAAAAAGCATTCATATAAACAAAGGATTACCTACTAATACAATAACACTGGATACAAGTGGAATCCGAAGTGGTTTTTATAATATGTATGAAACAAGTAAGTATAAAGACAAATCTATTTATCCAATCATAATTTATTTATATTACCTATAAAAGTTTTAATTTGTATACAGTAATATAAATACATACTTATTTGCAGGTCAACATATAACTTTGGAACCTTTAAGAGAAAAGTTGATTGAGAGACAAATGTTTAATGGCTATATTGCATCATTGTCAACTGTATTAAAAGAATGAAGGAAAAAAGATAACCAAGACGTGAACTGTAAATAGGTCAGTTTTTAAGAAATTATAGAATTACAACAGAAGCAGTTCGTTGTCATTGATGAAACATGTATCGTTCAAAATGAAACATTAAACAGCTCCTGGGAATAATGACAAAGGGTGTTAGACCTACAAAAATCGATGGCAAGAGATAAAACACCAAATTTGAAGTAAATTAAGGTATCAGTAATTGTGTAAATCAAGTAAAAAAAAATTATTAATATTGAAATGACACATCATATTGAAGATTTAATGGTAGATACGCTATTCTAGCAATCATATGAAGACAATTTAATTGGAAAAATTTGATTACAGTGGTCAATAAACATCTACATGTTTTACACATTTTCAAGATGTACAGTAAAACCCAAAAATGCCTTTTTTTTTCAGAAATAAACTTTAAAACAATATCAAAAAATTAAAAATGAAGTTACAAAATTTGATATAACGGTGTACCTAACATTAAATCATTGATATAATGTGTTGTTTCGATATTACAATTTAGAATATAGCGATATTGACACACGTTATACGAAATAGCAACTAAATAGAAATAAATAAAACATTCTTTTTTCAGGTGCAAACCGCCAAAGAAATATATGGTAGATAATTACCTAAGCAGAACAATATAGACAAAGTATTATGTAATCTTCCCTGCCATTGTATTTTAAACCCCATTGAACTTATTTGTGACCTTTCTAAGCAATATTATAATAAACATATTGGCAGAGAGGGAGTTTTTAATAGATTGGAAATTATTTTTATTATAATTAACCCTAATAGCGATATCGATGACTGCGATTCAAATACTTGCGATCTGGATTAGGAGAAATAAAAGAATTTTAATAGGAATAATGAAGATTAGTAGATGAATAATTGTTTTTTTTATGAGAAAATAGTGTATTTAAAAAAAACATTGTCTAATTTTTAAAACAATAAACAGTTTGATATATTTCTTATATATCTGTATTTTTATTTAATTTATTCCAAAATATAAAAAAATATTTGACTGAGAATAACATTTTTCAAATGTCTTTTGAAACTAGTAGAATGGAGAATCTTGATGTCTGAGTGATGAATCTATTGTTCATACATGTTTCGATAACTTTAGAGTTGAAAATAAGTAGCGATATCCGTTTATTTTTGAAGCATTTCTGGCTATCTTGAATACTTGAGCTACAGAACCGTTACTGAAAGTGAGATTTACTAAAGAACCTACTCAAATATTTTAACAATTTCCTTCTTGTATTTAAATAATTTAGCAATTTCAAACTTTAATTCTAGTATAGGTATCTACTGATATTATGAATCCTCCACATGCCTTTGTAGTTTTCATTTTTTCAATGACCTCTTTAATTTTATGGGGTGTTGTGGTTTATAACTTAAATGTAGTTCTGTTAAATAACTTTCTTGGTGAAATTAAATTAGTTTTAGATATTTTCTGTGCTAATTCTAAACCAATTTTGATCCATCTGCAATATACTACCTTACAGTTTTATTTTCCATGATTTGCATAATATGTTTAAAGCTTTTTTGTTCAGATGTTTATTATTCATAAAGGAATTCAATATTTTCCATTAGTTATATACATTTAAAACTAATTGTTCCTACTAGTAACATAACAAATACATAACCTTACAATTTAAAAAATTCTAAATTCCTCAACTATTCTGACGATTAGGCAACACTGCAAGGCTGTGACGTCATAAATGATCTCTGACGTGCATCGGGATTTGTATTAAAAATACTATATAACTTTTGGTAAAGTTTTTGCGTCATTATTAAAAAATCTTGGTAAATCGAATTACTATGGAAAAAGTTAAAAAATATACATTATGCAAACATTGTGAACAACTCTGTGATCTCAAAGTGTATCACACAAATTTAAAATATTTGTCGTACCTCATTGATGAATGTAGTTTGGAGTGCAGTTTACAAAATCCTGAGGAAAATCTATTTAGTACAATACAGAAGAATTTACTCAATGTGTCTACCAAGTTTTCTCGGATTTGTAAAGTTACAGTTCATCAAATTTCTAGAGGCTTTCGACGGCTAGACAGAGAAAGCACTACTGACAGGCATCCCGACGGATTTACGCAATGAAAGTACACTCTGCGCATCAAGTATTTCACTATTTCATTCAGACGTAAATGTCAGATGTAAATTTCGCTAAAACATTTCTTTTATTTTCGTTTGTGTTTTTTGCTCATTACAGTTTAATAGAACCTAAGTATGGAGTTTAATAGCAAATTAAGAGGCCGCGTGATTAACAGTCAATCTCGCGAAATAATAGCCAATGTT
Source organism: Psylliodes chrysocephalus (assembly GCA_927349885.1). Classification (NCBI taxonomy): domain Eukaryota; kingdom Metazoa; phylum Arthropoda; class Insecta; order Coleoptera; family Chrysomelidae; genus Psylliodes; species Psylliodes chrysocephalus. The sequence goes on along the minus strand of OV651818.1, from coordinate 10,587,809 downwards.
ATAGAGTTTATGAGAAGAGAAGGAAACTTTAATTCACCTTCAATACCATTTAAAAATGTAAATGATCGTGTTGCTGCAGCCACAGGAGTATCTAAAAACACTGTCGTCCGCATTTCTGGAGAGAAAAAAAGAATCGATAACCGTGAGATATCGGAATTTTCATCACCAAGAATAACCATTAAAAAACCAAAAACAGTTAATGATATAGATGAAGCTGCACAAGAATCAAATTTTATTTTTTTATTATTAGATAACTATTTTTGTTTCTGAGTTGTGTTCATTTACAGGCTCAATTTTTTTCCGTTTCTCCTTTTTGATTTTATATGGGGTTTCAAGTTGTTTTTGACTTATTTCGACGTAAATCACAACAACACACTTTTTTAATAAAGCAAACAAGTGTTAAGAGGTATATGTACGTGTAAACTACAATTACAAAAAATTGATATGAAACCCATGAAACCACCAACAAAAATGTAAAGCTAGCTTCCGTACTAGAACATGGTGTCATTCGTCGAGATAATTTATCGTTTTGTTTAATATATCAAGAAATGTAAATATTCCCCTGTTATTTTTTATAAAATTATAAGAGAAATAAATTTTTTTCTAAATAGTATAGTTTATTATTTTGTAGAAAAACAAAATTTCGAAAATTTTAGTAATGTTTCAGAAACAACCATTATTAATAATAGGTACCATTTTCCTTAATAAGGTAGAAATAAAATATAAACTATTTCCACGATTTACAAAGGCCTACAAAAAAATTATAGGTATTTTCCGCTATCCTATAAAATTTATATTTTCTGACTCAATTTCAAAAGGTTGAAGGAATTCCAAAACACCTTTTATGGCATAATAATTATTTTCAATTCTACATACTATCTTTAGCTGCTTTTAAAAACGTTCTAAGAAAGTCCAATCAGACCAATTTAATCCCTAAACTATTCCACACTTTTAAAATTTAATTACCTAAAAATATTAAAAACTATTTAAAATAACTTGTTTAGCAGACTGTACAATAGCTATCTTAGTCACACGTAGTGCGTTCTCTGTCTGGGCGTCGAACACCTCTAGAAATTTGATGAACTGTAAGTTTAACCGAATTGTTTCAAAATATTATATTTATTTACTTAAGCATAGACATTTAGTAAATACGAGTGTCCTTTCTTACTCACCACTGAAGAAAGAAGATTTTTTAATTGATTTAAAAAAACATTTAATAGATGTAAATAATAATAAAGAAATTTAAAAAAAACCGAAAGAAGTAGTAATTGTTTAATTTTAATTTGCACAAAAAGTAAACAAAAAGTTTTATATGAATCAAGCCCATTACAAGTGTCATTATTTTGACATAAAAATAGACTCTGATTGGCTTAAAATGGTGGTGTGAAATTTTCCTCTTAAAAACATTATTGACTATCTAAAATCTATCGAAATGTTATATGAAATTTAGATTTATAATTAATGTTTTGTTTCGTCGCTAATAACCTTTTGGTGGATGCGATTAAATTTAATAAAAAAAAAAAATGTTAAAGATAATAGGTGGTGTGTTATATTTATTTCAGAAACATAAAAAAAATGGAACAGCATTGCTCCATATTGCCATTTTATTCTAAAGCAAATTACAGTTTTCCTGAATAGCTTTTATTCATGACTCAACTGTTCGAATTGTATTTTTCTCCATCACTGCCCCTAACAAATTGTCGGTAATTTACTTGTTTACTCAATTTCACGCTGAGATATAAATAAGAGGGAAATACAATTGCATTGAAATACTTACTTTTAATAAATAAAGATCATGCCAGTATGTTGTATTGAGTAGATAAATTTGTTTATCGGATTTACCTATATATCGACAGATAGTTCATTCTGCCAATCAGTGATATCTTTTGCATTTGATAATTTATTTCTGTTATAGATTTCTAAAGTATACTTTCGGTCAGAGATAATTTTTCTTTTTTCACAATTAAATATAAGTATTATTAATGTATCTACAGAGTATCCAGAAATTATGCGCAAGGAGCTACCACACATTTATAGGCTCAAAATAAAAATAAATTATTAAATTTTCAGGTTTATCTGTTTTTAAGGTGACTGAAAGGTTGTTTAGTGAGAAAGAAGCAAGTTGACAGATCCTTACGCACTATGCAGCATTATGAACGAGCGTGGAGAAAAGAAGGATACAGAAACAGAACGAGACCCTCTTGACGTCTTAGAAGAATAACCCAGCACCAAAATCACCCATTGAGACTTCTGGCTCTTAGAGACAGATTTAGCAGAACCTGGGCCAAATCGGTGGTTTGAAGATCATGGTAAGTTGGTTAGTATATAGCATATATTGCAGAAGAAGAACTTTCGGTATTTTTTCTTATCACCTACACTGGGTTCTACCACTCACAGTTAAACATCGGCGTAACCGTCTGCTCTGGTGTAAGGAGATCGTTCAATAGGACCAGAAATGAAATCAGGCGATCTCTAGTAAAGAGTCTCACTTTTGCTTGGACATGTAGGATGGCCGGCAAGGGTGAGAAGGCGACGCAAAGTGTTTCGAACAATACAAGCCAGATGGACAAAATTATTTAATTGGAATTTCTGATTTTCGCTTTTGCGCAGTCTTATGATGGAACTGTGTATTTAAATAGCGTTTGGAATCATTAGCCTTCACTTTATCTTTGAAATTTCACTAGGTGTTTGTGTTATTGAGTTGTCTGTTGTCTTTTCGGCGACTAAAGTTAACTATTCAATATTTTTGAATATTTAGAATTGCTTGATAAGTGACTTTGCAGGTTTAGCATCTGGCTTGTAGATTATTTAATGAATTATTTTTATATTTGTTAATACTTAAAGGTTTTTTTTTCGTCCATATCCACCCTGTTGTAAAAGGCAGCCATATTAGTTTTTTGTCTATACAGGATGGGCCATTAGTGCGTGGGTGGAAGATTGCGGGTTTATTAAGGTACATTTTATTTTTAATTTGGTGTCATTAAAATTCATTTTTGGAGCATGATGTAGGACCTCTAAGGCTACAACCTAAAAATATTTTCGATGAAATTCCAATTGTTCTACAGGGCGATTTATATCAAAGTTATGGTTTTTTAATATATTATTGCATATTTGGATTCCTCGGTCAATTTTAGTGGGACTTTATATATCACACATGGTATCTAAAATGAGTCGTTAAGCAGCAATTCATTATTTTTTCAAAAAGTAGATGTTTAGTAAAAATTAAATATCGCAGTTAATATAAATCTAAGAAGGCTGTGACTCTACAGTATTACTAAGCATAAAATGTACTAACATTTGCCAGACGATCAAAATCAAACCCTTTTCGTGTCTAAAGTAATTGCAAAATTTCGATCCAAGGTAACTTGATTATTTTAAATGGGACTACCATTTTTTTTCATTTCATTACATGCAGAATTCGATTATCTTTCTAGTGATATAAAAATATGTTGATATTTATCTTTTACAGATTTCTTTTTATTTAAAAAATTCTATTAATTCACAAAATTTTTCAATTTTTCTTACCTCTTTGAAATTAGTAAACCGTTAAAAATTACAAATAGCAATTTCAATTCAAAAACATTTAATAAGTTAAAAAAAAACAACAAAAAAATAAATAACATCACAATCAAAATAAAAAAAAAATATTTTAATAAATGTTCAAAATGTCTCTACCACCCTGTTCTAAACAAACTTGGATTCTTCAACGAAAAGAAATTTTAACCCTTCAAAAGCGTCAAAAGCGTTTCTAATCTTGTTTTTCATGTTTTCGGATGTGGTTGGTTGTTCCGCATATACTTTTTCTTTGATATAACCCCATAAAAAAATCCATTGGAGTAATATCTGGAGATCTAGCTGGCCATCGCAATGGTCCATCCCTTGCAATCCACCTTCCATACCACATCTCTCTAATTTGAGCAAGTGGTACATCTTCAAAGAGACCAAATTAATAGTTATTTAAAAAATTTCAATAAGTTTCTGAATTTAAAAAACTACAAAAAAGAAAGGACCAATAACATAAGTATCTATTATGCCTGCCCAAACATTTTCCGACCATTTCTCCTGATTATTGACTCTGAAATAGTGAGGGTTTTCATCTGAATAATAATGAATATTGTGCCGATTAATATAACCATTTCGGTGAAAGGTACACTCATCTGTAAACAATTTTTTTTTTAAATGTTCATTTTCATTTAATTTTTCTTCTGCCCAATTGCAAAAATTTATCCGGTGTTGATAATCTGTTTCTTTGAGCTCTTGTTGAAGTTGAATATGATAAGGATGGAATTTATTTTTATTTATTATTCTTCTGATAGAGGTTCGGCTTATTTGAAAATCTCTTTCAAGTTGGCGAGTACTAGTATGAGGGTTTCTACCACTGCAGTTAAAATATTAGTTTTATTTTCTTCATTTACAACAAATTTAGTTCTTTCTTGTTTTTGGATATAAGAAACATTTCCTGTTGCAATAAACCTGTTCAAGAGATTTCTAAATGATTCTTTTTTTGGATGACGTTCTCGTTCAGGATATCTTTCTTTATAAACACGATTTGCTAAAAACGGATTTCTAGAGCATTCTTCGAGAATGAAAATCATATCAATTAATTAATTTTGCGAAATATGTGCCATTATTATCACTTAAATTTAGAACGACTTGAGTAAAACTAGAAATAGTTTTAATAACTAATTTCTGTCACTAACAGTGACAGATTTACTTTTCACAGTCTACTAATTAAAAGGTTTTAAAAAATGAAAAATACTCTGAATTATTAGATTTTTTTAAATAAAAAAAAATCTGTGAAAGAAAAATATCAACATATTTTTATATCATTAGAAAGGTAATCGAATTCTACATGTAATGAAATAAAAAAAAAATTGTTAGTCCCTTTTAAAATAATCAAGTTACCTTGGATTGAAATTTTGCAAATTGGCATAGCGATTACTTTAAACACGAAAAGGGTTTGACTTTGATCGTCTGGTAAATGTTAGTACATTTCATGCCTAATAACACTGTAGAGTCACGGCCTTCTAAGTTTTATAATAACTGCGATATTCAATTTTTACTAGACAACTACTTTTTGAAAAAATAATGAATTTCTGCTTAACGACTCATTTTAGATACCTTGTGTGATACATAAAGTCACACTAAAATTGACCGAGAAATCCAAATATACAATAATATACAGGGGGTTCCTATTAAGAAAACATAACTTTGATATAAATCACCCTGTAGAACAATTGAAATGTCATCGAACATATTTTTAGGTTGTAGCCTTAAAGGTTATACACCATGCCCCAAAAATGAATTTTAAAAATGTACCTTAATAAACCCGCAATCTTCCACCCACGCACTAATGGCCCACCCTGTATATTCGATGTTTCTATCTTTTAACAAAGTAACTGAATACTATTGCGAATCTCATTTATCGCTGTAATGTTAATAATTGATTTGTGTTAAATGTACTTATTTTGGTACTTTCTTTTTATGTAACACCCCAGGCAGCACACATTAACTAACGTATTTTATACGTAATACTCGTTTAATTTTGGTATTGGTTGATTCCGTATACGTTTACAGTTTACGATTATTATACATGCCGTATTTTAAAAGATATATTATACGTTTTTTGTATACATCCTAAGGTATATAATTGTAAATTTTTCTACGTTTAAATGTAGTTAACAATATACGACTATTTTTAGTTTGCGATGAACTATTTATATACAGTGGGCCTAAATATACGTTTAGGTTTATTTAAATTAAATTCGTATAAATTAACATAATATTACAATATGTGTTCTTCGTTTATAACTCCCGTTTAAATTTCGTCTTGGTTGATTTTTTAAACGTTTACCATCTACCATTTTTATACTTAACGTCTTTTAACAGATAAATTAAAAGCTTTTGTTTGTGGATACTAGTTAATATACGTATAGTATTCTACGTTTAAATAAGTCCCTTAAATGCATATTACCAGTTTTCGATGAACTAGTAGACAGAAGTAAATAATATGTATATATTTAGGTTTATTTAAATAAAAAGCTTATAGATTTATTTACATTACACCATATTTTTTTAATTATATTACTTGTAATATTTATAACAAATTCCCCATTGTACATATTTCAAACACCCGAACATTTAAATAACCCGCCAATAACCATGGTGGGGTGGACTAGTCCATGTCGTTTCAGTGAGTGAGATTCGGGGTGTGCTTTAAGCTAAGTCGGGCTGGTCCAAAGTTCGCGTAGTGCAAAGAATCGAGAGGGGAGTAAGGTACCGGCAGACGATCGGGAATCAGCTGACATGGTGGCTGGTTGCTGTGAAGCACTCGCTATCAATCAGACAATTCACGCTATTATAAGTTATATTTCTGTTAACTAGTTGCTAACAACGATAATTGTTTTTTATGTAATAAAAAGTTCTTGTAAAATTGTTGGTGTTGTTATTGTGCCCAGTTGGATTGCATGTTGCTTTGGCGTCCTGGCTTTTACGATATTGGTTAAAAGCATATAGGTAAGTTTCTATTAATGTTTTAATTTAGCTATTCGTTTAATAATTGTTGCATTTTATTACAGTGTGTAAAATGCTTATAGAAATTCCAGAACATAACCTTACTTTTGTTTTTCTTATTTTTATACGTATTTCTATACCTATTTTTTTTGGCTACCTAGTTATTCCAAGCATACTTATTTTCCTTTTTTTTGGTCAGTTGTTTTTTATTTAATAAAATGTCTAAAATAACCCTGTCTCGGCGTCATCTACTAAGAAAAATAGCACAAAATGTTCAAGATGCTTTAAAGTCAAATCAATTTTTTTTATTCCCAATGAAGATAACATTAATAAGGCTTCGGACATTAATATATCATCTGATTCTATTATTTATAATAATTTCTTAGAAAATAATACAAATTTAACTTTGGGGCTTTTAGAAAATATTTCAGTTATATTTTGGTTATAGGAATGGGGGTGAACCAAGAGACTTAACCGAGCGAACGATTAGAAGTGCTATGCAATATTGGCTTAAGTTAGCTAAGGCCTGTCTAGGACACAACACATCCAAAGTGTTAAGCTAAGATTTTAATTTTCATATATATTTTTTGTTGGTTAAAGAAAAGTTTCGTTTAGTTTGTTATTCAGTATTTTAGTGTTTATTTTTTAGTACCTATTTATTTTTTAGTACTTATTTATTTTTTAGTATTTTATTGTTTATTGTTTTTAATAAAATATTGTTCTGTTCATATAACAAGTAATCAAAAAATTTCCTAAATATTTAGGCAAATTACAGCCAAAATAGAAACACGAGTAATACCTATTTCTAGCATATACACACCTGCATTTTTCCATGGCCTCTTTTAGAAATTTTGTTTTGATCACTTTATTTAATTTGTGTTTGAAATACATTTTAAACAATATCAGGTAGACGCATTTTACACATTAATAAAATAAGATAAATCTAATATAGACGTATAGTAAAACAGGATAATAAAAGGCAGATAAAGTAGTAATGTTAGACCTATAAAACATAAAGAAAATATACGTTTATAGGGCGGACATGTTCACGTATATATTGGGTAGCATATCAACGGTATCCATACGTATATTGTAGTACAAAAAAAACGTCTTTTATACCAAAGTGGATTCGTATAAATTGGTGGATAAATTCTTAGTAATCGACGTTTATAAGGCGGACATTTTCACGAATATATTTGGTAGTACATCAACCGTATTCATACGTATGGTAGTATAGTATTTCCAAAGTCAGTTGGAATAGTGAAATACATAACTAGAGTACAAAGAGTACTCCGTTTATATAGTACGCTAATGCTAAAGCTACATAGTATTGGGCTAAATAAATACGGGTCTAGCCTTGTATTACTAGTGACACGTTATCATTTGACAAAGCAGCAGACCAGCTGTATTTTCGCATTATCTTGCCCATGTTATCATCACAATATTATTGAGTCGCTAGGTAATAAATCTTTTTGACGGACAATTGTTGTTAATTTCAAATTTCAGTACCGCGTGTTTGGGTTTTTTAATAGTTTCTTATTTTTCAGATAACAAATCTTTATATATATTTTAGAATTTTAAGTGAATTTAATAATTGCGTCAAAAATCAGTTTATCTGATTGAACTAAAAGTAAAGAAATATTGAGTGGAAGTTTATTTAAATCTGTAACAGTTTTAATATGGCATTTTGGAGACCGTTTAAGGCAAATAGTGAAATGTCACAGGATAATGCGAACATTAACTGTGATTCAGAGAATACTGAAGAAGGTGATTGGAAATTTAAAAATAAAGATTTGCATGTTCAAACACAGAGACTTGTTTTAAATATTTTTGAAAGTTTGAAAAGAGAAAATTGTGAAAAATCCGACAACTTTATAATAAGAAGAATATGTGAACTAACGAAATTGAAACGAACAACTATTTATCGTATTATTTCAAAAGGAGATGTAACTGACTATTTTGTACAACGAGAAAGAGTTAATCAAAAGCTTGCGAAAATTGATAAAAGTGGAAAAGAATTTATACGTAGGACAATTTATGATATGTATCAAGAAAATCAAGTTCCTACTTTAGAGTGTATTCAAAGAAAATTATTAGATTACTCCGACTATAATTACAAGTCCCTAGAAACATTGCGTCAAATTTTATTAGGTTGTGGATTTAGACATAAGAAATTGGACAAACGAATGGTGATAATGGAATCACAACGAATTGTAAGGCTTCGCCAGGATTATTTGCGCAAAATTAAAAATTTTCGTGATACTAATCGACATATCATATACCTGGACGAAACGTGGTTTGATAGTCATGATGTCGTTAATTATGGATGGATTGATGACTCCAAAAATTGTTGTTTGCAAACGCCTTCCTCTAGAGTAAAATAATAGTTATTTTGCACGCAGGAAGTATAAATGGTTTTGTCCCTAACGCTTTGTTATTATCAGCTAAACAAATTAAAAATTCCTGTGCTGATTACCATGAGGATATGACAGCGCCATTATTTGAAAAGTGGTTTAAAGAACAGCTATTACCCAATATTCCTAAGGAAACCGTTATCGTCATGGACAATGCCCCTCTTATCATTCGCGTCAAACTAGAACAATTCCTAACGGAAGAACTAAAAAAAGTGATATTTTGGAATTTATGAAAGAGAAAAACAGCCGTTCCACAAAAAAATCCGACAATTAAAGTTTTACTAGAGATTATAGAAAAACAGAATTTTGAAAAGGAGAATTATACAGATGAACTTTGTAAGACGCACGGTCATACTCTGCTTTGCCTACCTCCCTATTATTGCATATTTAATCCGATAGAATTAATATGGGCATACATAAAAGGTCAATTACGAAAGATAAATCAATCCCCGAATTTAAGCAAAAAAGTTGTTGAACGTATAAAGTTGCTTTTTAATGATGAATACAGTGTTATTTGGAAAAACAGCATATCACATGTAGTTTCTAAAGAACAGGAATATGTTCTTTTGCCACCTGTTCAGCCAGTTATAATTGACCTCAATGGTTCATCCGACGATGAATTCGCTGATGATGACTAGGGCTACTTTTTTTGTAGATTTCTTTTTATTAATTTATTTTTGAAATTAGTTTGACTAGTTCTAGGTTCTGTTTATTTTTGTTTTTTTTGTTTTTAGTGTGTTTATACTTGTCAATTTGCTGAATGAAATGTTATATATGTCTAAATATTATTTAAACACAATAAAATTTTCTGGTTTAATCGGTGAATTTATATAGAACTTCATATGTTTCGGTAAAATTCTGCTACAGTCACAATTATTTATAAAAACATTGAGGGACAATCAGTTTTATATACGAATTATGGTGTTGGTGAATTGAAAGTAGCAATATAATTGGTTTAACAAAATTAGTAGGTAGGTAAATAAAAAGACGAGTATTTGCAAAATTAAAAATTACCAGTGATATTATAGTAAAAATTAAATTAGTTTTTAAAAATAACCGTGAAGTAAATAAAAACTTTAATTGGCCGATTATATCAAAAGAAATTTTGTGTGATTTTAAAAAATTCTACTGTCATAAAATTAGCCTCTTTGTATACAGACTTGGCAAGATTAAATCTACGGGTTTACTTCACCTATTAACCTTAGCGTTCTCACATGCTCGAGAAAAAGTGATATAAAACGATGTTATAAGCCAATGTGCGAAATGAGAATAACAGCGAGAAGATCAAGAAAATCAGTGGAAGAAAAGATAATTTATAATACAGTGTATAATAAGACGAATCAAGAACTGAGACGCGAAAAACAAACCTGTCTTTGCCGCACCCCTCTCTTCTAGAATACTCATCCTTTCTCTCTTTGTCCTCTACGAAACGATGCAAATCCATTCAATACTTCTATTTTAAAATTATTAATACCTAATCTAAAAAATATTCATACGCCTATGTTATGCGGCTAAATTGAAAGAATTTTTTTTACCAGTTGTTTTTATACTGTTCCAACTGACTTTAGACAAACTATACCTAAAACAAAAACGTAATTTATACCAAAGTGTGCTGCCTGGGACGTGTTAAGAGACGGAAAAGTTTTTTTATAAGTGAATAACATCGTTTTTTTTTGTAAAGAGGAGGTAAAGAGGATTGACATAAAGAGGATTAACATAAAGAGGATTGACATAAAGAGGATTGACATAAAGAGGATTAACATAAAGAGGATTGCCATAAAGAGAATAAAGCACTACTAAAGAGGAGGTAAAGAGGATACAGCGATATAAAGAGGATATCGGGAAGCACTACATATGGTAGTTAATCAACCAGTACCCACGTTTTTTTGAGACTCTGGAATGAACGACAACACACAGGAAGTGCCACTTTCTCAACCACGTCCCAGTTAAGTGCTGGAAAATCCTCGACCTTCCAACAGATGTGTCAGCTTGACACCTGAGCATTTTTACCTCTATATACAGGGTGTCTGTAAAAGGTCTTTACAAAAACATACCACATATTCCTTAGACCAAAATAAGTCGATTTAAGTAAAATTACCTTAGTACAAAGTTGCTTCGTTTGGGCTCCAGAGGGCCTTGAAATTACAATTTTTAAATCGTTTTTCCCATATAAATTTAAAACGGCATATGCGATTTTGCTGAAGTTTGGTATATTGGTAAAGTTTTATGTGGCAAAAAAAATCGTATTAACATTTTATCCGACAATAATACATAGGCGTAGAACTTGATTTTTTAAATAATTGCACCTTTAAAAATTCTACGCCAATGGAAGAAAAGGAGTTTGAGTATGAAATTTAGATTGCGCAACTCATTTACTTTAAAAAAGGTACTCTTGATAAGACTCGATTACTCTCATGGTTTTCGCTAAATTTCTGTTTTAATAATTTAGAGTGTATAGGTTTCACAAAAATATTTATTTACAACATAATCAAAATAGAGATTTTACAAAAAATGTTCACCATTTTCACGCATACAAAGATTTATACGTCGAAGAAAATTAAAATGTATCCTTTCCATAACTTCTTCATCACCTCTAAGATTGTTTATTGCATCTTGAATACGTTGCCAGAGTTGTTCCTCATTTTCTACCTGTAAACTGTGGATTTCAGATGTCCCCATAAAAAGTAATCCATCGGTGTTAGGTCTGGGGAACGTGGTGACCAGTTTACAGGTGCGTCATTACCTCTGCCTATCCATTTGTGTGGATATTGTTCATTCAAGTGGTTTCTAACGTTTAAAGAAAACTGTGGTGGAGCTCCATCTTGCATAAACCACATATCTCTCCGAAGTTGGAGAGGTAAACCTTCTAACAATTCTGGCAACGTATTTTGTAGAAAATCCAAATAATTTTCTGCAGTTAATCTTCGTGGAAGTATGACAGGACCAACAATGAAATTACCAATTATTCCAGCCCACACATTAATTTTGAATTCGTGCTGAAAATGGTTTACCTTTATAGCATGCGGATTTTTAACGGCATAAACATGTTCATTATGGGTATTAGTTATACCTCTTCTTGTAAAACCCGCTTCATCGGTAAAGAGAACCTTCTTGACAAAGTTTGGATCTCTTTCTCTTTGCATATTAACAAATCGACAAAAACCCAAACGAATTTAAGGATCATGGACTAATAAATATTGTACTGGTTTCTTATGGTGTGGATATAGCAATTGTTCTCTACGCACTTTATGAACGACATCTTTACTTATTCCTAGTTCCCTTCCAATTCGTCTGGTGCTTAATTCTGGATCTTCTTCAACACGTTTTAAAATGTCTTCTTCAACTTCAGGAATCCTTACAAAACGTTCTCTCCCATTATCAACAGTGTTGGTAGCAAGGGAACCGGTCTCCCGAAGATGTCGCTCATCAGCAGCAAAAGTTGGGTGGCTAGGTACATGACGATTTGGAAATCTTTCAGAGTACACCCTGACACTCTCTCGAGCATTGGTATATTGTACAGCCATATTAATAAACCACGCATTTGTTTTTTTAATTATTGAGTCAGATAGAACACTTTCAATCGTTAACAAGAGATTAGGTGTTAAAACTTGACAATATTTATATTTAGATGAAACTATGGAAACCACCAATAAATGTTTTTGTATACGTATTGCAGGCAAATAATTAATATTCCTCCAAAAATCGTACATGGCAAGAATCGAGTATTTTTGTTAAAAGTCTCGATTAGAGGTGTTGAAGAAGATATGAAAAAAGTACATTTTTATGTTCTTCATCGTATAAAATTTTGTCCGATAATAATATATAGGCGTAGAACTTGATTTTTTAAATAATTGCACCTTTAAAAATTCTACGCCAATGGCAAAAAAGGGGTTTGAGCATGAAATTTGGATTGGGTACTCATTTACTACAAAAAAGTACCCTTGATAACACTTGATTTACTCTCATGGTTTTGACAAAGTTTGTATTTTAATAATTATTGTTTATGTTCTAAAATTACTAAAATGCAAATTTCGTCAAAACCATGAGAGTAATCGAGTCTTATCAAGAATACCTTTTTTAAAGCAAATGAGTTGCGCAATCTAAATTTCATACGCAAACTCCTTTTCTTTCATTGGCGTAGAATTTGTAAAGGTGCAATTATTTAAAAAATCAAGTTCTACGCCTATGTATTATTATCGGACAAAATTTTAATACCATTTTTTTTGCCACATAAAACTCTACCAATATAACAAATTTCAGCAAAATCGCATATGCCGTTTTAAATTTACATGGGAAAAACGATTTAAAAATTGTAACTTCAATACCCTCTGGAGCCCAAACGAAGCAACTTTGTACTAAGGTAATTTTACTTAAATCGACTTATTTTGGTCTAAGGAATATGTGGTATGTTTTTGTAAAGACCTGTATATTGAGTCACGCTTTATTGTAAAATTTATTACATTCACAAAGTCACTTTCCAGATTATTTAATTTAACTAATTTTTTTTTTTGTAAACCTTTTAAATTGTTATATGTGTTAATCAGTAGAGACAACTTTTTGTTCATTATTTTTAATTTAACTATTTTAACTTTTCCATACTTTCAGCTGGTAAGCTAATGGCATAATTTTTATTTATTAAAAACCTAAATACATGGCGTCCATAATCATTAATATAACATTTTCTTTGCCTTTTTAAATAAAGATAGCGCCATTAACTTGTTAGTTAAAATCTAAGCCGAATTTCAACGACCTATAAATATAACACTGTCTGAGCTAGGTTGGAGGGTTTGAGACTGCTTTTCTCAAGGTTTTTTAAACCTGGCAACAACTAAGGTGACAACTTTGATACCCAACAATTCTTATCTATTAAACCAAATAAAGTAGGTAGCCTCGTGATACTCTCATTAAAAATTAAATTGTGTTGGTTAAATAAATTTATATTTACACAATTTGCAAGTGTATAACTTTTTGAAAAAATTTGTAACTTTGTCCCCCTCGAGAAAATTCTAGCTGCACGCAACCTGTACATCTAGAGGCTAGCAACAAAAATATCGAGGCCGAACAAAATTAGATGGGCTACAAACAAATGTCAACTATACAAATCCCCAGGAGTTAGTGAAATATATCCCATTCTACTACAAAAGGGACAGGAAACTTTAATTCCACATATGTGTCGCATATTTAAAGACATGTATAGCCTGGCGTGGCAAAAGGTGAAATTCATATACTTTCCTAAAGTAGGAAGGTTTAATGATATGACACCAAAGTCGTACCGCCCAATAAGTCTGTCGTCATTCATGCTGGAAAACACTGGAAAAACTAATAGGTATATACGAAACGAAATACTGAGAGAAAACCCTCTCAGCGACCGTCAATATGCATATCAGCCAGGCAAGTCAATTGGTTTGTCTCTAAATGATCTCAACAGGCTATTGTCAAAATCCCTGGAGGATAAAGAAATGGAAGTAGCAACTTTCGTAGATATTGAGGAAGGTTTTAGTAATGCACGAACAATATTTATAATTAACGCCTCAGCAATGAAAGGGGTACCAGTAGTCCCATGTCAGTGGATAAAAGCCAGCCTAGAAGAAAGGGTAATAACATCATCTCTAGGCAAAGCTACACTGACAGCTAAAGCAGGCAGGGGCTGTCCCCAGGGATAAGTACTATCATCCCTCATCTAGTCAGTCCTAGTGGACGAACTCATAAAAAGGCTAATATCTGCAGATTTCTACTACCTAGGGTATGCCGATGACCTGGCGATTATCGTAAGAGGCAAGTTCGCAGGTATATTATCGGAGCACACACAAATCGCTCTAAAGATTATTGACGAGTGGTGCAGAGAGGAGGAACTAACAGTAAACCCTTACAAAACCACAATAGTCAACTTTACAAAACAAAAAGTACCAACAGGACTAAAGTCACCAGTACTGAAAGAAGTGAAGATTCCATTTGCTCAAGAGGCCGAATACTTGGGAGTCATCTTTGACCACAGGTTAACATGGAATCAACACTTGCACAAAGTCACCCAAAAGAGAACAACATCCTTCAATTTATGTCTTAGGTTGTGTAGAAAAAATTGGGGAATATAACCGAAAATGTCCGTATGGTTATATACCAGAGTCATAAGGCCGATGATAACCTACGGGTCGGTGGTATGGTCGCCAAAGACTCGCCGAGCTGGAGCCATTCGACAGCTCAAAGGTATTCAAAAGCAAGCATGCCTGAGTACCACGGGAGCTATGAGAACGACTCCAACAGCAGCTAAAGAAGTCATGCTAAACCTAACACCACTACATATATTCATTCAAGGCGAAGCCAGGTCTGTCACATACAGACTACACAAAGGTTTATTACCCATAAGCAGTTTGCATGGACGTGACTACAGCGAGCTATATAAAAAGTTGGAGAACGACCAAGATAAAATGCTTCCAAAGTAATATAAAGTAAGTGTACCAGACGAGAGCGTGGACGGGAGGAATTCCTATTTACGCAGAATTCACCTGGTATACAGACGACTCCAAAACCCATGAAGGTTCAGGAGTAGGTATATATAGTACCAAGCCAAAGAAAAGAATCTCAATGAGCTTAGGTAAACAAAAATCATTGTCAAATACTCAGATAATCAAGCGATGTTAAAAACACTCAGTTCCATGCAGGTACAAAGCTTGTGTGGGACTGTTTGGAAGCCCTAACGTAGCTGGGTAGTTAAAACAGGCTAACCTTAGCTTGGGTATCAGGCCACAGAGGACATAAGGGCAATGAAGAGACTGATTTACTAGCCCGAGAAGGAGCCTCAAATGCCTTATTGGCCCAGAACCCTTCTGTGGTGTAACAAAAATAACTATTAGAACATCCACAAAGCCGTGGATGTTTAAAAATTTTTAGGAGTGGTGGAAAAACTCTCCAGGACAAAGGCAGGCTAAAGAGTTCTTAAAGGGACCATTTCCTAAATTCACCGAGCATCTACTAAGCCTTAATAGGAAAAATACTAGAGTACTAGTAGGTCTATTAACAGGGCATTGTAAGCTTAACAAACATATGTATAATATCGGTCTGACAGAAGAGACCTTGTGCCGATTCTGTCAGGAAGAGAAGGAAATAGCAGTACGCGTATTGTGCTATTGCGAAGGTCAAGCAAGACTGAGATTTCTTACACTTGGAGAAGAAAAACCAAGGGCAACTAGCTATACCAGAGAACTACTTGCCAGTCTATGGAGTCTACTACAAAAGACCGAATTAGACAAGGTACTCTAAACAACGATTGAAGGATATCCACAATAGATCTGAAAAAATTAAGGTGGGGGAGGCCACCTGGTCTTCAGTCCTAATTAAATTATTTTTATATGATATCTAATATTATTTTCTTATAAACAGAATTTTTTTCTTGATAAAATTATTAATAACTTTTTGATCTTTTTTGTAAATTTTATCCATAGACACACTGTATAAATGATGTTTATAATTTTAGATTTTTGTTTGTCATCTTATTCACTGTATAAATCTGCTGCTTACACTATTTTATTTTTTTGGTCAAAAAAAGATAGATATATTAGAAATCTTACGTACGTGATTTTATGCATTTAAGTTTTATTTTAGCAAATATACCTCCTGAAGAATTAGAAAATCGATTTGCAGCTTACTTACATAATCATTTGAATTCCCAAGCAGTTTACTCAAAATGTTCGTAATCCTGGATTTGCTTAACCAAATGTTCATTCTCTCCAGTGTTTGTGACATCTTAAATCCCAACTAGCACCCTTGCAAATCCTCGGGATAATTTGAGAAATGAGCTAAATATTTGTGAGTGCAGGAAGGGATAACAAGCACAGTACAGTGTGGAAAATGTCAAATTTCCGGCCAAAATCTAAAATACTAAATTTACCGTGTATAATATACAATATGCCATAAAAGTATGACGAAATTATGGTTCCACTGACAGTTAATTCTGACCAAACTTTTAACACTATTTGATATATACGTTTTTACTGATTTTGTTTTGTTTTTTTGAAGTGAAAACTTCTTTAGCGGCGTTGAGCACTTTTGTGGGATGGGTAAAAACTGTGAAACTCGCGTCAGGACACGTGGGCTGATCGAAAATTCGTAAGACGGTTGGAGAGTAGTGTTGTAACATCGAAATCGATTAATCGAACAATCGATTGTTTTCTTTCGATTGTCGATATTTTTTAAATTGGAATAAATTGAAATAAATTGAAATAAATTGGAATAAATTGGAATAAATTGGAATAAATTGGAATAAATTGGAATAAATTGGAATAAATTGGAATAAATTGGAATAAATTGGAATAAATTGGAATAAATTGGAATAAATTGGAATAAATTGGAATAAATTGGAATAAATTGGAATAAATTGGAATAAATTGGAATAAATTGGAATAAATTGGAATAAATTGGAATAAATTGGAATAAATTGGAATAAATTGGAATAAATTGGAATAAATTGGAATAAATTGGAATAAATTGGAATAAATTGGAATAAATTGGAATAAATTGGAATAAATTGGAATAAATTGGAATAAATTGGAATAAATTGGAATAAATTGGAATAAATTAGGAATAAATTGGAATAAATGGAAAATTGGAATAAATTGGAATAAATTGGAATAAATTGGAATAAATTGGAATAAATTGGAATAAATTGGAATAAATTGGAATAAATTGGAATAAATTGGAATAAATTGGAATAAATTGGAATAAATTGGAATAAATTGGAATAAATTGGAATAAATTGGAATAAATTGGAATAAATTGGAATAAATTGGAATAAATTGGAATAAATTGGAATAAATTGGAATAAATTGGAATAAATTGGAATAAATTGGAATAAATTGGAATAAATTGGAATAAATTGGAATAAATTGGAATAAATTGGAATAAATTGGAATAAATTGGAATAAATTGGAATAAATTGGAATAAATTGGAATAAATTGGAATAAATTGGAATAAATTGGAATAAATTGGAATAAATTGGAATAAATTGGAATAAATTGGAATAAATTGGAATAAATTGGAATAAATTGGAATAAATTGGAATAAATTGGAATAAATTGGAATAAATTGGAATAAATTGGAATAAATTGGAATAAATTGGAATAAATTGGAATAAATTGGAATAAATTGGAATAAATTGGAATAAATTGGAATAAATTGGAATAAAATTGGAATAAATTGGAATAAATTGGAATAAATTGGAATAAATTGGAATAAATTGGAATAAATTGGAATAAATTGGAATAAATTGGAATAAATTGGAATAAATTGGAATAAATTGGAATAAATTGGAATAAATTGGAATAAATTGGAATAAATTGGAATAAATTGGAATAAATTGGAATAAATTGGAATAAATTGGAATAAATTGGAATAAATTGGAATAAATTGGAATAAATTGGAATAAATTGGAATAAATTGGAATAAATTGGAATAAATTGGAATAAATTGGAATAAATTGGAAATAAATTGGAATAAATTGGAATAAATTGGAATAAATTGGAATAAATTGGAATAAATTGGAATAAATTGGAATAAATTGGAATAAATTGGAATAAATTGGAATAAATTGGAATAAATTGGAATAAATTGGAATAAATTGGAATAAATTGGAATAAATTGGAATAAATTGGAATAAATTGGAATAAATTGGAATAAATTGGAATAAATTGGAATAAATTGGAATAAATTGGAATAAATTGGAATAAATTGGAATAAATTGGAATAAATTGGAATAAATTGGAATAAATTGGAATAAATTGGAATAAATTGGAATAAATTGGAATAAATTGGAATAAATTGGAATAAATTGGAATAAATTGGAATAAATTGGAATAAAATTGGAATAAATTGGAATAAATTGGAATAAATTGGAATAAATTGGAATAAATTGGAATAAATTGGAATAAATTGGAATAAATTGGAATAAATTGGAATAAATTGGAATAAATTGGAATAAATTGGAATAAATTGGAATAAATTGGAATAAATTGGAATAAATTGGAATAAATTGGAATAAATTGGAATAAATTGGAATAGATTGGAATAGATTGGAATAAATTGAAATAAATTGGAATAAATTGGAATAAATTGGAATAAATTGGAATAAATTGGAATAGATTGGAATAGATTGGAATAAATTGGAATAAATTGGAATAAATTGGAATAAATTGGAATAAATTGGAATAAATTGGAATAAATTGGAATAAATTGGAATAAATTGGAATAAATTGGAATAAATTGGAATAAATTGGAATAAATTGGAATAAATTGGAATAAATTGGAATAAATTGGAATAAATTGGAATAAATTGGAATAAATTGGAATAAATTGGAATACATTGGAATAAATTGGAATAAATTGGAATAAATTGGAATAAATTGGAATAAATTGGAATAAATTGGAATAAATTGGAATAAATTGGAATAAATTGGAATAAATTGGAATAAATTGGAATAAATTGGAATTGGAATAAATTGGAATAAATTGGAATAAATTGGAATAAATTGGAATAAATTGGAATAAATTAAAATAAATTGGAATAAATTGGAATGGAAATTGGAATAAATTGGAATAAATTGGAATAAATTGGAATAAATTGGAATAAATTGGAATAAATTGGAATAAATTGGAATAAATTGGAATAAATTGGAATAAATTGGAATAAATTGGAATAAATTGGAATAAATTGGAATAAATTGGAATAAATTGGAATAAATTGGAATAAATTGGAATAAATTGGAATAAATTGGAATAAATTGGAATAAATTGGAATAAATTGGAATAAATTGGAATAAATTGGAATAAATTGGAATAAATTGGAATAAATTGGAATAAATTGGAATAAATTGGAATAAATTGGAATAAATTGGAATAAATTGGAATAAATGGAATAAATTGGAATAAATTGGAATAAATTGGAATAAATTGGAATAAATTGGAATAAATTGGAATAAATTGGAATAAATTGGAATAAATTGGAATAAATTGGAATAAATTGGAATAAATTGGAATAAATTGGAATAAATTGGAATAAATTGGAATAAATTGGAATAAATTGGAATAAATTGGAATAAATTGGAATAAATTGGAATAAATTGGAATAAATTGGAATAAATTGGAATAAATTGGAATAAATTGGAATAAATTGGAATACATTGGAATAAATTGGAATAAATTGGAATAAATTGGAATAAATTGGAATAAATTGGAATAAATTGGAATAAATTGGAATAAATTGGAATAAATTGGAATAAATTGGAATAAATTGGAATAAATTGGAATAATAATAGGCATTCGTTCAAAATTATTCCCTAACTATTCCAAAAAATCAAAAATGCACAACGTTAATATTCAAGTTTTCACTTCTGCCGGCACTCCCGGAGTGCAATCCGTGTTTTTTTTTTATTAAATATCGATAGTAGGTCATAAAAAGTAGTTTAAAGGTAAGTAATTGGCTACTAGATGAGTATATATATACTTCGGGGAAAGTGTTCCACAATGAGACATAAATTACGTTTCGGTAGGTTGCCAGAGGTAAGGATTGAATTTTTTAATTTTGTTGTTTCATGCACATATATTGACATATTCCTTGTCATTTAACGCAATAAGTTTATCAATATATCGATTTAGAAAATAAATAGGGATTTTTTTTTAAATCGTGATTTTTGTCTTATTGTGGAACAAGTATGTTCCACTATGAGACAGAACTTTTTAGACCAAAAAACAATACAAAAAATATGAAAAAAAATATATATAATAAAGGAAAATGAACATTCTTTTAAAAAAAACAGTATCCAAAAAACTTATTTTGCTAAATAGGACAACATAAAATATAAATCCAACAAGTAAAAAATAAAATGAAATCCTTCAAAATATTAGCGCATATTTAATGAGTTGAAGTTTAGTTCAAAACGCATTAGAGCCTATTGCCTCTTAGTTTTCCCAGTCAATAAATATTTGGAAAGTATTATTTTAATGTTTTTTACTTCGATCATACTTATATCTTCTGTTACGGGGTGGAAAAAACTGTTGTTATTTACGAAGAAATGAAATTTAAAATTCATTTTCTTTTTTATTTCAAATTTTTCCGACATAAAAGATAACAGTTTTTAATTCATCAAATTGAACTAAAACGTAGTCCCCAGCGATTGGTTGTCGCTCCATTGCAAGAAAGTTATCTTTATCCAAGGCATCTTCAATATCACTAGCATCTTTAGAGGAGCCCCTAGCATCTTCCTGATAGGATTCCCTATCAGACTCTTTACTAGATGATTCTTTTAAACAATCTGGTCTTAAACGTCATTTAATTTTCACTCACTTTCTCCTTGGATTTTGCTTTTATTTCATTAAGTTCTGGCGTGTCTATAGCTATGATGCTCTTCTTTTTTCTAGCCCTGTTCTTTTGTTTTGATTCTGGTGCTTTCGGATAGCCTTTCAATACTGCCGGCGAACATAAATTTTTCAATAATATTAGTTCTTTTGATGAGATCAGATTCTAGAAATGCCCCAAAACAATTTCTTAATTTCAGATTTATCAAAAAACCACCGGATTTTAATTAATGACCAATTGAAATGGGTCTAGGAAAATTAACCGCCAGCAATTGACCCGCTGGCAGTTTACCGCCGCACAGTGGCGCGGAGCGCCACTGTGCCACCCAAATTACTCTACGACTCACAGGATTGATCCGTTTTAGACGTGCGTCACCTTAAAATGTTCGTCTTGAGTTTGCCTATCGACCCTTGTTCCGGGATTTTTGATTTCGAATTTTATTTTTCTGTAAATTTGTGTCCAAAAATTAACTTTCATGGAAAAAATGGCGATTTTGGGTGCAAAAGTCATCCTAGCGAACGCAACATTGAGTTTTTTACAAAAATTTTTGAAGGAAACTCTTCCTCTTGACAACCCCTACAACCCTGTGTACGTCAAATTGCGAGAGAAATTGGCCGTCATGCCTAAAAACAACCATAGTGATCCAAAAACTATTGATGCGAAAGGAAATTGTTCCTCAAAAATCTATTGGAACAAAAATCTAAATTTGTTTCAATAAAAAGTGTTTGTAATGTAAAATGTTCAGTATCACCTAAGGAATATGTCCGAATTTTTACAGAATTTTTGGAAATTTTCCGAGATTCTGGAATTTGGCGATTTCCTGGCCAAATTAAATGGCCAAAAATATCCTCAAACATTCTGAGATAATTTGTACGTATTGCTGGATTGATTACAAACACTTTTTATTGAAACAAATTTAGATTTTTGTTCCAATAGATTTTTGAAGAACAATTTCCTTTCGCATCAATAGTTTTGGATCACTATGGTCGTTTTTAGGCATGACGGCCAATTTCTCTCGCAATTTGACGTACACAGGGTTGTAGGGGTTGTCAAGAGGAAGGAAACTTCCTTCAAAAAAGTTTTGTAAAAACTCAATGTTGCCTTCGCTAGGATGACTTTTGCACCCAAAATCGCCATTTTTCCATGAAAGTAAATTTTTGGACACAAATTACAGAAAAATAAAATTCGAAATCAAAAATCCCGGAACAAGGGTCAATAGGCAAACTCAAGACGAACATTTTAAGGTGACGCACGTCTAAAACGGATCAATCCTGTGAGTCGTAGAGTAATTTGGGTGGCACAGTGGCGCTCCGCGCCACTGTGCGCCGTAGCAATTGATCGCCTAAGCGAAATTTTTTTTAGTAAATTGCAAGTTTCCCAGGGCTAGTAGCCTTTGATGTTGTTAATCAATATACTCGTATTTGTTGATTAACTTGTTGGTTATACCCTTAGTTAACCTTGAAATCACGTGACCAAAGCTCTAAATAGGAAACCGGTTATTGTAACACATTAACGTTAAATCGTTTTTTGAGAAAGGAAAAAAATTTTGACACTTAATTTCAAGGTTAATTTTTATTGGCTCTAAAGTTGAAATTGAGTGAGTTTTTCCTCGGCTTTTCCTTATGTATAACGATATAACAAATTTATTTCGCTACCTTGTTAGTGATGACATGGATTTTAAGAAACTGGTCGGGAGAAAATTGTGTGATGTTGATATGGTGCCAAAAAAAAAAGGATTTAAAGACTGGATATCAGAATTTAATAAGAAACGGTGTTACACTTTTTTTCGCATTGTACCAGACGCATTTGATAAATTACGTATATATATTGTAATGAGTAATGATGATGTGTTTTTTTTATTATTTTAATTTAATTTTTTTTTAATTATTTTAATTTATTTTAATTATACACAAATAGTGATGAAACAAGATAACATGATTCCTCTAGTTAATAGGTTTTAAAGTTTTCATCTATGTACCTCTGCACCTCGTATATCGTAAACTCTTGAATAATTAAAATAAAAGTAAATAAAATTTGAGACTCTGTATATAATTCGTAGTTTTATTGAAAAAAGTTAATCTCAGGGTTTAGTGCGAGTTCAAAGATTCTTCATGGCTAATATAGGGTAAAGAAACAGAAAATTATTATACAATTATGAAAATAAACTTAAAACGAAAATATTATATAATACGTCATTACAGATCAATTTATGGATCGAAAATGGCGTATTATACATCAAAAATATAGCTGGAGAACGTGATTCAACGTTCTACCCACAGCGTGTCGCTTCTTTAATGTAAGTAGCGGTCTTTAGACCGACTCAATAGTAACTTCTCAAGTCAGACAAGAGATGGCTTATAAATTAATTATCTTAAAATGTCTTTACAATATTGTCACACTATTTTGGACGTAAATAAAGAAATTTGTCGTCCTTTCTTGTTAATAAATTTCCAAATCTTATTCTGCTCTGGATTTATTGTCCATGTCATATTAAAAGGCTTTAGCAAAAAATAAAAGATTTTATGAGATTGTTTAAAAAATGCCTTTCATTTTTTCACAAATGTCTTCAAATTTTGAAACAGTGACTCGTTATCGTTTTTCATTTTGCTACAATCCACAATCAGCTTGATCTCTTGTCACATTAATTTTTTTCTCATCTATAGACATTATCAAACTTTTTAGAAAATCTTCTTTTGCATCAAAGAGTGTGAGAGATCAAAGCCAAGCTCGAAAGCAGAAAAAATGATTTACTAAGTTCGAAAAAATATACATTACGTTAACAGCTTAAAGAGTTGTTAACATGCTGGAATTCATTATTCTTAACTCGAAGATGTATTCATTAAAAAAAATTCCCGTGCAATATAAAAGTTAATTTATAATTCAAATCTCATTGTATACCTTTTAATTTAGAATATATTTTTTTAATAAATAAATGATAAAATTAATTTAAAAAAATTGAGCGAAATTACTGTATGTAAAAATAACAAAGTGTACAGACATAAAACAAAATAAATTCAAATCACTTGCGTATGTTTATCACTTGTAAACAGTAGAAAAGGATATACATTTTGTTGGTGTTGCCCTCTAGACCAAAAAGCTTTTAACATATTTTTTTTATTTTTATTGAGATAAATAAATGTTCCCGTAAAAAATTAAAAAACATATATTGTTCTCTTCTAGCATTTTTATTTGTATTTTTTTTTTTTTTCGATAGAAAGATATCTTCTTACATTTTCTCAAAATAAACCAATTCAAATGTTCAAAAAGTGACTCCTTTACCTGTACTTACATAATTTTTCAAAAAATAAAAAATAATCCGTAAAATTGGTGTACTATGAAACCCATTGCATATTATATAAATATATCTATATTAGTATTACAGAAATGATTTACGTAAAACAATAAGGTGTACCTACAAATACGTAAACTTTAATTATCCCTCGTAAAACATCAGTAAAACATTTTGTAAATTGTTTTCATTCACAAATATTAATTTCTTAAAAATCTAACAGAGGCGCCACTTGCCAGACGAAAAATCTTGCAATGTAAGGGTTTCGTAGTACCCCAGTTTATTTTTACGTATTTTTAAAAGAAAAAAATATGTACGTGTTGATAAAGGTTAAATGTATGCACCTCTGGAACCACTTTTTTAAAATTAAATTTAGTTTTTTCTAATAAAAATTGAGAAAATGGATCAAAAAAGTCGAGTTTTGTATTTTTTTTTTTAGAAAAATCAAATTGAAATTTTGAAAAAGTGTTTCCAGAGGAGCACAAATTTAACCTTTACCTACACGCACATATTTTTTTCTTTTAAAATATGTCAAAAATAAACTTTAAAAGTGGGGTACTACGAAACCCTTGCTCTGCTCTAAAGCCAACTAAATACTCCTCTTAAATAGTTCACAAAAGTGTGTTTCTTTATTGGATTTTTAAAATTTCATTACTAGATTTCCTGTTTCTTTACTGGGCTTTTTCGTATTTTTTGAATATAAAACTTGTTTAAAAATCAATCTGTTGTCCTATTTGTTTTACAAGTAGTTATATTAAAACTAAGTACATCAGGCTAGATCATCTAATAAAAAGAAAAAAAATATTTTTATTTAAATGCTATAAATAATTACAGTAAAAATAAACCCCTTAACTGTTTGTTCATTGGTGCTTTCACCCTATTTTTCATTAAAGTCAATTAGTTAAATAACCAAAATATTGCAAATACGAAAAACAGTGTGATATTATTATTTTGAAACCGTGATCCTATGATTACAATTGACAATGAAACACACTGTATATTCGAAAATAATGAAGATGTATGCTGTTTTACTTAGCGCATGGTAAGTTTTTTAAATTCGAACTCTACCTTCTATATATGACCCACCCTGAGGAAGAATTAGGGAATGTGGGGACGTATTTGTCAGAGATGAGTTGATCCTGGAATCGGGCCCGTTCCTTGCCAGACGTAGACAGGAATCCAAACAGATCCCGAAACAGGGATCACAGCACTCCTGTTCATTATGGGATTACTATACTTTGACATTTAATTATTTAAAGTGAGACTATGGCGGAAAGCCGCAACCAATTTATGTGAAAAGCCAAGTTGGAGTTGGTGCAGCGAAGGTTTGGACAGGACAGGATTTTAACTTTGTTGTTGAGTAAATAATATAGCCGGTAGTTTAGAAAATGTATTGCACCACTTACAGTTTGGATTCTTGTTAATACCTCGCCAAGTTAATAATACTTATTTGTTGTAAACTTGAAATTGACTAGTTCAAAACTTGGTCATTAATAAAACACCCTTCTAACAAGCTTAGTTAGTAATAAATAAACGCTCGACATGAACAAAATTTATCTTCACAAAAAGAAAAACAGAAAACTATAGGTCAATCCAGAAATATAAAGTTATAATGAAATCTCAGGACTGTGTAAAGAATGTTGACATTAAATATTTTGAATTTAAATTATGCAAAAAAAATATATCAATATAACGTCCTTTTTTGTTAAAGTTAAGTCGAGCGTTTTTAGCGTTTAAGTCATGAACACGACACTTAAATGGTTAACAAATATAAGAACAGTGGAACTCTCGAAAAAAATTTGGAAACCATTTAGAATAACAAATATCAAGAAACCAACAAGTTAATCAACAAATACGAGTATATTGATTAGCAACATCAAAGGCTACTAGCCCTGGGAAACTTCTCCACGTGATAAGAAGTAAAGTGCGCCAGGAGGTAACTGTGCCCCAAATGACTACTGCGATGAGTCTTTTAGAACAAACATTTGTTGGTAGAAGCATAAGATATAGCTTTGGGAGTAGTGTAGAAACTAAATAGAAGCGCTACCGCATTTTCTCGAACAAATCTACTGAATGTTTAGTTGCAATTTACTAAAAAAATTTTAATGTAGATAGACTGTTGCTTTACATCCAATTTCTCGTTCCTTATCCTGACAAGAGAAACAAAAAAGAAATATTAAAAGCAAGGAAAAAATATACATAAGGGAAAAAGTATACCTAAAAAGCTAAAATCAACTAAAAAATTAGAAGTGGCTACTTATGTAACATTACTGTCACTCATATGTCATTCTTCTTTTCATTATTAAGTCTTTTTTATATGGGATTTAGTTATGATGTACATAATAGGTAGTGGGTTAATGTAAGTTTAATTCTGAGTGGTATGTTGAAATGAAGCATAGTTATTCATTATTTTTATTATTTATTTTGTTATAGGAAGTTAACGTAAATTTGGTTTATCTATATATTATTGCATGTGTTATTCACAGTTTGTCATTATTTTACAAAAGCAAAGAGATAATAAACTTCTTGAAGAGGTTGAGTGGTGTGTACACACTGGGTAATAAGAAATGAATCGAGAGAATATTTAAAGTGTGTAAAATTGAGTTTTATTTATAGAACTCTATAAAATTTGTCTGAGCGCTTTCGGCCTCTCAAGCCATCATCAGAGACTCTATAAAAGTGAAAAAATGGAGCTGTAACAATATAATCAACTCTAACATAACTAAAAATTGAATAAAAACAAAAACTGGTACACTTACTCGTCAAAAATTTTAGAGGAAACTTGAAAAGTTAACTAAATTAATAAAGGACAGCAACAGACCAGTACCAAGTCTCCACCATAGCTTGGAGCTAAGATAATTGAAAATAGAAAAACCACACCGAAATGCCGTAACTAACCCAATTGAAAATGTGGTTAAATTTTAACAAATTAAGTGGAGGTTCATCCGACCATGTAGAACAAAACACTCCGGACAATTCAGAGAAAAAGAAACTGCTAGTCCTCCACGTGAAGGCAGCAAGATTTTGCCAATTGCTACCGTGAGGCGAAGGCAAGTTGGGGTACAAAAAATAAGTACACGGTGATCATCTTGAGAGTTTACCAAAACAGAATGAGTGACAATTGACATTTGACAATGAAGTTGTCAAGAAAATTGCCAACTTGTGAAATTGAAATCAATTTCGTGAAAAATTGTCAAAAGTTGATAATGAAAATGATAAAAGTGGATTGGTACCACCGAGCAAGCAAGATTAAGTTATGACGGGACTTTTAAATTGTAAACAGCAAAAGATTACAATAATTAAATCACATACTTTGATTACTATACGGGGCAAGAGAGAGGTCCGACACGCCCAACATAGGGCGCGGCCATTTTGATTCCTATGACACAGTTTATAGCTAAAGAATCAGATCGCTCACTCTGCGTCGGCACTTTTGATCTCAATGTTCCAGTTTATATACTGCGCAACACGGATAATACAATATATGACAACCGCCTATAATAAAACAGCAGTCTTCTGCGTATCCTGAATTTGTATCCCTGGAGTGGGTTATTTTGGAACTTTCAACTGGTCCGAGTGAGCTAACTGATTCTTTAGCAATAAACTGTGACTCCAAAAATAATATTCACTGACACTGACAGCAGCAAGCAAAATATCAGGTGCGTTTTAATCATCCGCCTCTGCTTCCGGAATTGTCTGTTTAGTCGTTTTAACCTGTCAGATTAAAACAAGAAAACCGACAATTCCGAAGCAGAAGTAGATGATTAAAACGCACCCATTAAAAATATTGCGCCAAGATGTAGGCAACACGTAATAAGGGTTCAAAATGGCGGAGTTTTCTTTCTCCTTTTAAAAGGCACTCAGAAAGCTACGCAGTGCGACCATTCTCCGTATAGTAAAAGAAAATCAAAGTAAGTGGATTAAATAGAATTATAAAATATACAGTAAATGAAGGTAAAAAACATATTTTTTTTTTATTATTAAAAATTAAAAAGGTGCCAAGC
Organism: Psylliodes chrysocephalus; assembly: GCA_927349885.1. Classification (NCBI taxonomy): domain Eukaryota; kingdom Metazoa; phylum Arthropoda; class Insecta; order Coleoptera; family Chrysomelidae; genus Psylliodes; species Psylliodes chrysocephalus. Next base: position 10,559,245 of record OV651818.1, on the reverse strand, counting down.
TGAAAACAACACAATTGAGCATGCCGACCCCAGCGAAACCGAAGTCGCAGGCAGACCAGCTTTTCCAGCTAAAAGTGGAGGAAAACCCGTCCTGGCCACGAAATCAGCAATCGCCGGAGAAGACAAGATCAATTCCGCTGCAAGAAGATTCAAGGCGAAGCTGGCTAGATAACTTCAGACCAACCGTTGCCAATACTGTTAAAGAGAGGAGGCACTTTGCTATTGAGATGGATTTGACTGTTAACACATGTGACATTTGTAACAACCACCATCACTTAGATAGTAACTGTTGTCACTAAATAACAATGTAGTAGCCAAAAGGGCTTTAGTCATCAAAGGGGGTACACTGAAAGTGTAAGGAAGCGACTGTCATCAGTCACAGTCAGGCACATACTTTGATTTTCTTTTACTATACGGAGAATGGTCGTACTGCGCAGCTTTCTGAGTGCCTTTTAAAAGGAGATAGAAAACTCCGCCATTTTGAACCCTTATTACGTGTTGCCTACATCTTGGCGCAATATTTTTAATAGGTGCGTTTTAATCATCCGCTTCTGCTTCAGAATTGTCGGTTTTCTTGTTTTAATCTGACAGGTTAAAACGACTAAACTGACAATTCCGGAAGCAGAAGCGGATGATTAAAACGCACCTGATATTTTGCTTGCTGCTGTCAGTGTCAGTGAATATTATTTTTGAAGTCACAGTTTATTGCTAAAGAATCAGTTAGCTCACTCGGACCAGTTGAAAGTTCCAAAATAACATTCACTCCAGGGATACAAATTCAGGATACGCAGAAGACTGCTGTTTTATTACAGGCAGTTGTCATATATTGTATTATCCGAGTTGCACAGTGTATAAACTGAAACATTGAGATCAAAAGTGCCGACACAGAGTGAGCGATCTGATTCTTTAGCTGTAAACTGTGTCACAGGGTTCAAAATGGCCGCGCCCTATGTTGGGCGTGTCGGACCTCTCTCTTGCCTCGTATAGTAATCAAAGTATGTGCAGTCAGGGGATATGATCCTTAGAGCTTATCCACTCACACCGTGACAAAAAAAGGAAAAAGAAAAAAATAAAATAATAGGTTTAAAAATAAAAGATTTTTCCCACGTGATGAATAGTGCGAGCGGGTTAGGGAAATGGTTTGTCAAACTGATAATAGGCACCTATAGTCCTTACTCGGGGGTAGGTTCGCCGGGGCTTCGCAAAAGTGCCCGAAGTGTCTTTTGACAAAAGGGGAAGGTAAACCTGATGAGTATTGAATATATATTCCACAGTTATGTATGTCACATGTGTTAACACTCAAATCCATCTCAATATCAAAGTGCCTCCTCCCTTTAAGAGTATTGGCAACGGTTGGTCTGAAGTTACCTAGCCAGCTTCGCCTTGAATCTTCTTGCAGCGAAATTGATCTTGTCTTCTTCGGCGATTGCTGATTTCGTGGCCAGGATGGTTTTTGCTCCTCTTTCAGCTGGAAAAGCTGGTCTGCCTGCGACTTCGGTTTCGCTGGGGTCGGCATGCTCAATTCTGTTGTTTTCAGCTTGGCGCCTTTTTAATTTTTATTAATTAAAAAAAAAATATGTTTTTTACCTTCATTTGCTGTATATTTTATAATTCTATTTAATCATTGTAATCTTTTGCTGTTTAAAATTTAAAAGTCCCGCCATAACTTAATCTTGCTTGCTCAGTGGTAGTGATGCCGCGAGACGAGAGATTCTCGTCTCTCGTCTCGTCTTGTCTCGTCTCGAACGAGACGAGAGAGACATTTTCTCTCGAAAAAAACAGATTCGAGACGAGACGAGAGAGTGTCATATCTCGACGAGAATTTCTCGTTTCTCTCGAGCTCTCTCGGGCTCTCTCGAACAATTTTCTCTTTGCTTATTTGAAATTTTCAATTGCTTATCGTAACTTAAAATTTTAACATACTAGATTTCGAGATAGTCAAAAAGGTAACTATAACACACCTATTCTATATTTATTAAATGATAACAAATGATACTTGTGTTATTAGGAATTTATAAATAATGATTTATAAGAAAAAATATTTCTCATTTCATTTATTTAAAATTTATACAATAATTTCTTATATTTAATCCATTCTGCTTTTCTGAGTTTACTTTTGAAGATAAGTGGAAAATGCATAAGCGTTTTTTTCGACAAACTGTCAAAGAAAATATACAAAAGAATGTATTATATACAGTGAGGACGAAAATTGTACCCTCCTCTATTTTAACTACTAAATCAAAAAGATAATGACAAAACAAAAACGAGGTAAAACTCAAGAGATATATTTTTGTTATAACGAGATGCACTTTACTTGAGACACGTAAGATAGAGGGAATTACTAGCTTTATATTTTCTAATAGAAAGTAGGGTCATGTGATACCTCATTTGAAAGATATTTTGTATATATTTACGTTCATGTAAACAGATTTAGGATTTTATGTTTTTACAGAAATTACATTAAATAAATTCATAAAGTAAGTTAAATTCTTTTTTATTTACCACTTCAACCTCAAAGGATTATTACCGGGGGTATTATACCTTATAAATGCTGTTTTTTACAATAGTGTATAATGGATAATTAACATTTTGGCTAGTACAGAGTAAATGTCAGTATCTTTTATAAATTTAAGTAAGTTTTTACTGTTAGAGGGATTTAACACTGCACAAATGGCAATTTTTTGTAGCTGGTACTTTGTTCTTATACAGACATGTTCTGGGCCTTTAATAATAAGTTACATTCTTGATAACTCTCGTATTAACAATTATTGTTTATTACTAAGGAAACGCCCCTGATTGCCATTTTGGTGAGATATATATTCTCTGACACATGCAGATCATAATTTAAAATTTCTTATAAAATAAATATATTATTGTTTCTCAAATATCAGGAAAAAAATAGATAAAAATGTATAATTTAAGCTCCTCGATGAGGAAATAATAGAAATTATCGACATTGTTCGCCATTTTTAACAAACTTCAAAGAAGGAGGAGGTTCTCAATTCGTCAATATATATATTTTTTTATGTATGTTCAGCGATAATTCTTCAACACGGTGCCCGATTTCAATCAGGGGTAGTCCCATATAAATTTGGTCAAAATCTAATAATTGGGTCCATGAGAAAATCCCCAAACTCTTCATTTTTTATTTATGTTTATCGATAATTCTTTACCATTTTATCAGATTTCTATGATATTGTTTTTGTTAGTAAGGGGGTATCTCAGGGGTGGTCACATAAAAATTTGGTTAAGATGTGGTGATGGCATCTGTATCTCGAATAAGATATATTTTATCGAAATCTGTAAAGTTTCTGAAATGCGCCTTCCATTTTCCATCTAGTGGGAATATGTCAGTAAAGGTACTGCAACAGTTCGGGGCCATTCCTTATGTAAATTAACATGGGAAATCGCTAAGGTGAAAAATAGCAAAAAACATAAATATCAAGGTCACGCGTCGAGAATCGAAGTCTGGCTTATCAGTAAATATAATAACGTTAGATAACGTCGAGAATCCAAGATGGCGGCAATCTTTGACGTAAACCAGGCCTGCACACTCAGATTTTCAAAGGGCCAGATTTGGAAAACCGTAACTGGACGAGGGCCACCAGGAGAGGCCTCAGCCTACAATAGTCGATTCAGATTTCTAAAAAAAAAGGTCGACACCTTTCATTTATAACTACAGCTGGTCGAGCTTCTAAAAAAAAGGTCGTCAGCTTATAATGTATAGCCCATCCTACTGATCAAGTCAGCCTAAATGCAAGTTTGTTACTGAAAATAAAAAAAAAATTATAATTTGACGTAAACAATCCAAACTGGTCAACAGCCGGCGAGCCGCCAAAACGACACTGGCGGGTCGCATCCGGCCCGCGGGCCGTATGTTGTGCACCCCTGACGTAAACAATGAAAAATATACGAGGTAAACGAAAAGCCAGAAGGGCCTAAGCGTGTATCTTTATTGCTATTGGTCCGATTCAAATGGGAAAAACGGCGTTATGTAGAGAACGATTATGTTTAATAATTCAAATTATCTCTGGAATTTTTTTAGCGATACATTATTGCCCCAATATTGAATTAGCATTTAATATTGAAGAGAAAAATCTAGCGATTGCCAAGTTCTCAGTAACGCTTTATTATTTATTGGACACATAACTTTATCGGATCGATAGTAATTCTTTCAATACCAAAATGTACCGGAAACCTGCCTTTAATGATTCAAAATTATTCTGCGGTTAAATCTCAGATCGACATTTTTAATCGTAGCACCTTTTTTGTATAAGAACGTATTTCCTTAATACATACATACATACAATGTCAGCTACGAACATTTTCCAATCCGTTTTGCGTCTGTCCAAAAGAAAGCTACAGAGAATTAGCATTAGTGGGAGCAAGAAACGAATGATATCAACGTTACCAGCCGGCTGAGTTGGGGATATATCTTGCCATGTTCTTGTTAACAATACACAGATCCCAAGGCAACGTTGGTATTATTCGTTTTCTACTCGCCCTAATGCTAACTTTCTGTAGTTTTCGCTTCGACGCTAGCAAAGCATATTAGAAGGTGTTCAATAGCCGATACTGTAAATATTTACATACAAACAATGTGAATGTTTGACTATTTTTTTTTTTCTTAATTTTTTTTATTAAAAAAATTTAATTTCATGTTATTCACCTATTTAAGTATTTAATGTAACAAACTCAATTGAGTACACATCTCTTTTTCTCTGTTCTTGACTTTTTTTGTTGTAAGTGTGCATTCAATTAATATATAAATATTTATAGATTCTGTATCCTATGACATTTTCTATATATTTCCCAATATTAACAGATATTTTTTAAATAATATAGGGTGGGCCATTAGTGCGTGGGTGGAAGATTGCGGGTTTATTATGGTACATTTTTAAAATTTATTTTTGGGGCATAGTATAGGACCTCTAAGGCTACAACCTAAAAATATTTGCGATGAAATTCCAATTGTTCTACAGGGTGATTTATATCAAAGTTATGTTTTTTAACATATTATTGCATATTTGGATTGCTCGGTCAATTTTAGTGTGACTTTATGTATCACACATGGTATATAAAATGAGTCGTTAAGCAGCAATTCATTATTTTTTCAAAAAGTAGCTGTCTAGTAAAAATTGATTATCGCAGTTATTATAAAACTTAGAAGACCGTAACTCTACAGTGTTACTAAGCAGGAAATGTACTAACATTTGCCAGTCGATTAAAGTCAAACCCCTTTCGTGTTTAAAGTAATCGCTATGCCAATTTGCAAACTTTCAATCCAAGATAACTTGACTATTTTAAAAGGGACTACTAATTTGTTTACCTTTCTAATGATATAAAAATATGTTGATATTTATCTTTTCGAGATTTATTTTTATTTAAAAAATTCTATTAATTCCCAGAATTTTTTATTTTTCTAATTTCTTTGAAATTAGTAGACCGTTAAAAATTACAAATAACAATTTCAGTTAAAAACATTTAATAAGTTAAAAAAAAACAAAAACAGGAAACAAAAAATAAATAACACCACAATCAAGATAAAAAAAGCAATTATTTTAATAAATGTTCAAAATGTCTACCACCCTGTTCTAAACAAACTTGGATTCTTCGACGAAAAGAAATTTAACCCTATCCAATATTTCTGGGTTAATTTCTTCAAAAGCGTTTCTAATCCTGTTTTTCATGTTTTCAGATGTGGTTGGTTGTTCCGCATATACTTTTTCTTTGATATAACTCCATAAAAAGTCCATTGGAGTAATATCTGGAGATCTAGCTGGCCATCGCAATGGTCCATCCCTTGCAATCCACCTTCCATTAAATGTATTGTTGAGCCACGCGCGTACAACACGGGCACGATGTGGAGGTGCTCCATCTTGTTGAAAGTACATATCTCTAATTTGAGCAAGTGGTACATCTTCAGGGAGACCAAATAAATGGTTATTTAAAAAATTTAAATAAGTTTCTGTATTTAAAACACCATCAAAAAAGAAATGACCAATAACATAAGTGTCTACTATGCCTGGCCCAAACATTAACCGACCATTTCTCCTGACTATTGACTCTGAAATAGTGAGGGTTTTCATCTGAATAATAATGAAAATTGTGCTGATTAATATAACTATTTCGGTGAAAGGTACACTCATTTGTAAACAAAATTTTTTAAAAAAATATTCATTTTCATTTTGAAATTTTTTTTATGAATAATAGAGTTGAAAATAAAACTACATTTTTTTTATTTTTTTTTTTTATCTATTCATTTGCCGGAGATATGATTTTTTTTAAAATTTATGACGTCACCGGGAATAGACCAATAGGAGCTAGCGCACAACGTTGCCGGCTAGAAGGTTTACGAGAAGTGATGTACGTTCGTTTGTGTACTCCTTACTTTTAGACTTCTAAAACATCGTTAAACAAATATCTTTTAAATATATAATATCAAATGTTTTTTGAAAGTATTATTTCTGTTTAAACTTTTACCATATTTAAAGTTTCATTGTTTTAAAAGTCACTTAATAATTCAGAAAATGGCAAAATGGCAGCACTGTGTATGGCATCTGTCATCATAGTGTCTCGATCAAGAATTTATTTGGAATTTGAGTGTTTAATTTTGTACTTTTTATAAATATGACTACGAAAAAGTGTTTTGTTCCAGAATGTAATAATGATTCACATTCATCTTCAAAAATATTTATTAGTGTTCCTAGAAATTTGGAAAGAAGAAAATCAACCTTCTACTAGCGATGTTTCTCGTGAACTTTTTAATAAAAATACACCGGATTATCAAGATGTAGCAGCAATTTCTGCTAATTGTCCCCTTCAGGAAATTGAAAATGAGGCTACTATAATTTCTTAGGTGTATAACCTAAAAACCCTTCTGGAAGAAAATGCAGAATCTCCTAAAAGTTTTGAAGATACCGAATTTATTCATCATTTTGTGAAAGAACTAGTGATAAAGAAATAATAGAAAAATGTGGGTATTTAAACAAACTGCCTCCTGGATCCCATATAATGGCAGATAGGGGTTTCAGAATATTCAGCTACTTGAAAAAATGGGATGCACTTTAGTAAAGCCACACCTAGTGTATCACAGAATGAAAAAAGTTCTCCAGAAGATGTACAATTAAGTAAAAGAATACCATCTCTAAGAATACATCAAATCAAATCAAATTTATTCATTAAAATAATTTACATTTTTTTAACAATTTTTTAAGACCCGCCTAAACAAAGTTTGTGTGCGGAATCTTTATATTAGTTTTTTTTTACGTTTTATAAATGCTGTTTAATTTAAATCTAAGTATATACTATAGAAACAAAAACAAAGAATTTAGAATTTTAAAATACAACAAAAAAAAAAAGAAAAGATAGAGTAAGAATACATGTGGAAAGAGTTATAAGAAGGGTTAGTTAATTTAACATGTTAAAACCACATTCGTGTGTGAATTTTAAGCAAGTACATTTAGTTAGTAATATCTGCATAATTGCTTGTTGACTTACAAGAACCTATTTTGTAAGAGTAAATATTAATTTAATAAACTTTTTTGTTTGTTTTTTAATGTAATTTACCTAATTATTACATTTCAGGGATTATAATGAGTTTTTAAACAGCCAATGTAATTTTTTTTAAAATTTTAACTTTTTGAGCAAATCAAAGAGGAATGAGTACCTGTATATGCATAGATTTTTTTGGGACTAAAACTACCAAAACAAAGGCACCTATTTACAGCAGTTTAAAATGAAACATTTTAACAAAAACGCCTATGTCACAGTGATAAATATTAAAAACAACCAAGTTCAATTCCAATAAATCGGGTAACTACATGTGGTATCACTGGTGATAAATTTAAAAATATCACAATTCTTGCCACCTTTTTCACAAAACCAGAAAGTGTGCCTTCTTATCAATCCTTTATGAAAATGACAACAGTGATAAATGTGAAAAAAAAATTTAATGTTGCTATTCGTTATTACGATAGTACAACATGTTTGCAGTTCCGTTTATTTTTTATGAAAATCTAAGTAAAAACAACCAATGTCAAAGGGTTATAATTTTTTTTCTGTCGAACCAAATATATCACAAAATTAAAAATTGATCATAGGTCAAGCTAAAGTAATACCTTTATTGATAGTAGCTTTAAAAAAGGAGAAAGAATGATATTGACTTAAGTTATTATTATTAACATTGATGATTTTTAATAAAAACTCTTCAATTATTGTTTACAAACAAAAATATAAAAATCTGTGAAAATTTTATTTATTAACCTTTTAATAAAAAATGAGAAAAATGAAGTAAAAAACAATTTATTTACAAATAAAAAAAATATATATATACAAATCCTAAGAATATAAAAGTACTGATTTATTTTTCTGTAGTGGATGAAGAGGTTTCTTTAACAATCTAGCCAAGTGTACATCAATATTTACGCATTTTGATAAATTAGAGCCTTTCCAATAACACTGAGTAGATGTTACAGATGGTTCCTCACTTCTTCTATGAAGCCACATATTTACAACCACCTGAAAAAAATAAAAGGGTTAGATATGCAGTTACAAAATAACTATATAACCAGCTACAAAATGCCTTATTTTATGTAACAAGACGAGCAGAGCTTTACTAGCTCTGAACGAATCCAGTAAAGAATCTTGGATTTTCAAAACTTAAAAAAAACAATCTCACCACATTTTCACATTTTTGAAATATTATAGAGCTTTTCGAAAAAAACTGCTATTTTTAAAAGAACAATTTTTTGTTTAAACAGCTATGTCTCATTTTAGGCTATTGAGTATTATAAAATAAAAAATTACTGGATGCTTTGTTAGCTTCAAACGAATCCAGCAGAGCACCCCAATTTTTTTTTAAACCACACCACGTTTTTTGGCTCCTACAATATTATAAAATATTGGAAATTTGGCATTTTTAAAAAAATTCACAATTCCTTGCTGACTTCAAAGTTTTTTTTCTGAAAAGAAATATACTTACTACATTTTTAGGATTTTAAAACAGCCTAAACATGTGTCATAATTAGTTGTTTTTATATATAAAAAACAAATTAAAAAACTGTGTCCTGCTGACTTTGTTCCAACAAAGCACCCTGTATTATTTAAAAATAGCAATTTTTTTAGTAAAGTTTTACAATATTTCAAGAGTCTAAAAATGGGGTGTGGTTTTTAGAAAAAAGCTTTAAAAAACCGAATTGCTCTGCTGGCTTCTTTCGAAGGTTAGCAAGCACCATGTATTTTTTAAAAATATAATATTTCAAGTGCATAAATATATGGTGTTGCTGTTTTTACAGAAAAACCTTTATAAAACAGAGGTGCTTTGCTGACTTCATTCGAAGCTATCAGAGCATTTTAAGTTTTGCAAAAAACGAGGAGCATAAAATTTTTGAAAAGGGTATAAAAATAGCCTAAAAATATGACATATTTTTTAACTTAAAATTTCATAGGTGCTCTGCAGCATTCTTTGGTATCATAATTATTACTAGGTTCACTAAAAAAATCTACTTCTAGATTATTTTAACACTTGCTGCGATTACAAAAAATGTCTATATGTCAAAATTAGAAAAAAAATATTTATAGGAATAAAGGGCCTTATACACTGTTTATTATATGTGATATAAAAACAAAAAAGCATAATAAATATTACAAACCTTGACATGCAGCATATCCTAAGCATTGTGCACTAAAAATTTCATTTTTGTTAATTACAACAACCACATCAGAAGTTTTTTGCCGTACTTTATGTTTAGGTGTAATTTGTCTCCTTCTCTCTTATGGAAAAAGAAATTATCCCCATATTCTTGCTTGGCAGATCTAAAAATAAAACCTGAGATAAATATGTTTTACTATAAGGTGTATTGCTCCATATAAACTGTAACTACCTACTATTAAAACAAAGTCTTACCTTTCTGACTTTTGTAAACTGAGTATTGTTAAAAAATGCAGTAATCATCTCGGTAATCATATTTTCGTTTATAATGGGTAAAACACTTGATTTAACTTTTATAAATCCAGCTGATTCATATTAATAATAAAATTAAACCAAAACAAAAAACTAAGGTTAGGTGTTAGGTGGTGTCACTTTTAATGTCACTTAGATGTGCGTTCACTTCGACATTCTGTGTGTCGGTTTGTTCGTAGGCTTGGTTTTGTATAACAAAAAAAAACTTCGACACAAGATGATTGGTCTATTCCCGATGACGTATAATTTCAAATTTTAAATTTCAATTGGGTTTAATTTAAAAACGTTTGGCTTTTCTAACGAACTGACTATTTAGAATAACTTGTATAGCGACTAACTATTACAATATAATTTATAAAACAGCATATCTCACATGTGAACATGGCCCATTGCAAAAATTTATCCGGTGTTGATAATCTGTTTCTTTGAGCTCTTCGTAAAGTTGAATATAAGGATAGAATTTATTTTTATTTATTATTCTTCTGATAGAGGTTCGGCTTATTTGAAAATCTTTTTCATGCTTAGTAACACTGTAGCGTCACGTCCTTCAGAGTTTTATAATAACTGCGGTATTCAATTTTTACTAGACATCTACTTTTTGAGAAAATAATGAATTGTTGCATACCGACTCATTTTAGATACCATGTGTGATACATAAAGTCACACTAAAATTGACAGAGGAATCCAAATATGCAATAATGTACAAAGAGTTCCTATTAAAAAAAAACACAACTTTGATATAAATCATCATGTAGAATAATTTAAATTTAATCGAAAATATTTTTAAGTTGTAGCCTAGAGGTCCTTCACCATGCCCCAAAAATGAATTTTAAAAATGTACCTTAATAAACCCGCAATCTTCCACGCACGCACTAAAGGCCCACCCTGTATAGTTTGTTCACCTTATCCTGTTATTGGGAATTATCCTGTTGGATTTTGTACAAATAAATAAAAAAATAAAAATAAACAAAAACAAAAATGTCTCTAAAATGACTAAAAATGTTCAGCCGCGGGCGAGATCCGTCCCTGTATTAACTATTCGTTCAGAACTGAACTCATTTTAGCTAAAGCTCATACGTCACTCGAAGTAAATTAAATAAAGTCTGGCCAGCAGTAGCACTATACCATGGTGTATCTGATCTTCGGCCATCCAATTTTCAAGATCGATCACATCGGACTGTATCTCTGTCTCTCCAGCTCGGGAATGAAATATTTAGAGGATGTATAGCAATCTGCGGAAGAGCACTTAGTTGGCATTAGCTGCCATAAGTGTCCTATGGGAAATGAGAACAGAAAACTCTCATATATTACGCGAGATGAGTTCGGGCTTTCCTGTCGTTTGCTTTTATTTTTCTCGCAATCACTCGAACGAGTCTTAGCAATCATACAACAATTATGTGCTCGATCAGGTTTTCTTGTTTTCGAACTATTATCAAAATATTGGGAATAGTACAAGACATTATGTTAGAAAATATCTACCGGGCGTCCGCGCGAAAAGTTATTATATATTTAGGGTATCTTTAAAAATAAGTGAGAAGTGATTTATTATACAGGGTAACACAATATTATGCAAAGATTAAGTTTTATACCTCCCCCTCCACCTATTCGCTGTGTGCAAGACTGGTAGCGCTTTCTGGTGACGGGATAGCGACAGTTCTCCTCATTCATTCCCGCATCGCATACTTGCTTTACACCTCACACTCAACAGTTGAACTTGAAAATTCTTTTTCAACAATTAAGGGTTGCAACAAGTTTAGTGTTCGCTGTTAGTTGATAGACTAACAAAAATTGTTTCTGTCGCACAAAAAGTAAGTAAATGACATAAAAATATTTGGAGGTTATGCATACGAAGTATCTGCGTTTTGAATGTCATAAATCAATGTAATTTGTCTGTGTTTTATAGAAACCTCTATGAATTTAATGAGTTAACATTTTAATTGAAGTATACCTATTCACGGCTGCGATTTGATTTGCGCTTTTTTTCGGATTTGACCAAGGAAATATTGTCGGTACATAACTTGGGCTATTTTATTCTTCTCGTTTTTTATTTCCAATAAAATGACAAAATATAATCATTCCGTTTTGGCACCCAAGGTGAACCATCAGCGCTGTGGAAAAACCATTAAATCTATTACGTTATAAATAATATATTTATCACTATTACTTGAGCATTCAAATACCGCTCCTACTTTCGATGTTTATGAGATATATACGACAGAGGTTATGTTACTCACTTTTTTCTTTTCACAGCTGCTATCCATTTCTTTCTTTGCTCCAATTTATGTGATGCGGTTGGAAACGTATAAGACTTACACGCACTATTTTTGCTAGTGTTTTTACACTCGACAACACTACAATAACGACGACTCATTTTAATACCCAACACGAGACCCACAACACGCTGCCGCGCTACTACGATGATGTGGACAATCGCCGACTCCTGCCACCATAGGCGCTGCGATAGCTCAATCTATCCCCTCCAAGCCAAATGCACACAGCGAATAAACACTATTATACTTCGTAGTCTGGTCCTAATAGAACACACATGCAGTTGCTTAATTTTATGCAAGCATCCACTATTTTTAAAGAAAACAAAACAATTTTCTGTCCCATCACATCACCCATACTTCATTACGCTTTTTAGTGTGTAAGTGAACACTTTGATACTAAATTTATAAAAGTTAATTTTGTTAAATTGGAAAAAAGAAATGTTGGTGAAAAAATGATTAAGATTAAAGTTAAAAAAAAGGTTAAAAGATATTTCTGTTAGTTGTTCAAGTAAGTGCTTTAAATTAATAGCCGATTACTTTTATTTTAATTGTTTATATTGGAATGTTATTCTATCTCTATACGTTAACAATATAGTGACGTTATCGAAACGAATAAAGAAATTGGAATTGAAAGCTGGCCATTTAATTCGAAATATTAATAATATTTTAGTTATTTTTTGGGTTGGTTCGCTGTTATACAGATAGGTTTATATCGCCCTCTTATAATATTCGAACAATATATCTTTTAACTACTTATTTAAGTTTATTTTTACCCATACATTAAAAAATACATTATACAGGTTGTCTTCGATATATGGTTAGACACGGTTAATTTGTAATTATATGAGTTATATTTAAACAATCTTTTATTTACTAGGTTTGTTTATTATGATAAATACAGTTTTACCTTTATTGTCCTATTTTGTATTTAGAAAATGCCTGTTTATTTACTAGGTTAGTTCATTATATACAGTCTGACCTTCATTTTCATTATCCTATGATATATTTGAACAAATCATATCTGTTTATTTACTGGGTTAGTTCATTATATACTGTGTGATCTTCATTGTCCTGTTATAAATTTGAACAATGCATATCTGTTTATTGACTGGTTTAGTTCATTATAAAGTCTGAACTTTATTGTCCTGTTATATATTTGAACAATGCACATATGTTTAATATTCTTTTCATATCTGTTTATATAAAGTCTGACCTGCATTGTCCTGTTATATATTTGAACAATGCATATATGTTTATTTACTGGTTTAGTTCATTATATACAGTTTGACCTTTATGGTCCTTTTTTATATTTGAACAATTGATATCTGTTTATTTACTGGTTTAGTTCATTATAAACAGTCTGAACTTTATTGTCCTGTTATATATTTGAACAATGCATATCTGTTTATTTACTGGTTTAGTTCATTATATACAGTCTGACCTTTATGGTCCTGTTATGTATTTGCACAATGCATATCTGTTTCATATCTGATTATACACAGTCTGATCTTCATTGTCCCGTTATATATTTGAAAAATGCATATCTGTTTGTTTATTGGTTTAGTTCATTATATACAGTCTGACATTTATGGTCCTGTTATATATTTGAACAATACATATCTGTTTATTTACTGGTTTAGTTCAATATATACAGTCTGACCTTTATGGTCCTGTTATATATTTGAACAATGCATATCTGTTTATTTACTGGTTTAGTTCATTATTAACAGTCTGACCTTTATGGTCTTGTTATATATTTGAACAATGTATATCTGTTTCATATCTGTTTATATACAGTTTGACCTTCATTGTCCCGTTATATATTTGAACAATGCTTATCTGTTTATTTACTGGTTTAGTTTATTCTATACAGTCTTACCTTTATGGTCCTGTTATATATTTGAACAATGCATATTTGTTTATTTACTGAGTTAGTTTATTATATACAGTCTGACCCTCATTGTTCTGTTATATATTTGAACAATGCATATCTGTTTAATTTCTATTTATTTACTGGGTTAGTTCATTATATACAGTTTGACCTTCATTGTCCTGTTATATATTTGAACAATTCATATCTGTTTATTTACCGGTTAAGTTCATTATATACAGTCTGACCTTCATTGTCCTGTTATAAATTTAAACAATGCATATCTGTTTATTTACTGTTAGTTCATTATATACAGTTTGACCTTCATTGTCATGTTATATATGTCAACAATGCATATTTATGTTTATTTACTGAGTTAGTTCGTCATATACATTCTGACCTACATGTCCTCTTATATATTTGAACAATGCATATCTATTAATGTATCTTTTTTTGTACCCATATGATAACAGAAAATATTTATAAAGGCAACTTATAGATGTTTGCAGGCTGACTTTTCTATACCTGTTGTTCATACTGATTTCTGAAATAAAATGGTGTTGTTTTTACTCCCCTTAAGCGAGGATCTAGTAAAACGCTAAGCGATTTATGTTAAAGAGGAGATACCATCTGGAGAAAGCGAGTAATTACTATTAAAATAGACAGCTCATTTTCATTTGTCTAGCATAGAAGACACACTGCTTATCCCAATTTAAAAACAGAAATGCATAAAGTTGCAAGGGAGTTCAAAGTCGATAAGAAGTTATTCGTAGAAAGTCCCTTAAATAGATGTAATGTATGCACAAACTATTAAAAAATCAGGGTCAGAACTGAAAGCAACAAAAAAGGAAAGACAACTTACACAGGCACCATAATTTAAACTGCATGCGCCCATTCCTTTAAATTTTAAAATGGATGGGTATCGAACTCTCAAAAACATAATAACAAATTTAACCATATAGCTACTTTGGAATTAAAAAACGCTTATTTTCTAATACCAGTTTGTAAACCTCATAGAAAATATTTGCGATTCATATTTCAAGAAAGTTATTTGAATTTAATTGTTTACCGTTTGGGTTATGTACATTTGTTTTTACAAAGATAGTAAAACTGCTTACACAATACCTTGGATATTATATTTTTTATATTATATTTCAGTGAATTATTTAGTTGATTTTTTCTCTTTGGTGAAAATCACATTTTGTTGGTTAGAGGCTTTAGGTTTTTTGATCAATTACCGTAAATCATGTTTAGTATAGTCCATCCAAACAATAAGTCATCTATAAAGGAATACCGCAAACGCAAAAAAAGTTCGGCACCTGTTTGAATAATTCGAAAAAAATTGATATAGGGAACGGGTTGCTTGTCGGAAGTCAGCTAAACTAACTTTTTGATAGACCGCCCATAGACGGAGATATATGTTTTTACTTAATAATTTAATTATATGTACGTATTATAGGTATATGTTTCTTTCGATTTGAAGATTTAAAATAGTAATTTTTTATATACATATATACGTAATTAGAATAAAATAAGTAGGATTTATAACTGATGTTTTCCTTCAACGATTTCAGTGTTTTTGATAAAATTTTGCATTTTTTCTCCAAGAAGCGTGAATAGCTTTGTCGGTATACTGCCTCTATAAGTATATTGTTTTTGGCGGTGTATCGCCTTTGACGGCTATTGCCTTTGTCGGCTATTGCCTTCGTCGGCATATTGTCTTTGTCGGCATATTGTCTTTGTCCATTTAAAGAGCCGAACCAATGCCGAAAAGGAAAATGAAACGTATTTGAATAAAAATAATTTTTACTTTCAGTGGAGTTTTGTTCATCTTAGTGACCTGTTGAGTTTTGTACGGATAACAGCTCCTGCATCGTACTTTTTAAAATTTTATAGAATATTAGTTTCTGTTTTATTAGTGTTTAGTTTCGTTTTATCAATAATCAGTTTGTGTTTTGGAGGTTATATAGTAATTTTAATAAACGAATAATAATTTTTGTGTATGGGTTATTAACTATGTGGAGACCGTAGGATAGTATTCCGAGCACCATTACATCAAACAGTGATGGAGAAACTAATGCAGTGCCTACGCAAATAAAAAATAAACTCTTTTTAAATGAACAGTCCCAGCAAATTTGTTTAAATGTTTATAAAAATTTGTTAAAACGTGGATATATTGAAAACACTTCTACCGTGCAAGAAGCAGCGTTTCTTACTGGTATATCGGTTTATAAAATGAACCAAATTATAAAAAATGGAATTTCCAGCAGAAAAGTCCGTGAAGACAAAGGTGTGCAAAAAAAATTAGATCCATCCATGGCCAAATCCATTGTGAATACAGTGTATGAACTTTATAAACAAAATACCATTCCCACTCTTGATATTATACATAGACGCTTAAGTGAAACTTATTTCGATACAAATATAAAAAAGTCTACATTGTATAATTGGCTAAAAAAAAATCGGTTTTAAATACAAAACGATAGATAAAAGAAGCGCAGTGATGGAAACAAGACGAATAGTAAACTGGAGAAATTCTTATTTACAGAAAATTCGTGAATATAAAAATGAAAGCAGGCCAATTTATTTTCTGGATGAAACGTGGTATGATTCGCATGATACTGCAAAAAAGGGCTGGACAAACGATAATAAATATTGCCAAGCCTTAGGTATCCCTCCAAATAAAGGCACTCGACTGATAATATTAAACTGTGGGTCAGAGGACGGTTGGGTTGACTTACTATTAATTGGAAAAAAAATTGATAGCTGCCAGATTGATTACCATTCAAATATGAATTCCGATATTTTTGAAGAATGGTTTACGAATTCACTGTTGCCTAATTTAAAGCCAAAAAGTGTAATAGTTATGGAAATGCTTCATATCACTCCAGGCTTAAGGAAAAAATACCTAATAAAAACTCTAAGAAAGATGAAATTCAAGAATTTTTAATGTATCACGATTTGTATTTTGATGAAAAATATAAAAAAGATGAACTTTTGGAAGTCCTAAAAACTAAAAATTTTGAAAAAAGTGTATAGTTGATGAAATTGCAGCTGAAAGAGGTCATACAGTTTTAAGGTTACCACCATATTTTTGTATTTTCAATCCTATAGAGTTACTCTGGAGCCAATTGAAACAAAATATTCG
Organism: Psylliodes chrysocephalus; assembly: GCA_927349885.1. Lineage (NCBI taxonomy): Eukaryota > Metazoa > Arthropoda > Insecta > Coleoptera > Chrysomelidae > Psylliodes > Psylliodes chrysocephalus. The sequence continues at coordinate 10,541,993 of OV651818.1, read as the reverse complement.
GAGAAAAAAATATATTTCCCAAATTTGATTCTCAGGTCGTCAACTTGATCAAAGAACAAATGGATGCGATCGGAAAATCGCAGTGGGAAGCAGTTATAAAACATGTGTATGAAATAGAAGAGGAATACAGGAACAACAGCGGCATACACGTAAATAATGGAGAACGATTTATCATAAATCTCAATGAGGATGACGACGACGATGATATAATTAGTGATAACGAGGAGAAGGAAGACGAGGAGCAGGAATTTGGAAACAATGAGAAAATCTGAGTTAAATCAGCAATATGTAAGTCACATTTTATTTTATAAGTCGGTCTATCTTTAGGTTATTTCTACATTTACTTTGTAATTTTAATTTTAAAATATTTTTTATAACTAAATTATTAAAATGTTGACGTTCGTATTCGTTTACTAATCGAGAAGTCACTTGGGAAGTAACCCAACCAGTAGAGATATATTTGCAATATAACCAATTAAGTCAATTATTTCCTACCTATTTATATCTATAAGAAGGTAGGTATGTCATGCAGAATTGATATAAAATAAGAAACCTTTATTTCGAAAGAATTGGAAATGCATTAATTAAAATATTTATTACAGAGATGGCATTTTATTTTTCTAAAAAAAATTATATACCGACAGTCGATAATTTCAATAGACACTTTGCATTTGGTATATATTTATATCAGTTTTTAATTTTGTATCATATACTTGGAACGCAGTACCTATATTTCTACTTGTAGGTATATTGTTCATAATCGAATCCTCAAATTGATTGATTATTAATCTATTTTTCGCTTTGTAAAATTATTTATTACATCTATTTTATATAATAAATCGTAAAAATTGAAATATATGGTAATAATTAATGTTTAAAATACTCCAACCAATTAAATTAAATAATAAACTGACTTAACGATGCGACGACACTGGCTTCTTCTTTTTTTGCGGACACTTTTGACTACAATGCTGCACGACACGATATTCCAGTCTGTCTACACAGGTTATCAGTTCATTTCAGCGACGTAGAGAGAAATAATAAACTGGACTACTATATTCCAATTCGGAGTTGAGTTAATAATTTTTAGTATTAAAATAAGTGTATTACTATCGTCCAGGGGCATAATAATGACATACTCCTGGTAGAGACTCCTTTTTAGATGTATTCATACATACAGTTCATCAAATTTCTAGAGGTGTTCGACGCCCAGACAGAGAACGCGCTATGTGTGACTAAGATAGCTATTGTACAGTCTGCTAAACAAGTTATTTTAAATAGTTTTTAATATTTTTAGGTAATTAAATTTTAAAAGTGTGGAATAGTTTAGGGATTAAATTGGTCTGATTGGACTTTCTTAGAACGTTTTTAAAAGCAGCTAAAGATAGTATGTAGAATTGAAAATAATTATTATGCCATAAAAGGTGTTTTGGAATTCCTTCAACCTTTTGAAATTGAGTCAGAAAATATAAATTTTATAGGATAGCGGAAAATACCTATAATTTTTTTGTAGGCCTTTGTAAATCGTGGAAATAGTTTATATTTTATTTCTACCTTATTAAGGAAAATGGTACCTAATATTAATAACGGTTGTTTCTGAAACATTACTAAAATTTTCGAAATTTTGTTTTTCTACAAAATAATAAACTATACTATTTAGAAAAAAATTTATTTCTCTTATAATTTTATAAAAAATAACAGGGGAATATTTACATTTGTTGATCTATTAAACAAAACGATAAATTATCTCGACGAATGACACCATGTTCTAGTACGGAACTAGCTTTACATTTTTGTTGGTGGTTTCATGGGTTTCATATCAATTTTTTGTAATTGTAGTTTACACGCACATATACCTCTTAACACTTGTTTGCTTTATTAAAAAAGTGTGTTGTTGTGATTTACGTCGAAATAAGTCAAAAACAACTTGAAACCCCATATAAAATCAAAAAGGAGAAACGGAAAAAAATTGAGCCTGTAAATGAACACAACTCAGAAACAAAAATAGCTATCTAATAATGAAAAAATAAAATTTGATTCTTGTGCAGCTTCATCTATATCATTAACTGTTTTTGGTTTTTTAATGGTTTTTCTTGGTGATGAAAATTCCGATATCTCACGGTTATCGATTCTTTTTTTCTCTCCAGAAATGCGGACGACAGTGTTTTTAGATACTCCTGTGGCTGCAGCAACACGATCATTTACATGTTTAAATGGTATTGAAGGTGAATTAAAGTTTCCTTCTCTTCTCATAAACTCTATAACATTGGCTATTATTTCGCGAGATTGACTGTTAATCACGCGGCCTCTTAATTTGCTATTAAACTTAGGTTCTATTAAACTGTAATGAGCAAAAAACACAAACGAAAATAAAAGAAATGTTTTAGCGAAATTTACATCTGACATTTACGTCTGAATGAAATAGTGAAATACTTGATGCGCAGAGTGTACTTTCATTGCGTAAATCCGTCGGGATGCCTGTCAGTAGTGCTTTCTCTGTCTAGCCGTCGAAAGCCTCTAGAAATTTGATGAACTGTAATATTTAGTGAATTTTTATTTGAAGCATCTTCAAACGGAAGCCGAACTTTTTTTTCCATTATCGGTATTTCTTTGTAGTTGACTTATTGTTTGTATGGACTATACCTAGCAGAGGATGTAATTGATTCTGTTTAAGCTCTAGCAAGTTAACTACCTATGTTTTTGCCAAGAGATACAATTAAACGAAATTTAAAATCGGTTAAGTCATTAAAATTTGAGGAATCTAAAATTAAAAGTTTTGCAAAATTGTTTGATAGCCTTATATCTGTTTGTCCATCAATTCGTAATAAACTAAAATTCTAGAAAAGGAAACATTTTTGGCATTGGGGTACACTAGCGGAAATTATAACTCAAAAATATTTATTTCAAAAGGAAAATCTGATTTGCGTTGGTGGCTACAAGTTTTAGCTGATTCATATGAGTCTCTGTTGCCAATGAAATATCTACTTGAGATATATAGGGATGCGTCTAAATAAGCTTGGGAAACAGTCTGCAAGGGCGAAGCTTGTCGCGGATTATAGGATGAACAACAGAAGAAGAGAAATTTATTATTGCAACTTATTTAAATCTGTAAATAACACGCAGACGCACCGTGAATCAAGATCAAAATCGATCGAAACCGAATATAGTTTAAATAATAAAGTTTTTACAGAAATAATTTTAAAATGTGGCGAGTCTCATTTAGATTATTTGCATCTTAGATAAATATCAAACGTCGAACATATTCTCATGGAAAAGGATCCAGGATCTTTCATGATGGATGCCTTTACTTTAAATTGGCCTCTTATTACTAGAGTACTTATAAATTAAGCAAAAGCTTAACATCGCACTATGCGATATTAGGAACATAACCTGTGCGATATTAGGAACACTATTTTAAAAAATAAACAAATGACGGATTTCCATTTTTTTAATTTTCTTTTTATGTAAATATCGTATAGTTATGTAAGTTCCTGTGACTTTTAGGAAATTGATGAAGTTTATAGAATATTGGATACTATTATTTTTTACTAGATATTAACCTCATAAATAAACATTAATAAAATGGGTACGATATTAGGCACAATTCCCCTACTTTAAAAATAAAAGTGGACAATTTTACCTTTATAACTCAAATGACCTTCGATACACGGCAATAACTGATATTTAATCAGCTGGGCCAACTGAAGCTGGACGGGGCTCGTATTTATCATGTAACAATCCGAGCAAATTTTCAATTTGTGTAAAAAGAGATTATTAACCTAATTTTGAAAATGTACTTTCTTCTAAAACGTGTGAGACGTGCCTACTCCGATCTATTGAACAACAAAAACTTCATAAAAAAAACGAATTTAAAAACGTGAAATACCATATAAATATCCAGTATAAATTGTCATCAAGTCGCTGAAAATTAAAAATCCAAGACAAGTCAAGGTTAAAGAAGCGCGTATCAACCGACAAAGGGCGAAAAAAGTAAAAAAAGGGTGAACTCAGGCCACAAGGCAGAGTAGGAGACTATTCGATTAACTCCGATACTTGGATTCAATTGCTTTTTAAGATGCTTTCGATTGCTTTTGAAAGGTTCTGGATTAGATTGCAATTGGTTGAAAGGCATTAAAAGTGCCCCCGCTCTGATTGTCTGAAGGGCTGCTGGCGCCCTCCCCACAACAGCTTATTTTTCGCCTCATTTGTGCAGCTATTTTATCGGATGATGTAGTGAGCAATACGCAAGAAAACAGTTCCGGAATCAAGCTAAAGTTCAAGATGAACCCTTTAGTTTTTTAACAGGGTCGATTTAACTATACTCTGTTTTTAAACTAAGAGGAGCGAATTGAAAAGTCCTATTTACACAGGGAAAAATAACTAAAAAAGTAACTAGATATCATTTTAGCGGTAAATTTGAATTTGTATTGTATCATTTCAAGAAAAACATTTCAAAACTTTGTTATGAATTCATTGAAGTCAAAGTTTTAGATAACCAACGAATAAAGATGACACTAAAATGTGCTCATTCCGTTTTTGATTTATAATTATTGTATTTTAGTTGTACTTTTATTTTTTCCTTACTTCGTCTCATATCGCAGCTCGGACCAGTATGTTGAGAAGAGAATCGCCCAAGCAGCGACCAAATTTCAGTAAATTGAGTAAAATGTCTCCCAACAAAATACAAAATAATTTACATTTTGAGTTTAACATAGAGTTTTAATTCGATATTTTATTCATTGTTTTATAAGTAACTGTGATTAGAAAATGATATATCTATTATAATAACAGAAAAGAAAGTAAATAGTAGGTTTTTCAATTTGATGGAAAAATTAGAAAAATAGGTATGCCAGTTCTATTTGTTGAAATGAAATTAAGCACCTATTATTACCTACCTATTACAAAACATATTTAAGAGCGACTGAAAAATATGTAGTTGAAGAAAAGCTTATTTAAAATGAAGAATTTTGGCAGGTACAAAAAATTAAAGTTTATTTTTATATTTCTTTATAGGTATAGTTTAATTTGTAATATTTTTTCTTAAAATTATACTACAAGATTACCATTAGTTGTATTGATTTCCTAATTAAATAAGGGTTCTTTCTTCAGGTAAAATGTAGCAAAGTTCTGAAGTACGATAAGATATGTTTGCAGACAAGTGTTTTAAAATGAAATAAATCAAATCTATACGAATTTTGTCTCCACTAACAAGATGTTATATTCAACAGTCGAAAGTGTAAACTTGTGGGCAACAGCTTATTAAATGTATGTACACGGAAAAAAAATTGTAGAAGAAATTTCTACAATTATAGATTTTTTCTCTACAATAAATAGTACATATAGGGACAGGGACAATTTGTGGTAAAAATTTCCAAATATTTGTGGAGAATGTATTGTAGAGTTATTATCTACAATATTTAGTAAAAATATCCAAATGCATCATAAGAATTGTTCTACAAATTGTTACAATTTTTGCTATTCATTGTATGAATTTATATTAAAAATGTATTGGGTATTATGAAAATAAATACGAAAATTTTACACAATAAATAGTAAAAATTCATACAAATTGTAGTAATTTTTAATAAAACTTGTAGTAGTATTCCATAATTATTTTAATTATAACCTAGAAAAAAATGTTCCTTAATAAAATATTCAATTTATTGTTTTAATATAAAAGATACAAAGTCTTAATTACATTATGTAATAAATAACAGTAATAATAGCACCCTCAGTCTCAGTTGGCTTTTCTGCCCCTGAAAAATATGAAATAAAAATTAATAACAATTGAACTGTTCATACCCTTAAAACGGGGATATTTATCACCTTTACACTGATTTGGATATTAAATGACTAAGTCAGATAACTAACAAAAATGAGAAAGTAGGTATGTCACAAATAAGACAAAAAAAATCATTGAATTTGGCACAAAATTCGATCTTGGGCACAACATTCGATCGTTGGCCACAACTATTTTTTTTTAAATAATCTACTAAGGTTATTTAAATTAGTTATCTAAAGGTAAATTATTCAAAAACAATAAATGTACTTACCACCAATAGAATTTATTATTAAAATTTTCTCAAACGCATCGGTGCTTATAATATAATAATGTGTTATAGGTACTCATATATGTACCATGCTTTGTTATGTGAACATGGCGAACGGCTACTGCTGTCTGGCCATTTATGATCGACGTCAGAAAACGTTGGCCAATAGCAGAATTCTGTTTTGTTCACATGACTTAGAATTTCTACAATATTATAGAATATTTTTGAACAAAATTGAATATTTTTCATAAGAAGGAATGTAAATTATTACTATTTTTTGTAGAGAAAATTACTATTTTTTGTAGAGATAATTATTAATATTTGTGCAAATTTTTTCAGAAGTTAGTAGTAGTAATTACGATAATTGTAATAAATTTCTACTTCTACAAACAATAGTAAAATATACTAAACATTGTGGAATTCTTTCCTATTGTTGTAGCATTTTATTCGACAATTCAATTGCTACAATAATGAATAGTTTTTAACTATAAATTGTAGTAAAATTTTCTACAAATTGTTAAGTATTTTTCTACAAGTCTACTACTACAACATTGTAGTAAAATTTTCTAGTCACATTTTTTTCCGTGTAGAAGAAGTCCAAGAAAGTGCAATGGTACCAGCTTTTACTATAATAATAATGGTTTTTATCATTCTCCTGTTTTTTTGTAGATAGGATTTATAATTGTTGCTTAAATTCCACATTGTGAATCAGATTGTCTTTGGTCTTCTTGAAAACATATTTTTATACAATATAAAGCAGATGGTAAATTTTTTTGAGACATCCTTCAAGCCTTTCAAAAACTAAATGTTTATTTGCAGGTAAGATAATATGTATCTTAATTTTGTATGATCATTTATTGTATAGACAAATAATTAAATAAAAATTATTAAGGCATAAAAAAGGTAATTTGTAACTTTGTGTCAGCAGAAGGATTTCCTACACCTAATTTAATATATTTTTTACAAACAAATAAAATATCTTTAGTATGATCGGTTGATATTTTTAATAATTCAGCTTTACATATGTTTCGAAATCTTCTGGTGCAGTCACAGCTTTTTAAAATTTAAAAAAACATTTAGAAACATAAACACTTTAAAATGATCGTGAACGAAACCCATATTTTGTGATAGTGTGTAGGTAGCTTACAACTAGTTGACTAAATTAAAATACACCTTTTACACATTCGCAGAGTTTAATATGTGTAAGTGTAGTTATAATCTTTGCAGTCTATTTTATAAACTACATTTAGTTGAGTTGCTTTCTTGAGTTTGGGTTTAAAATTGAAAAATAAGGTTTCGTTTATGAGCAATTTTTACATTAAATCTAGAGAATATTTTTGACACTTGTATGGAAAGTCCTTTTACATATAGCAATTTAATGTTTAAAAAAGGGTGCCACACCAAATGTTACACTTTATGCTTTTGACTATTTAAGTACCAAGCTATTTATTTAAAATAATAAAACAAGGTATTTGTTTTAGGTTAAATAATGAAAGTTTTGGAGGCCACAAATTATGGACATATTCAGATGGCAATAAATATATCCAAAATATTTTGTAGTTTTAAATGTTAATTAACAACTTTGTAAATGGTTTATTTTCAAATAAATAAAATTTACTTTAATATTTAGTTATATTTTAATCATTTTGATTAGAAATTCATTAATTTTTAGTTTAAAAAAAAATTAGTAATAAAGTTTTATTTTTTTTTTAAGTAGAACACCAAAAAAGCAATATTTACCAATTTATAATATTGCGGAAAAAATGCTACCATTCCTGAGGCTTAAATATAACGATTTAACCCAACTTATATCAGTCCAAAAGTAGATGATTTCAGAAATACAGAGTGTTAAAAGTTCAATTTAGTTTTTCATAAATAATTTTTTTAATAATTAATGTATTTTTAATATATTTGGTTGGGAGGGGTTTGTGGGGTAAATTATTTAAAGTTGCTCCCATTTTTATTGTAAAATTTAAAGAACGCCTTTTTTATAAATGCAGATTTCTCAAAAACGGCTGCTCAAATCTACTCTTACCACTTATACCTTGCAGAACAAGAATTTTTAAGTTAAAAACAGACTGGCGCTTAAATGTGTGTAAGATACAACAATTTTACAATAAAAATGAGAGCAGTTGTAATTTTTGTATACTACACTGTAGTTTTGTAATTTTTTTTTAATATGGGTTAGAAAAACAACATATGAATAGTAGTATCTTTATTTTGTAAATTTGTTATAATATTTTAATTAATAATAAAAGTTTGAAAAATAAAACAAAAATACATAAGAGGTGAATATACAACATAATAAGTGAAAAGACAAAGTACATCTTGACATTTACATTGAATCAGAAACAAAAAACACTAAGTACTCAATATGTTAATCTACATCAGAAGATTCGTTGTGTTTTTAGCTGCCACCTGATTTATTTGTGCCTCTATCAATTCTATGGGATTTAACTCGCAGAGATATGGGGCAGCCACTATACAACTTTATTGGTTTCTTTAGCCTTTACATCGACAACATTCAAATTATGTGCATCTTTATGTTGCCAAATTAGGTGTAAAAGTTGATATCACTTCATATTTAAATAAATTTAATATTTTTAGTTTTGTAACCATTACTGTCAGATTTTCTTGATGACAAAGGAATTTTTTCAACTTTTCGACTATGATATGATACATTTTCCATGACAATCATAGCATAATTAGAAAACTTTGTAAAAAAATGTAGAAAACCAATTCTAAAATACTTCGGATTTTTTTTTCGTCAAGGTAAATGCATTTTCTACAAAACCTTCAGAATTAGCACGTATATTAAGGCACCTGATTTTGGCTTTTCAGGCCTGTTAATAAACCTTATTATGATCTTCTTCAAAGTAGAAGCTTGGTCTGTTTTATTTTCTATATTGTTTGATGGATTTTAAATCTACGTATATAGTGTTCTATCAATACACTTTGACAATTTATTTCAAATATCTAAAAAAATATATACATAATAAATAAACAGTACATTTGACTTGTCAAAGTTACAAACTTACTTAGTTATTATATCTCAAGAAAGTATATAAAGATGAATAATATATTTGTGGCAAATCTAAATATTTCAATTCTTACAAAATTTTATTCAATCTAGACAACTCATTATTGAAAAATAAAGCATGTACTAATCTTCGAATAGCATTTATCATCATCATAATCAAATGTTTTTAGAACTCCTCGTCTTCCATAAATACTTTTTAGACTAGATATTGTTCCATTATTGCGGTATTATTTCAATAATCGGTAAGTAGTTGACTTTGACCTGTAAGAAAAATATTGAGTATTTAATATTATTTTTAATTTGAAAGTAATGAGTAAAACTTACTGGTAGTTTGAGAAATTTTGGATATAACATCAACAATTTTGGTTTTCGTATTATTATCCAATACCTATTTGTACATATTTATTATTTACTGCTTTTCTGAGAGACTTGAATAGCCTAAACTCATTCGTTTTCGTTGTTTTGATGGAACCGCGAGTAGTATTCGATGTAGAAGAATCCTTAATCGTAGAAATTCAATACAATTGCTTACTAAAGTTTTGAAAAGAACTGTTATTAAAGAAATAAAATAAAAAACTAAGTAATAATGATGAGATATCAAAGCAATAACAAAACTTAAATTATAAAATGTCAGAATCGAAAATAGAACTGTCAACCCCTGTCAACAGTAGCTAAAAAGTGATGTGTGAAACTGACTTCAATCTGACCAATTAGAAGTCTACAGAATTGCCAACTTAAATTCAAATCGCTCCTCTTAGTTTAAAAACAGAGTATAATAATAGTGAACATGGACAATTTTTTTATGTTTCTGTACGAACAAATCTAAATAAATCTAAATAAATCTAAATAAATTTAACAGATATGCATCTTATCATATTTTCATAATCCACTATCTTTTTTTAAATCTTGCCTTGTTTGCATAATTCCGTTCTACAAATCTAGTAATTAATAAATTCAACTTAAATTGATAATAAAATACCTACCTTCGACAAAAGTTATGTATAGTTTATTTGAAAATGAATGATAACAAATTTTTTTACCCAGGAGATAAACCCCAATATAACCCGAGAATACTGAACAAGGAGAAGCGACAGCTTGGTGTTTTCAGTGTGCCGTTTGTTACGCGCATGTTATCTGTCCAAGTTAGTCCAAGTTGTGTATAGTACGTGAGCAATGTTTAGTGATATTTTATGGTGTTTGTTTTTTTCTACACACTTAGGTATTCTGATACAGATACAAAATGTGCCAAAAAGTTATTAAGAAACTAAGAACATGTATAAAGATATTAAGTATAATGATTTAATAATTTTTAATATTTTATTGTTTATAGGTAGGCATTGGATTTTGTAAAATATATGTGTCTTCTTTTAAATAAATTTAATAAACAATGAACTGTAGATTTTACTTTGACATAATTAAAAAAGTATAGTAAATCGGCGTATTTTCTTGAGAAAGGTATTTCTGATATAGGCTCATCTCCGCCCGGCTCATCTCCGCCGGCAACCTTTTTCGGCTCATCTCCGCCCACGGTTATGGTCAACCAAAATACCCGGCTCATTTCCGCCCAGAGTTGTAGCCACTTACTAATTACGGCATTTTAGATTAGTAGGTACATATTTATAATATTTACATACATACACATTCGAGTAGTATATAGGTAATGCAGGTTTTTGTATATAGGATAAATGATAATATGAAAAATAATAAATCAATACATTAATATAAATTTTTTACGTGTTATTTTAATCTTAATAAATAAAAATAAATAAAAATAAATCAAAATAAATAAAAATAAATAAAAATAAATAAAAATAATTAAAAATAAATAAAAATAAATAAAAATAAATAAAAATAAATAAAAATAAATAAAAATAAATAAAAATAAATAAAAATAAATAAAAATAAATAAAAATAAATAAAAATAAATAAAAATAAATAAAAATAAATAAAAATAAATAAAAATAAATAAAAATAAATAAAAATAAATAAAAATAAATAAAAATAAATAAAAATAAATAAAAATAAATAAAAATAAATAAAAATAAATAAAAATAAATAAAAATAAATAAAAATAAATAAAAATAAATAAAAATAAATAAAAATAAATAAAAATAAATAAAAATAAATAAAAATAAATAAAAATAAATAAAAATAAATAAAAATAAATAAAAATAAATAAAAATAAATAAAAATAAATAAAAATAAATAAAAATAAATAAAAATAAATAAAAATAAAAACAAAAATAAATAAAAATAAATAAAAATAAATAAAAATAAATAAAAATAAATAAAAATAAATAAAAATAAATAAAAATAAATAAAAATAAATAAAAATAAATAAAAATAAATAAAAATAAATAAAAATAAATAAAAATAAATAAAAATAAATAAAAATAAATAAAAATAAAAAAAAATAAAAAAAAATAAAAATAAATAAAAATAAGTAAACTCTCCTTCACACTTTTTCCACGCTTAAGACTGGCAGATAACAAAGTATTTTCTGTTATACTGGCGTGTTTAAAAGTTGCTGATTCTTGTCTTTTTTTTTGTTTTTTTTTTGTTTTTTTTTTGTTTTTTTTTTTGTTTTCGTTTTTTTTGTTTTTGTTTCTTTTGTTTTTGTTTTGGCATTTAAGATTAGTATTTACAACATTTATATTACAAGTATGATCGAGTATTATACAGTTAGTCCATTTTTGTATATAGGATAAAGTGCGCAAACATTTCCCTAAATCACCTGTATTTTTAAATTCCGCAATCGTCTTTTCTATGCTCTCGTCCAATTTTACGTACTTCTTTTGCCTTCCAAGGTTAAGTTTTTCCTATCGTAAATATAGTCCATATATTCTGCTTCCTTCTTTAAAATCTTAACTAGTTCAAAAATATTTGGATTTGGCTTCAAGAGTTGGTTTAACCTGTTGTTCCATCCTTCAAGAGCATTATTTGTTCTATGTCTGAGACCGTGACAGTTCCACATTTTCCTCATTATGGTGCTATTTTGCAACCAGTGAGTTACGAAGTATCATAAAACGCCGTCAATTTATCATTTTCGGGAACGTTTTCCATATCTTTTGTGGATATTCAATATGTCCACAGGATATCTGAAATATCCCGTGGATCTAATATGGATATCCAGAATATAGAAGATATCCTATGGATATCCAGCAAAATAACTAATGGGTATCTTCCAGACAATAAAAGAAATCCCAGAGATATCCACAGAATATATTTTGTGTATATCCAATATATCCAGTGGATCTAATATGGATATTCAAATGTCAGTCTATATCCCAGGATATAGAAGATATTCGGATATTCAGCAAAATATTTTATGGATATCTTTATTAGAGGTTCATAAGTAACTAATGATTATTGAATAACGTCGAAAGAAAATAGCAAAGATAAATAGTTATTTATGCAACAAGTGCAAAAAGTAATTGTCCATTGCACGCGACGTGAAATTGTCCAACGAGGCCGTCAGGCCGAGTTGAACAACACTTCGAGTGTAATAAACACTTTTTGCACGAGTTGCATACAATATTTTATCTACGTTCATACAAAAACCACAAAATGTTTCATAGAACTCTGCAGTTGTATTATCCAAATCATAGTAGTCGTGATCATGTACCTTTGTTTGAGGCATTACGTTTGTGTTCATAATTTGTAATGACATTTTTAATAAAATACATTTTTTTATTAATTTATTTATTAAATGATTAAAAATAATATAAAATATGCAATTGTTTTTAAAACGTAACACCGAAAATGAAAATATGGACTAAATATTTGGCGTTGATTTGAATATTTATATTTATTATGATCATAAAACGCTGTAGTAAAATGACAGATGAGTGCAATAAAATTTTTATTACACTAGTGCAATAAAGAACCAGTTTTTTCACTAAATATATATCAATAAAGTTTTGTTTTTTGCATGAAAAATATTTTCAACACTCTGCCTTTGATTTTGCCCACTAAGGAGAAAGTCCTCCTTATTAGGACTCTTCAGCAATAAATGGAAATTCTCGACTCCAGTCTCTAATGGAGTCTGATTGCGATACCAATTTCGATCGAACTCAGTTACGGCGGGTTGAGCATGAGTAGATATTCAACGAGCGAAAGTGGTATCGCCATCTATACTTAGTAAGCAAAATCAAAAATTACATCCCGTGGATATCCACCATGATATATTTACTTTAATATATTTAGTAGATTTCCATGGGATATAGAATACACCTTAAAAAATTAATTTTAAATATCTGAACGGTACTATTAGCCACAATGGCGTAATGTTTTAATAATTTGCTATATAATTACTATTATTTATGGACATTTGCATGTCTATAAATTACATCTCATGGATATAAAATAGATATCCACCATAGACTGGACATTTAGTGGATATTGGGATGTCCATTAGATATCCAAAGGATTTGGTGTGCTGTCTGGGTATGCATCTATATTTAAATATTGTAAATACTAATCTAAATGACAAAAACAAAAAAATAAACAGAAACAAAAAAATATACTGTTTCGTAACTTTTTAAACATGCCAGTACAACAGACAATCTTTTAGGAGAGCTCCTTTTAATTTTTAATTTATTTTTAACATTTGTTGTAGCAGCAACAGAAATACACATGAAAATTTCTGAATTGTATTCTAGTAAGTAATAAGTTTATTTATGTTCAATATTGTTTCGATACAAACACTAAAAAAAAATTATTAGCACAAAAGAAATATTTTTCTTTACTAAATAAGAAAAAACTTATTTTTTTAAATATAAGATTAAAATAACACGTAAAACGATTTATATTAATATATTGATTTATAATTTTTCATATTATCATTTATCCTATATACAAAAACTCGATTACCTATACTCGAATGTGTATGTATGTAAGTATGTACCTACTAATCTAAAATGTAAGGGGCTGCAAATCTTGGTGGAAATGAGCCGGGTATTTTGGTTGACCATAACCGTGGGCGGAGATGAGCCGAAAAAGGTTGCGGGCGGAGATGAGCCGAAAAAGGTTGCGGGCGGAGATGAGCCGGGCGAAGATGAGCCGACACCATTTCAGTAGTTTCAGTTAGTATTGGTCAAAGTGGACGAAATCTCTTTATTATGGCTAAATTGTAAGTTACAATAATTATGCCAATATAAAGATGTTTTGCCTATTTATATTTACATTTAAGGATGCCACAGCACTTTCGGTATTTGATAACATGATTTAAATTTGAATTTTAGATAATCCTTTTCTAGGTAGATATAGCTACACTCTTTAACCTCTATATTTTGTCTATTATATCGCAAAAGTCGTTCGGCAAAATAATACACATAACCGTACTTTTATTGTATGTTCTCAGTTAAGTTAGTCTGGTAGAAAAGATCTATCAACACCGCGTATTTGTGGAAATATATTGTTAGGAAATCTACCAATTCTAAAATAAAATAATATTTTAGAAAAGACATTTCTGAGATATTACTATTTAATATTTCTATAAGATTTCAAATGTTCATTTCAGAAATATTACTGTGAAATATTATATTTACAGGACATTTTTACATTTCAGGCATATTTCAGAAATGTTTCTGGGATGTTTCGTAATATTTATACATTACAAATGTTTCAATGTAACATTTTTGAAATATTTCCTAAATGTGTGTGCTGTATGGGTGGTTACAGTGATGTGACAATCCGTATAGCTGTTTCAACTATGCCAAATCTGCGTTCAAACATATCAATTTCGTTGAAAGATATAAATATTTGAATTAAGGTAAAAATCCAATGTACTTAAGCTCACTCGCTACTTGCTAGATGGCGAACTTCATTCACATTCACACTATTTACAGTTTTCAACCAATAAATGAAATAAATACAAGTATGCAATTTATTCAATCTTCTATAAACATAAGTAGCAAAGTATCCGATCTTTTCTATTGGATAGATACTTTTTCACATTACTAAGTATATAGAGCCGATTACACTGTTGTGTTAAAGGAAGTTTAATACTAGACGAAGATTAAAATAACATTTTTACATTAACAATGTAATTTTAATCTCCGTTTAGTAATTTAAACTTCGTTTAACACAACGGTGAAATCGGGCCATAGGTATACAAATTAACAAAAAAATCTAGTGATTTTTCATTCGATCTAGTGATTTTTTGAACATATTTCTAGGATTTTTAATTTTTCGACCTGGCAACCTTGATTTTGTGTGCGGTCGTAAGAAAAATAGTGTACACAACTCGTTGGAAAGTGTATTTCTCGCACTCGTTTAGTTTCTGCACTTGTTATGTAATATACTATTCCTCTATATTCAACACATGTATGATATACTTTTCAGTACATGTGTGATATGGTTTAATTGACATTCTTATTCAAAAAAGACGTTTTTTTTAGGATTTTGTGTGTGGTCGTAAGAAAAATAGTGTACACAACTCGTTGAAAAGTGTATTTCTCGCACTCGTTTAGTTTCCGCACTTGTTATGTAATATACTATTCCTCTATATTCAACACATGTATGATATACTTTTCAGTACATGTGTGATATGGTTTAATTGACATTCTTTTTCAAAAAAGACGTTTTTTAGGATTTTGTGTGTGGTCGTAAAAAAAATAGTGTACACAACTCGTTGGAAAGTGTGTTTCTCGCACTCGTTTAGTTTCCGCACTTGTTATGTAATACACTATTCCTCTATATTCAACACATGTGTGATATACTTTTCAGTACATGTGTGATATGGTTTAATTGACTTTCTTATTCAAAAAGGACGTTTTTTTCAGGATTTTGTGTGTGGTCGTAAGAAAAATAGTGTACACAACTCGTTGGAAAGTGTATTTCTCGCACTCGTTTAGTTTCCGCACTTGTTATGTAATATACTATTCCTCTATATTCAAGGCAATTTTAGGATATAAGCAACACGGCGTCGAAACTTTCGCTAATTTTGCTGCATCGGACATCTATAATTTAGGACCTGAACTAAAATTCAATATGGTCGCAGCAAAACTTTTAATTTTACATGAAATTATATTTGTGCACAGTTTAAAAAGTACGCAACATTGATTATTAAAATTTGGCAAGAATATTTAAAAAAATATGTAGAGTGCTATAATTTTTTTTTAACTGCATCTGTGACTATCACTTTTTTTTTATTTTTTAATAGTATTTAATAATTAGCAGAACAAATAAAAATGTCTCACTGCAATCAGTAAACATTTTACTATAAGCTGCCAAAGTTTCACTAAAATCCATCCAGTGAAAGATAAATTATGTAAATAATTGTAAACCTCTGTTAACTACGTAAAATACACTGAAATGGCAGCCTTAACCCTTCGTTAGTGTTCCGGGGTATAACATACCCCAGTACCTCTATTTGCAGCTATACAATTAAAATTAGAAAAGCTAGAGACCTCTAGCGGCCGATAGCTTTAGTTCATATATAGTTTGGAAAAATACAACTGTGGTAGCCTCTCTATCGGCGTTTAGTTTGATTCTAGATCTCGGCGAAGACAGTCGGGGTGTCACATACCCCGGTACACTATTTACGTAACTTTGCGTGTACATCGTTTTGAATGGTAAGTAATGAGACTTTTTACCTTATTTCTGAATGATTAGTTGTTACTGTGCTACATTTTAGCAATATGTCATACGAAGAAGATCAGCGAAGGCTTAGGAGGTTATGGGAAGAGTTTGGTGGGTTGTCCGACGATGATGAACCTGTTGTAGGTAGTGAGTCCGAAGGAGAAGAATTAGAAGCGGAAATAAACATAGAAATCGAGGAAGAGGAGTCAGAAGAGGAAGTGGAAGTATTGCCTAAAAATATTGTAGAAGCGGAAGACTCTGAAAATGATGCACTTGCCAATAATAATAGGTATTTTTTGGATAAGTGTAAAACAAAATGGTCAAAATTTCCAAATACCCGAAACGTAAGAACGAGATCAGAAAATATAATAATTCATTTACCCGGTGTGAAAGGCATTGCACGAGAAAAGAAAACACCTCTTGATTGTTGGCTACTATTTTTCACAGAAGAACTGTTGGATGATATTGTTCGTTACACAAATGTAAAATTAGCAACTAAAACCCCTAGGTATGATAAAAGACATCAGTACCTAGTAAAACCTACTGATAAAGCAGAAATTAAAGCAGTCATTGGCCTACTTTATTTGACTGGATTATATAAGGCAAATCGTCAAAATACTGCGGATCTTTGGAACACTGACGGTAGTGGTATTGATTTATTTCGTACAACTATGTCACAGCAAAGATATTATATTTTACTACAGTCACTTCGATTTGACAACATCACCACCCGAGCACATCGTAAAGAGATTGACAAATTGGCAGCAATTCGGGGTGTATATGAACATTTAGTCGATAATTGTAAGAGACATTATACGCCTAGTGAAAACCTAACAATTGATGAGAAGTTGGAGCCATTCAGAGGACGGCTGTCGTTCCTTCAATATATCCCCAATAAACCCGCAAAATACGGGTTAAAGGTATTCGCTCTCGTTGACGCAAAGACATACTATTGCCTGAACATGGAACTATACGTTGGTAGACAGCCAGAAGGTCCTTTCCAAACAAGTAACAGCCCAAAAGACATAGTTCAACGTTTGATTGCGCCAGTATCTGGAAAAAGACGGAATATTACTTTCGATAACTGGTTTACCAGCTACCCTCTGATGATCAATCTACTAGAGACTCATCAGCTTACATCGGTTGGGACAGTCAGAAAAAATAAAAGGGAAATACCATTAGCTCTTCTAAACATACGAACCAGAGAACCTCGCAGTTCAATGTTTGCCTTCAAAGAGGATATTACGGCTGTGTCATATGTTCCAAAAAAATCTAAAAATGTCATTCTCTTTTCTACTTTACACCATGATAATACTATAGTTGAAGAATCTGGTGATAAAAAATTGCCTGAAATTATCGATTTTTATAATTCTACAAAGGGCGGAGTTGATACGTTGGATGAACTATCTGCCAATTACAGTGTAGCAAGAAACAGTCGCCGCTGGCCTCTTACTATGTTTTTCTCGTTCTTGAACACCGGCGGAGTAAATTCTCAGGTAATATATAAAGAGAACACGAAAAATTATAATCTGAAAAGACGTTTGTTTCTGAAAGAACTTGGTATGCAACTAATATCAGAGTTTAGAACTAAGCGAGTACAAAACCCCTATTTACGTCGAGGACTACGAGAGGTGGAGCCAGCGGAACATCATGAACCTGGTCCAAAACAACGGAGGACAAGTACTAGATGTTCCGTTTGTCCAAGAAACAAGGACAGAAAAACCTTTTATGGATGTATGCAGTGTGACACTCCACTGTGCTTAGAGCACGCGTTTTTCAGCTGCGAAAATTGTGCCACTTTCGAGAGACTATAACTTTTTTATTTAGAATAATAATGTTTTAATTTAAGTTGTA
Organism: Psylliodes chrysocephalus; assembly: GCA_927349885.1. Taxonomy (NCBI): domain Eukaryota; kingdom Metazoa; phylum Arthropoda; class Insecta; order Coleoptera; family Chrysomelidae; genus Psylliodes; species Psylliodes chrysocephalus. The sequence continues at coordinate 10,523,465 of OV651818.1, read as the reverse complement.
TTTTGTTTTGCAGATATTTTTTTAAAACATATGTTTCAATTTGATATAGTAGTATGTAGGTTACCAATATCAGTTTCAAGAGTAGCTGTGCTTTTTCGTTGAACATTATAATTGATGTTTTGTTCAAAAATAATATTATTTTAAATAAAAGCTGCTGCTACCGATATTTTTTGTTTTATTTGGTTCAAGACCAAGTAAAAAGTCACATTTGATAATTAAATCAAGAAAATAAAAAAAAAACAATATTTTAAGTGATTTTGTTTGTGGGGTATCACATACCCCGGAACACTTATTATGTATTTTTTTTATGGTACACTAACGAAGGGTTAATAAATGAATCATACTGAATTCGATTTTGGAAAAATTGGTAAATACTTAAATAACTACTATTTCTAAAAATTCGTCTATGCCCAGAAAGCACGCATAGTCATATGGACGTCCACTTTAGATTCATTTGAGGGTCAGAACGTTCATATCCGAGCATCCAGTATACGTCCGGTTACGATCATTCATTTGACAGCTGAATATAGATACCCAAAGGACGTCTGTTTTTAGACTTAATTTTAAGTTTAGTAGTATTTTGACGTCCAGTAGACGTCCATCTTAGGTCATAATTTATTTAGCCTCCCAGATAATACCCATCTACATACACTTTCTTTTGTTTTATACTGGACAATTTGAATCTATTGAATCCCGTTCTATCAGCGGAAGATTGAAATCTTATTTTATTATAACCATATCTAATAAAAAGCTCCTTGGTCGAGATCGTCTAGCAGTTGAAAGTGTAGAATGATAACAGACGTGTCGTGAGTTCGATTCCTGCTCAGGTTAGGTGATTTTTAATTAAAAAAAATAAATCGAGTTGCAAAAATAATAAATAAAAATAAAAACTGAATACTACCATATACACAGTGAAAAGTTTAACTGGAACAAATTGTGTAACCTAATATATAAAAGTTTGTTGCAAAATTTCTGAAACACGTCCATTTTTATTTTGAATTGAGTATATTATAAAGAGGTTTGTTGATTTTATTTTTACCTGGAGGGTTGCAGACACCCCCAACTTTTAATTTTTTATTTCAAATCTTTTTCAATTATAAATAAAAAAAAATTGTAACTTTTTATAAGCAATGTGTCGGAAAAAATAAAATAAGGTAATATTTTTCTCCATTTTAGCGGTTGGGTGACGTTGAAAGAGCTTATCTGGAGACTTGCAAGAACAAAGAAGGCTGCCGAAGAAAGATGTAAGGCTGTAGCGAGGTTAACAACAGCCTTACATGACGCTGAGCAATAGTTAAAACAGAAGAGCTGCACTCACGCATATATGCTTCTTTATTGTACTTACTTATTCACTAGATTTGAAGAACGGAGATGTCCTACCTGAAACAGAAAAAAAAAAATGTTAGATATTGTAAATTTGGCAGGTTTTATTGTCTATTTTTTTTTGTTTTTGAACTTTTACACATTAACATTAACAAATACAAAATATTTTAAAATTTTATAAATACTATCTTTTGACTCTTCAGGTTTGACTTTATATGGTATATACAGTGTGGAACAGCCAAATGGAATAAATTCGGTAATAAATAAATGGTGCGTTTTCAGAAAAACGCTCGGACACATCGATTGATATTTTCAGTTTTATACTGAACTTTTATTAACGTAAAAATGTAGGTACTCGTATTTGTCTATTTCATTAAATCAGAGGCTATATAGTATTAATTATTTTTTTTTAACAGAATGCCGCGAGCAAAGACGGAGAGAAAAATTGGAAACCATATAGAAGATGATATAAGAAAGGCTTTACAAATGATAGATAACGGTGAAAGCATAAGAAAGACTGCTAAAGAATTAAAAATAGCGGCTACCACTATAAAACGTTATTATAATGAGTTGAAAATGTCTGATAATCCTGAAACTATGAGTTTAGTTCCAAAATATGATATAAATAAGGTTTTTACTAATGCACAAGAACGAGACTTAATTAAAACAGTATTTTATACATTGCTCTTTGATGTTTTATGGTCTTACTACTGATGATTGCCATCAAATCGATTATAAAATGGCGAAAATAAATAATATTAAAATGCCCAAAAATTGGGAAGATCGTTAGATAGCCGGAATAGATTGACTAAGAGGATTCCGGAAGAGACATGCAGAACTGTCGTTACGTAAACCGGAGCCTTGTAGCTTAGCCAGGGAAACTGCATTTAATAAAGCAAATGTTAAAACTTTCTTTGATAATCTTGGGAAAAGGGGACCCTTGTTACAACTTGGTGTATTATTAGGGCCAGTGGACAATCTTTACCCCCGTTATGATTTTCCCGAGGAAATACTTTAAAGATAACATGATTAAGGGTGCCCCTGCAGGAACATTAGGATTAGCAGCTCCAAGTGGTTGGATGAACAGCGAACTTTTTCTGCCAGTCATTAATCACTTCATTAAACATGCATATTCAACGCAAGAAAATCCAATCATTTTAATAATGGATAACCATGAATCCCATTTATCAATAGAAGCACTGGATAGAGCAAATACATCACAAGTTTATATACTGACACTTCATCCTCATACCTCTGCTAAACTACAACCCTTAGACGTCGGTGTGTTTGCACCATTTAAGTGTTTTTATAATAACGCTTTAGATTCGTAGCTCCTTACACATCCAGGAAAACCACTTACCATTTATGAAGTCGCAGAAATTGTAGGAATAGCTTTCATCAGAGCAATGACACCTTTAAATATCACAAGTGCCTTTAAAAAAGTGGTATTTCCCCAATTGATCGGGATGTGTTTACGGACATAGACTTTTTACCGAGTATACAGTAACCGATCGTACCGTTCCTGATGTATCTGCCAATAAAAGTAAACCAACTCAGTCTGGTTCCCAATCTTGTTCAACAAAACCCTCAACTTCCTCTGATATAACTGTTATATCTGATGCAGTTATTCATTCATGTCGATCTAGCTCTACTCAACTAATTGTTTCTCGTTTATCTGATCTTACTGTGGAATCGCTTCATTTATTTACAACTCTGAATTCTGTTATTCCATCACTGCAGTTTGAACCCAATTCAATCACTAAACTTCATCCCAATTCACAAAGTTCATCTGTTCAAACTTACGTATCACCGCAACAATTTCGAGAACCTCTGAAGGCTGGTCCAAGACAAAATCAACGAAAGCCAGAAAAATTAGGATGGAGTATGATTGCTACGGACACTCCCGAGAAAAATGAAATTGAGATGGAAAAAAATGTAGCTAAAAGAAGAAAGGGCACTAAGAAAAATAAAAATGCAAAAGTGGTTCGACAAGTTCTAAAAAGTGACTTTGAAGACGAAATTAAAGAAACTTTGTCACTATATGTTTCTGATGATGACAATTAGTGCGATGACAAAAACATAGAAAACTGTGATCCTGATCCTGACCTTATGGAGAAGGATCTTGAATTACCATTATCACGGATACCAAAAATGGGGGAATATGTGTTGACTAAATTTGCCACTAAAAACAAATAATTTTTTACGTAGGACAAATACTTGAACCCAGAAATGACCCTTTAGAATATTTCATCAGTTTTTTAAGGGTAAACATCGTCAACAATTTCATATGCTTACTGAATCAGATTTATCCTACATCTACGAAGATACCATAAGATATATTTTACCACAGCCTACTATGTCTTCAAGACAACAGTCTTACTATTATTTTGCTGTAAATTTTGACATGATAAAAAATCTACGATAACGTTTTGTTTTAAATTTTTAATTTTTTTTAGAATAACTTTATTTAGTTCGAATTTTTGCAATAAAAAATTTCAGCACATCGGTTGTTTTACTAGTACCTACGTACCTAATGTTGTTACCATTTCTTTCACTGTTCCACTGTGTACATACACCGAGCCACTGTGTACTTTGAAACGAGCCACTGTGTAAACCTCCCGGTACACAGTGGCTCATTTCATATTTTTTCTTAAAATCACATTTTTTTGTAAATTATTTATTTTAACATATCTATATCATGCAAGGTAAGTAGTAGTATTCCCAAGTTATCGTCTGTATTAATTTGAAACGCGGTAAATGATTTTGTGAGTGGTTTATTGTACTTTGAATTTTACATGCGCCACTGTTGCCACAATGACCCTATACTAATTTTAAGTCTTTTACTATTTCTTAAAAAGTCTTGAAAATCTCTCACAACACTGATTTTTTAACTTCGTTACGCCTCCAGAGCTAAAAAGTATCGTAAACCCTTCATATTCTAATTTATTGCCTAAAGATCTGAACATTTCAAAAAGATGATAAACTTGTCTTTCACAACAACATACTTTGTTGCTTAAAATATAGATCGTTATGATGCAATATAAAAATGTGTGTTTCGTAATATCATATTATATTGATGAAAAATACAGGTAAAGATCCGCCGCCCCAAATCTACCTATACATTATATTCCACTTTTAAACAATGTCAGCATATATACCTAAGAAAATTAGATTGTGGTAGCTTTATTATAGTTATCCCATTCAAACATAAAATACAATATAATCGTTATAACGGAGGATTAGTCAGGTCTCGGGCGTGTAAACATTCTTAACCAGAACGGTGTAGTATGAATCTCTTGGTTAACGTCTTAAGCACTCCAAACAAACATATACCAATTTAAAATTGATTCTATCCCTTATACAGGAGGTCGTACATCTTTCGTCATTTTTATAATCACTATTTATGTATTAGAGGTTTACTGGTAGGATGTGTTGCTGCTATTTAAGCAAGTAAAAGCTTTAAATCAGTTCACGCGTGGTTGTAATTTGCGATATAGTTACATTTAGTTAGTGTTTCTTTACCACAAAACACTAACTTTCTTTTTTTTTCTATGTTGTGACAGGCTCCTGGTTCACCTACAGTGAATCAGCGAGTCTGTGTGGCGCTATGAATGTAATTCCCGAATAGGGGTTGCTCAGGCGCCAGTTTTGGTATCGCAGTTTGCTCTGCGACCCTGTGGTACAGCAGAGTGTACTCAAAGTGAACTCAGTGGAGGTAAAAATAATTCCAGGCGGTCACTGCTAGGTAGCCACTATACTAGAATAAATAAAAATAAAACACTTATCTCTTTTACACCTCGTACCCTACGGTACCCTGAAAGAGAACGGTTAAGAACCAGTAATAAGAGAAACACAGGAATAGGTACTAAAATATATATTTACAAAAAAAAATAAATACAACGGTAATTATATATGAACGGCTCCCTGCATTCGGAAAATCTATTCTTTAAAAATAAATTATTAAAATTGAAAAGTATTTAAATATTGACGGATCCCTATATCCGGAAAATTGAATAAAAATGAATTATTTAAGTTGAAAATTATTCAAATATTGACGCATCCCCGTATTCGGAAAATTTGTTAAAAATAAATTATTAAAGTTGAAAATTATTTAAACATATAGAAATATTTATGGTTTATTAGCACAGGAGGCTAATTGGACTGGGAATTGGGAAACGCCCAGTATACGGAAAATTTATGAAAATAAATTAATACACTTGAAACAATTTAAATATGACGGTAATCAAATGCAAACAAATAAATGAACTCAAAATTGTCGGAGCCCCCTTGTATCATAATAACCAAGCGATGGGAAACGAAAATTCTCGCTTACTGATAAATATGGTTTATTTACGCGGTGTTTTGAACGGCGACCACGACGATCGTAGAAAATTATATTTATGAATTTTGCCCAGCGTCTATTGAGAGCGTGTGTGTGAATTTAATTTTACAGAAGTCGTCTGGCTTCATTCAATAACTAATTGTGGACGGGGAATGATTCAAATACGGCTGAATAAAAAAAAATTAAAAGAAAAGACATTTTACATGAAGTGAGGCGCGGAAATTAATTTAAACGTCTTTTTGGAAAATTAGACAACGTCTCTAACCCAGGAAACGGATCGAACCTCCTAAAAAAAAAAAAAAAATAAAACAATAAAATAATAAAAAAAATCTAAAACAGGTCGAATCTCTCACTTCGATGATAACTGGGCGGTTTTTAAAAGAAATTGGATATAGTCGCTGACAAAGAGAGCACTCGGTGTCTAGTCTAGGTCCAACTTCAAATAAAAAATTGCCAACGGCTTCCCACTGAGGGATGAAATAATATATCCTGGATGTGAATCAAAATTCTTCACTTATCACACGGGTGTCCCAACCAATTATATAAAAGCCAATATAAAAAAAATAATAATATACGGTTCCTACCTTAGCAGATAAACGGGGTTAATCGATGAACTAAATCACGGTACTCACGGTACTAGGTACTAACTAAGGGTGAATAGTTTTCGGCTGTAGGCAATCACGAGAGAAGAGCTTACGCCAGCTGGCAAGCGAGAAGAGGGCGTAATTCCCAGATGGGATTTAATTTATGCTTTTTCGGTAAAGTAAGATGGAAGACCAGTAGGCCCGGGTGGGGATACCACCACTACAGCAGACTGTTTACAATTTAGAAATATAAAAAATGTCCTTCTAGTACCTTGACAATTAAAATAAGTACGAAATCGACTCTAAAAATGGCCATTCGGATTTCGGCAAATATAAGAATATTTTAATCTATGAGGGTACTCGCAATTATTGAAAAACGGTAATTCCTGGGAAACAGAAATACGGGGGAACTTCTACATGTTCTCAGGCGGGAATTAATTGAAATATACATTTTTAAGATGAATTAAAAATAAAATTTAGTGACTTCGTCACAATGTTAATACACACTTTTAATAAATAACTAGTTAGTCATGTCGTATGTCATGCGACCACCAATTTCTAAAAAAAGCAAAAATTTCGCGTTTTTTTTTTAATTTCCTCCTTCGCCTTTCATAAATCAATTTTAGTTAAAAACCACCATAGATAAGTAAATATTTTCCGATACCATCCGACAGAAAAATTTTAAAAACGCATCTATTTTAAATTTTTCTTAATTAAAAAAAAAAAACATTTTTTACAGTTTTTTTACGACTTTTCATGAATTTCTTACAGCTTTTCACGGATTTTTACGATTTTTCACAATTTGTCACGACTTTTCACGATTTTTCACGATTATTTACTCTCCCTCCTCATAAAAATTATGTCACGGATGCATCAATCGACGCGTCTCGTCAATCTGGATCTTAAAGCCGTTTTGCTTTATTTTCTCTTTTAAGCACTGTTTTTCCTGGAAAAGCGTTCGACCCAAATTTTCCCCTAATTTTGTTGGAAAATGTGTTTGAGTTATCGGAAAAATAATAAGCTAGATTGTGGAAAATGTCAAATTTTTTGTTTTTTTTTGTAAAAATTCGGATAATTCGGAAAACAACAAATCAAAGAAAATGTCCCGAAACGGAAAAATTTACTGTCGAAAACAAAGTTGGTCCTGCCGAAAAATATGTGGAAAACCATTTTCCCAAAGAAAAATTTTAAATTTTCTGACGTTATTCGACAGAGAAAATTTGAATCTTTTGGAACTAACTAAATTGGATGGATTAGAGAGGGGTTAGTTCGGACCCATCGAACAGACAGACGGGCGGGCGGACGGACGGACAATATGTGTTTAGATTTTTTTGTTAAAGAAAAAAATGTATTAGTTTCACTAAACCTACGTTTTTTCGAGAAAAAATCGCTAACTAAACAAATTGCGTTATAAAAGGGTAATACAATTTACCGAAACTGGACTCGGTCGCCTTGTTGCCAGATTTATCTTTGCACGGCTAGAAGTAGAGTCGGTAATGTTAAAAGAACTTTTTGTTAAAAGGAGACTTTTGTCAAGAGAAGTTCTTTTATATTCGCCGATGTTGGGGGCTATACCCTTTAACGAAAAACAAAACAAATGCAAACAAATAAAATAAAACCAAATGGATTTACAAGTTGAAAAAAAGTGATTTTATTTTGATAAAGGCTATAAAAATGTCTATTTTTATGTATGACGGAGTATTAAAATAATAAAGCGTTCGTAATCCATAGGCGTACCACTTCTTTTAGTAGACAGTTAAAATATTTTTTGAAGTTATTCCTCAAGTATACACTTATATTTTCACCTAATTAACCTGCTTATAACTTCTAAACAGCTGAAGGTAAAAAAGTGCAATTTTTTCTAAATTGTTTTATTTTTCTACAAGGTATGTTAAGAACATTGTGTCAAACGGGTTATGTAGGTATAAGGGTTTAAACTTTGACTTTTAAACAACGTTACGTTCATAAATAATAATTTTAATATAAAAACTACTTCTTACCTACAAATCCAAATCAGAATTAAAATCAGAAGATGAACTGTCGCAACCAATATTTACATCCACATTTTCTCTTCTTCTTTAATCGTATGATTTACCGCCTTTTCCTAGTTTTCAGGCTTCACATTATTTACAGCCTCCAAAAACAACTGTTTAACATCCCTCATTTTAAAAGAATAATTTTTTCTTGAAACTTCTCCCTTTATCTGTGCCCATATCAGTTCAATCGGGTTTACTTCGCAATGATATGGTGGTGATCTAACCACCGTCATTCCACGATTTTTTGCAATTTCATCAATTTCATATTTTTTTGAATTTCTCTTTATGAAGGGAACACAAATGATACAGTTCTTTTATCACAGAACCGGGATGGAACTTAATATTCTTTGAATTTAGCCAATTCTGTAAATCTTTTTTTAACCACTTAGTTGTGGGCATTTTTTCAAAAGTCTTGAGTAATAACTTGCATTATCCATTACTATTATACAGTTCTGAGGAAGAAGATCTATCATTTGTTCGAACCACTCTTTAAAGACATCAGCATTCATGTCCTCATGGTAGTCACCGGTACGAGTAAATTCAAAAGTCAATAAACCACCTTTAACAAAACCGTTTGAACTACCGATGTGTACTATTATTAGTCTGCGCCCCTTTCCTGATGGTGGATTTAAACCAGTAAATAAATTATTTAAAAAAGCCTGTCTTCGACTTGTAACAGTTTCATCTTGCCAAAATTTATTTGGTTTATGTCCCTTGTTGATCCATGTTTCATCTAAATAAAATATATTTTTTCTTTGGTTTCTCATTTCTTTTATAGTCCTTAGGTAATTTCTTCTCCATACTACAATATCGCTTCTTTCTATTAAAATAGACTTTCTGGAATGCTTTTTCCATAGAAAACCTATTTCTTTTAAAAGTTTCCATACTGTGCTTCGACTCATTTCAGGGTAATCCTTATCATCTCGAACCGTGACAAGAACTTTGTCTACTGTCGGAAATCCTTTTCTAAAGAAGAACGCATGCACTTTCCTTCGAAGTCTTTCTTTCAAAAGATTTTCTAATTGAAATTTTTGTTTTCCTGGAGCTTTACGTGCTGTTTGAAACTCGCCACATTTCTCTTCTTTAACAACTCTGTAAATCGTAGATTTCCCAACACCAAGCGTACTGCTAACTAATTCCACTGTGTCATCAACACTTTTACATAAACGTTTGTCTGTAAATGATTTAAAACAATTAAATATTAATGTTTTTTCATTAACTGTTAAAGGACCGATTTTTTGTCGTTTACGCGGCCCTTCCAAATTTTCCATGATCACACTAGAATTTACACTGCACCTTGCAAGTTGCAACTAAACTACATTTAGTAAACTGTCAAGAATACACAACTTGGACCTCCTTACTAAATGGAAAACCTATAATCGCATTTTCGGTGAAATTTGTTGTGAAGGTATTTATCTACTTATAATTCGATTACTGTAAGAAATTCTTGGAATTAAAATAAAACAAAATTGGCAAATAGGTACTTATTGAAAATAATCTTAAGATACGGCTATGTAATCTTTAATACACAGGGCTTTTGGCCTGTCCAAACCTTTTTCTATTGTTCTGTACAGCTTATGTTTATAAAGGACCAATGAAAGACCCAAAACTTGTAGTAGCTCAGGTACATTTATTACAATTTTAGGAAATATTTAGATTATTCTGTAAAAATATTTAAAATGACCGTACTAAGTTTTGCATTAGAAATGCTGGTTTACTCTCTCATACATAAAAATAGACTATAGCTTGGGGATTAGTACGGCAGAGTTTTATATAACATTTTGTATAACCAATATTAAGACATGATTAATATTTGAATAGCACTAAATAATTTCCTAGGTACACAAATTTACACTTAAAAATAAAACAATGAGTTATCCCAATTTGTAACAATTACTTTTCAGTATGATACTTAAGATATGAATGAATTTAAGTGTTAAAAGTAGTTTCTCACTAAATAAACCAGTATATTAGTTAATATCTATGTTAAAATCCTAACATTAATGAAAACTGGTACTATTTTTCTTGTTTAACACAGTTTTGTTTTCCAGGCACCATCTGTATCTGTAACGTCTGGAGGGTGGGTTACCCCACGGCACTTAGGCCTCATTAGGCCCATTGTGCATCCTCCTGAGATGATAGGCACCTCCTAGCTGAGAGTCAGCCTACAGATTTAATGTTGTTGACAACATCGCCAAGAGATGCTTCTCTTATATCGGCCGGTGTTAGCCAATAACACAGAAGAAAAAGGTTAATCAAAATAAACCACAATCACCTAAGCAAAAAAGAAAACGTCTTCGTGCTGCCGTTCAGTACTGAGGTATGCAGCTACCACAGGGGTGAAGCAAATCGAGTACTTAGCGAAGGCGTTGTCAAACTGTCTATGACAGGTCCACACCCAGAGGATTGTCTTTCGATGTAAGGGAGCTCCAATTGTAACAAGCTCCAAGTGTAACAATTAGACGTAGCCAGTCAAGTTAAAATTGGTAAAATGAAAGTTTGAAGAAAAGAAAAGAATAATAGAAAAAGGCCTAAAGGAAGAAATAAACTATATGAAATATAAATGAAAATAGAAATCAAGGAGTTTGTACTTACCGAAGAGGTGAGAGATATTTTTATAGAACATCAACAAAATCCTCTGGTGAGTTAGATTCTCCTGAATACTTATTTATTGTTTTTCTATTTCAACTATCTCTTTAATATTTTAGGCGAAAATCCGAAAAATCGGGATTAAAAGCACATGCTTCAATTCCTAAAGCCCTAAAGAAAAAGATAGAAATTAAGGCAAAAACTTTTAAACACATAAGAGGCAAATATCAGGTAAGTACCAGGGATTTCTATAAATTCTAAGGTGGATAACCTGATTAATTTTTAGGAAAGAAGAACAGAAAAAATTAACAGTTTTATAATTAAATTATAACCAAATAAATGATTTTTGGTAAACAAAAACAAAGTCAAAGCTTTCAGAGATGTAAATATGGTTTTATATTAATAAATAATTTTAATTTACAAAATATATTTGATTTTGAATATGAGGGATTATAATCCAAAAAGGTTTATTTATATTTTATTAAATTTATATTTAAAGCTTTATTTATAGGTATAAAATTAAAAATAAGCAGTATTATTTTTAAAACCGTAACAGTAATGCCAATGATTTTTTTTTAATTTGGTGTCATCGGCATCGACTACAACGGCCATTAGCCTAGTGTTCTCTGTAGGCTTTGTTACTGTTTCCCAGGGCCACTTTAGGAAACAGCACTGTTAATTTGAACCCAACAGGGAATGGTCGAGTGGGGAACCCTATCAAGGCATCAGAAACCAATGATTTTTAAAATTATTTTTAACTTTTAATTTTGGGCCATAACATAAGACCGATTTTAATAAAAAGTGGTGCAAGAGGAGCACAAATTTGACCTTTATATACACGTAAATATTTTTTCTTTTACCAAAATTAAAAAATAACAAGTAAGGTTACAATAGTAATTTTAAAAAACCGGCTCCTAAATCGCACAGACGTCATTAAAAATTAAGTATTCTGATTCTCTCATGGACTCAATTGTTTGATCTTGACCAAATTTATAAGGAAACACTCCTAAAGTGTACCCCTTTCATAGAAATCGGCGCCCACTGGGACCGTAGAATGAATGAACGAATTCATGAGCTGAATATACGGGAAGAAGTAGGGCATCCAAATGGTAGCACAATAAGCCATCTGCTCTTCAGTTCCGCCATACAAACCCCAAGAGCAGGGAAAACGGGCTGGATCCACGCCTAATTAAGGGGAGCCCTGGACCCCAGTTTGATTGGGAGGCATCTGCAGGAACCCCCAGGAGGGAGCAGAGGGATGCCTAAAAGGGTGAAAAAACCTTTACATACATTACTCTGAATTCAAATTACTCCAAACTCAAAAATGTCAATATTATCTGAGGAAAATGGCAAATAGGACACTTAATAAAATATTACAAAGGTCTAAGATATATATTAAGTGTAAATTAGGTCTCCATTATCAGTGGAAACCACATAAAGAGCAGTGCTTTTTTAGCTTTGTAGTTTTAGTACTTACTTTTGAAACACCCTCTAATACAGAGATGTAATTAAAGAATATTGCATGCATAAACAATCTAAAATTGTATTCCTTTACGATAATGACTGAGTTTTTCACTACTCTCATCTTTTTATTGTTATTGTTGTTCACGAAACGGGTCGTTTACTTTATTACCAACAGATGTCGCTTTGATTGTACATTTCTACCATCAAGTCTTAATGCCAAATCAGTTTATATTCTACTTACGGGAGAGTTGGGAGATATATCTAAAAAAATTCAATAATCTTCGTTAAGATCGGCATATAAAGAACGCTGGATTTCTTATTGAATTTTCCAGTTAGTTTTCTACAATTTTGTATCTCAATACGAAAACATTTGCTTTTAAATTGGCCAAACAGTTAGACGAAATATAACATCATTCTCAATATATGGTCTTGGAATCGGAAAAATTGCATTGATATAATCTGAACCCTTCTGTCATTTAATTTTATTATGTATGTTCGGCGAAAAAGATTTTCGTGAACGTAGTAATGTCAATAGAAAAAAAGATAAACGTGCTGCTATAGGTAACGTAAAATGTAGAAAAATATTTTTTTAAATGAAGAACAAAATACTTATCTTTTAATTTTGCTTGTCGTTTTCTTGGGTTTTAGGACTTAGATTTGATAAAACACTTTTTTAGAGTTTTAAACACATTCATATTTTGGATCTTTTTAAAACTTCTATTTTGAAAATGTTCATAAATGCACATTATATAGAACCTAGTAACGAGTTTTTGTACAAAGAAAAAAATACGCGGTGTCTAGATCATGTGACGTAATAATATAACTCAGTTCCCGAGAGCGTTCAGTCGATATGTCGCTGGCGACTTAAAGTCCGCAATGAGAGCTCATATTTCAAAAAATTTTTAAGTAAGCATTTCAGCAAATCTAATCAGTAGGAACTTTTTTTTATTACTTGATTGGCTGTCGTAGGAACCAATTAGCCAGACTCTTTTATTTCTGTACTATGAAATATTCAATATTGTTTCAAATCTATAAATACACACATTTGTCAGTATCTCTATTGTTAGTATTTGAGTATGTGCCTATATTACTTATGGTTGGTTATTATTACTATTATTTTTGTTAGCTTTTTCATATTTTTGTTTAAATCCTTTTTTTAAATTCTTTTTTTATAAGCTTTTTTTAAAGCTTTTTGTAAGCTTTTTGTAAGCTTTTTTTTAACTTTTTTTAAGCTTTTTTAAGCTTTTTAAAGCTTTTTAAAGCTTTTTAAGCTTTTATAAGCTTTTTTAAACTTTTTTAAACTTTTTTAAACTTTTTTAAACTTTTTTAAACTTTTTTAAACTTTTTTAAACTTTTTTAAACTTTTTTAAACTTTTTTAAACTTTTTTAAACTTTTTTAAACTTTTTTAAACTTTTTTAAGCTTTTTTAAAGCTGTTTTAAGCTTTTTAAGCTTTTTTAAGCTTTTTTAAGCTTTTTTAAAGCTTTTTAAAGCTTTTTTAAGCTTTTTTAAAGCTTTTTAAAGCTTTTTTAAGCTTTTTAAGCTTTTTTAAGCCTTTTTAAGCTTTTTTAAGCTTTTTTTTTAGTTTTTTAAGGTCTTTTAAGCTTTTAAAGCTTTTTTTTAAGCTTTTTTTAAGCTTTTTTAAAGCTTTTTTAAAACTTTTTTAAACTTCTTTAAACTTTTTTAAGCTTTTGAAGCTTTTTTAAGCTTTTTTAAGCCTTTTTAAGCTTTTTTAACCTTTTTAAGCTTTTTTTAAGCTTTTTTAAGCTTTTTTAAGCTTTTTTTAAGCTTTTTTAAGCTTTTTTAAGCTTTTTTTAAGCTTTTTTAAGCTTTTTAAGCTTTTTTAAGCTCTTTAAGCTTTTTTTTTAAGTTTTTTTAAACTTTTTTAAATTTTTTTAAACTTTTTTAAACTTTTTTAAACTTTTTTAAACTTTTTTAAACTTTTTTAAACTTTTTTAAACTTTTTTAAACTTTTTTAAACTTTTTTAAACTTTTTTAAACTTTTTTAAACTTTTTTAAACTTTTTTAAACTTTTTTAAACTTTTTTAAGCTTTTTTTAAGCTTTTTTTAAGCTTTTTTAAGCTTTTTTGAGCTTTTTTAAGCAATTTTAAGCTTTTTTTTAAGCTTTTTTTAAGCTTTTTTAAGCTTTTTTTAAGCTTCTTTAAAGCTTTTTTTAAACTTTTTAAAACTTTTTTTAAGCTTTTTTAAGCTTTTTTTTTTTAGGTTTTTAAGCTTTTTTTAAGCTTTTTAAGCTTTTTTTAAGCTTTTTTTAAGCTTTTTTAAAACTTTTTTAAACTTTTTTAAGCTTTCTTAAGCTTTTTAAGCTTTTTTAAGCCTTTTTGGGCTATTTTAAGCTTTTTTAAGCTTTTTTAAGCTTTTTTTAAGATTTTTTAAGCTTTTTTAAACTTTTTAAGCTTCTTTAAAGCTTTTTTTTTTTAGCTTTTTAAACTTTTTTTAAGCTTTTTTTTAAGCTTTTTTTTAAGCTTTTTTAAGCTTTTTTAAACTTTTTAAAGCTTTTTTAAACTTTTTTAAACTTTTTTAAACTTTTTTAAACTTTTTTAAACTTTTTTAAACTTTTTTAAACTTTTTTAAACTTTTTTAAGCTTTTTTTAAGCTTTTTTTAAGCTTTTTTAAGCTTTTTTGAGCTTTTTTAAGCAATTTTAAGCTTTTTTTAAGCTTTTTTTAAGCTTTTTTAAGCTTTTTTTAAGCTTCTTTAAAGCTTTTTTTAAACTTTTTAAAACTTTTTTTAAGCTTTTTTAAGCTTTTTTTTTTTAGGTTTTTAAGCTTTTTTTAAGCTTTTTAAGCTTTTTTTAAGCTATTTTTAAGCTTTTTTAAAACTTTTTTAAACTTTTTTAAGCTTTCTTAAGCTTTTTAAGCTTTTTTAAGCCTTTTTGGGCTATTTTAAGCTTTTTTAAGCTTTTTTTAAGCTTTTTTTAAGATTTTTTAAGCTTTTTTAAACTTTTTAAGCTTCTTTAAAGCTTTTTTTTTTAGCTTTTTAAACTTTTTTTAAGCTTTTTTTTAAGCTTTTTTTTAAGCTTTTTTAAGCTTTTTTAAACTTTTTAAAGCTTTTTTAAACTTTTTTAAACTTTTTTAAACTTTTTTAAACTTTTTTAAACTTTTTTAAACTTTTTTAAACTTTTTTAAGCTTTTTTAAGCTTTTTTAAGCTTTTTTAAGCTTTTTTAGGCTTTTTAAAGCTTTTTTAAACTTTTTTAAGCTTTTTAACGCTTTTTTAAGCCTTTTTAAGCTTTTTTAGGCTTTTTTAAGCTTTTTAAAGCTTTATTTAGGCTTTTTTAAGTTTTCTTAAGCTTTTTTAAAATCGTTTTTATCTATCTTTTTCTTCTAATGCACGTACAATTTTTGTTATAATCGCAGTGTTGCTTACAAACAGTTGTTAGTAATATTTGCAATTTTATATTACATGGATGGCGTTAATGCATGATCTGATCTAATTCTATTTATACTAATTACAAAGTGCCTGTTAGATACGGAATTAAACCATCTTAATCATGTTATTTTTTTAGTTGATTTTTAAAGTTTACACCAGTCATTGTGTTATTGTATCAGTTATTATTTTTCTTTTAATTAATGATTTAAAATCTGTATATGGGATACACTTTGAAGATATTATTTCTTCCGTCAAATGGGATGATTTAACTAAGTTATTTGCTATTTCGTTGCCTTTTATTCCCGAATATCCTTGAATCCAGACCAGTGGTGGCTCGTGGTAATTTAAAAAGAGTGTTAATTTTTTCCAATAATTATATCGTTTGTAAATTCGGTTCAAAACTTTGCAAAAGCGCCAATATCGCTGTTTTGTGGGAGGGAGGGTTTATATTAAGTGTAGTTATTATTATCAATATTATACTGGTTGTAAGCACTACAACTATTAATGAATATTTTAGTTATTGTAATATTTGTTTTGTTTTTAATAAGTTAAAAACCATTTATAAACATTATTAGTTATACTCAGCTGACTTTTCTTCATATTTTGAGCTTATTTTTAAATATATATCAGGTTATGTACAAAACTTGACATTGATTTTTGTGTAAAAAATATTATATGAAACTTTACCTACTGTTTTTCGGTTTTTATTGTAAATTTAATTATTTTGACAATTTGTCACACATGTCAATTAAAGTAATATATTTTTTAAATACTTTTTATTGACAAATAAGCCAAGTGAACTTAAATGTTTATTTTATAAGATCAGTCCCATTACAATACATAACATTATCCAGACACAAACTAGACTGAAGATATATAATGCGTGGCATTCTAAATTATACTCTTCACAGTTTAACAAATCCCTCTTAATTCCCATTTTCAATTACTCATCCCATATTAATTTAGAAGCATCTCTTCACTGCAGAGAAGAAGGCATTTCAGTTATTACTTTAGCTCCGCACAGCAGCCACAAAGTCCAAACATTAGACATAAGTTTTTTTGGTCCTCTTAAGGCCAAGTATACCATCAAGTGTGACCGTTGGATGACTCAACATCCTGGGAGGGCTATCACACAATATCAAGTAGCTACTCTTTTTAATGAAGCCTACAAACAAATTGCTACAGTCGGTAATGCTGTCTCAGGATTCTCAGTGACTGGAATTTATCCATTTAACGACTTATGACTTCCTCCCAGCTACTGTAACTCACAATATAAATATTATCCCACTAGTCCAAGGAGATGAAAATGAACCAAAAAATGATCAGACAGACAATATAAATACTGACCCACCAAATCAAAGAAATGAAAATGAGCCAGAAAACAATTAGACAATATAAAAATTGACCTGCCAAAAACTTATGATCAGGTTTTCAAAACATCACAAGTTTTAAAGACAGAGAAAACTGAACATATTCCACTTACTGCCATCAGTCCACTACCAAAAAGAACTGACACAGAGAAAAGAAAAAGAAAAGCCCTAAAATCGCAAATAATAACTTTAAGTGCATTTAAAGAAGATTTGGAAAACAAACAAAACGAAGAATTAGCTAAATTAAGCAAAAGGAAGAAAATAACAGTCTCATTAAGATCTTTATTCCCTTAACCTGGACCGTCGGTTGTTTCTTGTACTTCAAAAACTAAAAAAATGCCCAATAAGAAAAAAAATATTTTTGTCCATTATGCAACGAAAAATATGAAGAGCCACCTGCTAAAGAATGGATTTAGTGTTTCAAATGCGAAGAATGGTGACATGAAGAATGCACCTCTTATGAAACAGGGACATTTTGATGCGATTTATGCAAATAAATATATGCGTACACTTAGCATGAAGGCCGCGAACAGTTACCCCACACAAGTGTGCGCATAATAACTTGTTTTAGTTTTTTATTATCAAGACTGAGAATCTCAAAGTTTATGTTTTTTATTTTTCGTATGTTGATTTGTAATGTACCAATGTAATAAATACTTGTTTCTGTACTTCCTAAATATAATAGTTTTCTTTTTAACATACTTTAAACGTAAAAGTGCTTTTACTTACCCCAATCGACTCTATGCCACTGAATGGCATGTCTATCGGTTGCAAGCACGATGGGTTCTTGGCTCCATTCTTTCTTGCAGCCCAGAATTTATAAACAGGGAATTTAACTTGATTTCTTTAACATTATAAAAGCAATTAGCACCAGCATTGTTTATTCGATAATAATGTTGTTCTATCTTGCTTATTTGGTCAGGTTTTCCAGAAAAATTATTCATCGTAGAATTTGGCTGCAGAATTTATGTTTGCTGGAGGGAAATACGAGTATATTAAACATTGCTATGTGGGCTACATTTTTTTTATTAAATTTAATTTAAAAATTATTTTCATTATTTCGTAGGAGTAATTTTGGATTTGTTTGGAAACTAAAAAAATACTCATATCAAAAACTAATATTTTACGAACACTGGTTAAAACTAAATAATTTATTAATTTAATTTTCAAATTACATAAATCCGTGTAAAACTAATTCCTTTATTTTAAAAATCGTTTAGTTTATAAAATATTATTCTGCTAGAAGCATTATTTTTAAAGATTTAAAGATAGGCATTCTAATTTAATTTTAATAAAAAAAAAACACTTACGTTGACTGGACTATACGTCCGGTAAAATGACTGGCCATGTTGGGCCTTTTGAAGATAAAGAATCAAAGTCAGGCATTTTAAGATGTGTTCCGCACTGTCTCCTAAACATAAATGTCCTTTATTGCTTTCTTTATGAACATCCCTCTGCAGTCAAATTTAATTCGAAATGTCACATTGAAATAAAAAAATAACTGACTACATTGTGTCTCAACGGGACCTTCCAGATTGTATATTGTATATTGCCTCTTGGAGTGGACATAATATTGCAATATAGAAATATTTTGGTTATCTACATAATATGAATATTGAAGGAAATATTCGGGTTCATATTAGGTGTGTAGTGCATGCCACATTCTTTCTTGAAGAGATGAAAGGGACATATCCTTTGAGAGATTTTTACAAAAATATTGAAAGTTGGAGCTGGTCTAACCGTTGGACATTGAAAATGTTTATTAAAATAAAATAAAGAAAAATAATTTTAGAAATTATAGCTTCTAAGTATATATTATCATACGGGGTGTTTCATTGAGAAAGGGACACACGTTAACTGCATATGGAATTCACTAACGTGCTTCCAAATAATCCATACTTACTGGATCTTTCGTTCTTTACAACCGAAATATAGGGCGTTTTATCAATTTTGCCGATTTCTTTCTCCACTTATAAGTTATAAACCAATGTGTATATGTATTTGATATTTTGCTTACGTTTTCTCCATAGCTTACCGAATTTACTGAGGTATAAATAATTTGAATTTTTATTAGAATATTGTGTATGAATGAATTGTTACATTTTTACAAAAATTTTACCTGGATCGTTGTCAGAATCAGAAAAGGTTATGGCGCCGACCGTCTGGATCGATACGCCATGGACGAGTGGCACAAAATTGATCGAAAAAATTTGATCGAAAACATTTGATCGAATGCATTTAATCGAAAACAGAAAAATGATCGAAAAGAACAATGATCAAAAAGAAAACAGATTGAAAATAGATTTAATAGAAGAAGCAATTGATCGAAAAACCAAATATTCATAAAATTATGGAAAAATAAGAAAAATGAAAACAAAAATTAAATAAACTTAAGTAACGTACCTAACTTACCTAACTTGTGCAAAAGCAATCATTTAAATTTAAATAACACAGGTTAGATAAATTAGTTCAAATTTTTTATTTTTAGAATTTTTTTTGCGAGGAAAACCGCGACGGCTCCAGACCGCACAGGTTAGGTATGTTAGTTAAGTTTTTTTTATTTTCCCTTTTTTGTATAATTTTTTTTGCGAAGTAATCCTCAAGGGTTCCAAGCCGCACAGGTTAGGTAAATTAGTTAAAATTTTTGTTTTCATTTTTCTGATTTTTTTATATTTTTTTTGCGAGGCAAACCTCGACGGCTCCAAGTTGCACAGGTTAGGTAAATTAATAAAAAAAAACTTAAAATAATTTACCTAAAATGTCCCATCGAGAGAAAACTCGACCGAAATAGATATTTTAGGCAAATTAATCACAATTCTTTAATCTCAATGGAGATTATCCAGTAAGGGATGAAATTAAGGGTAAACTAATCATACAAAAATGTACATTGTAGAAAACAAAAATCGACCTGTCTTGGCGATTTTCCTAACAAGACTCCAGTAACGAGTTAGCTAGGGGGGGTAAGACTTATGATGCTCACTGTATATGATTTTCCTTGTTCAAGATATTACTAATTTTTTCCCCCAATTTTGTAGTGCTGATTACGAATTCAGACGTAATTTTAACGTATCACATCAGGTTTTCAGTAGGGATTAGACGGATGACAACATACTACTTATATATGATTTTCCTTGTTCAAGATATTACTAATTTTTTCCCCCAATTTTGTAGTGCTGATTACGAATTCAGACGTAATTTTATCGTATCACATCAGGTTTTCAGTAAACTTGATATCTTGGCTATTTTATATTTTTTAATAAAAAGAAATTAAATTATTGAGTTTTGGCGCTCTTTCCTTGAATAGTGCGACCTCTCGTGGGAGAATATATTAGTTGTAACCACAACATACTCATTTGAAACGCGTCACATGAAAATAAGCCATCTCAGTTATTTTGTTTAGAAATTTTTTACTGAAATTAGAGTGTTTATTTGAGAAAATTGCTTACGTTTTACTCTTGGTATTTAATGAATGTTATTAGTGATTTGTGATTAAAAAACTTGTAAAAAACAAAATGTGTTCAAGAAAGTGTCATAATAGTGCGGATACAGTTTGTTAAATCTGTGGAAACTTTATCACTTCGAAGCAGAAACAGAAAATTAGTGAGTTTGTAGAAAATACGTATAATGCTTATTTTGGTTTTAAAATACAAATAAAATCGTGGACTCCGCAGTTAGCTTGTACTATTTGTGTTGAGCAATTGAGGCAGTGGACAAATTGTAAAAGACAATCTCTGCCATTTGGTAGACCTATGATATTATGGAGAGCGCAGACTAATCATATTGATGATTGTTATTTTTGCTGAACTAATATAAAAGGTTTTACTGCTAAAAATAAAATAGTCTACGCAAATGTAACATCAGTTACACGTCTAATTCCACGCGGCCCAGACATTCCAGTGCCCCTTCCAACCTCAATTTCTGATCTTAGTTTGACATCGTCAGAACAAAATCTACAGCGTCAAGAGTCAACAGAAGTTTTTGAACCAATCTTAAATCAGCCACAGAGATTTACTCAAGGTGAATTAAATGATTTGGTTAGATATTTAAGTTTGTCTAAAGAATCTGCTCAACTTCTGGGGTTTAGACTTCATGCAAAACACCTGTTAGATCCTAATACACATTTTGCTTGGTAACTTTTTTCAGTCAGGAAGAATCATTGGTTTATTGTAAAAATATTCCGGATCTCATTGGAAAGTTAGGAGGGCAATATGATCCTGGAGCCTGGAGACTTTTCACAGATTCTTCGAAACGGAGTTTGAAAGGTGTTCTTTTACACAATTCTAATCAGTATGCTTCTGTTCCTGTCGCTCACTCTGTTCATTTAAAAAAAACTTTTGAAAATTCGGAGAAAGTACTGGATAAAATTGGATATAAAGAACATGGTTGGCAGCTTTGTGGAGATCTGAAGATTATAACTATGTTATTAGGCCAACAGTCAGGATACACAAAATATCCTTGTTTTTTTTTGTGTGAGTGGGATAGTAGAACACGAGACAAGCACTACATACAAAAACAATGGAATCCTAGTAAAAATCTTAAACCTGGAACCAAAAATGTTATACGAAAAAATTTAATTGATCCTAAAAAAAATTTATTACCTCCACTTCACTCGGAATGATGAAACAATTCGTTAAGGCATTGGATAAAGAGAATGCTAGTTTTTAATACTTGTGTCAAAAATTCCCAAGATTATCTGATGCAAAAATAAAAGAAGGAGTGTTCAATGGACCACAAATTAGATTTTAATGACTGATGAAAGATTCGATACAACAATGAATACTACTGAATTAGAAGCTTGGCTGGCGTTTAAAGATGTTGTTTACAATTTTTTAGGAAATCATAAACACTCTGATTATAAAAATATTGTTGCAAACTTATTGGATAATTATCAGAAATTGGGCTGCTCCTTCATTGGTTTTAAAATTGTTTGTATAGTAGGTGATTTCTGCAAAAATAGGAGATCCCTCCATTCCATCCCTCCCCATCTGTTATACTTATTTTAGATTGTTTTTGAAAGCCATGTTTTAGGAGCATTTCATCTAAAGCCATACCCATTATTTGGACGTTTTCCAACTCTTGTATAAATACTTGCAGTGGTGTTAAATTTAGCATAACTTCTAGGGCTACTGTTGGAGTAGTTATGATGGCTCCCGTGGCTTTTAAGCATGCTTGCCATTGAACATCGTTGAGCTGCGAGTTACTCCAGTCTTTGGCCACCGCACTACTGGCCCATAGGTTATCATAGGCTTTACGACCCTGGTGTACAAATATAAAAACATTTTTGATTGTAATCTCAAATTAATTCCGCACAGCTACTTATATATGAGTAATAACTGATTTATTTGTGGTCTTGGACAGTTAGGGTATTTGGGCTCATCGGGATTGTCATAGTAGCAAAATAAGTTAACAGAAACAATATCACTGAAAGAAACATGCTCATCCATACAGACAGCCGACAAGCACTACTCATCCTGGACACACAATGAATTTACTCGGGGTTAGTACTGGAATGTCACGAAGCTTTGGCTGAAATATCCATCAACAGAGTGGTCACCTTAAGATGGACCAAAGGTCACGCCGCATCGAAAGGTAACCATCTTGCTAATTCACTAGTAAAGAAGACAGCCAACCAAATACATCGGTAGTGACAGACCTAATTAAAGAACATTCACTTGTAAAATTTTAGGAAAGATCGGATGAGACAAGAAGCTGCAGAGTTGCCAGGGAGCTTTTAAGTTATCCTGACAACACTACAGCAAACAAATTCTTCACTATGAATGGTCATTACCAAGTAGGAAAACATCTCCATTGCATGTTTTTTTTAGAATCGGCACTCTGCAGGGGTTATCGACAAGAAGATGACTCTATCGAGCAAATCATTTACTATTGCCCAACGCACTCATTTATTAGAAGATTTATATTCGGCGAGTATCGGCTAACACCGGCCAATATAAAAGAAGCACCTCTTGGCGACATTGTCAACTATATTCAACCTGTAGACTAACTCACGAGCTAGGATGTGCCTATAAATTTAGGAAGATGTACAATCGGTCTAGGGAGGCCTAAGTGCCGTGGGGGTAATCCACCCTCCAGACGTTACAGATATATAGCATTTTATAGTATTTGTTGCACGTATTTGGACAAATGAGATCCTTGGTAAAACATACTATTTTAATAATATACTTGTTATATGCGTATTTATTTGGGTATTTATTATATGCGTGTTTGTTTGCATGCGGGTTTAATTAATTCTAAAATAAAATCAGGATAATAACATATATATAAATATAAATAATCGATTTGGCAACATATTGCTGTCTAAGAGCATTTGTGTAGAAAACAAAGATGTCTGGGTTCGAATTCCGACGACGACATACTTTTCAAAATTATTTAAAAATATTGTATATGGAACTGATTTTTAGTATTTATCTTCGTTTATCTTAAAAATATATTATGTACTTTGACTTAAAATATTTATAGGTCTTGTTAGAATTTATGCAAGGAGAGTTTTTTTTTTGGCGTGTCATCGGCTTCAATTGCTAAGGTTATTTCGCCTCGTATTCTGTGTAGGCTTTGTTACTGTTTCCCAGCGCCACTTTAGGGACAGCACTGTTAATTAGAACCCAACAGTGAATGGTTGAGTGGGGAATCCTACCAAGGCATCAGAATTTATTCTAAATAATTAAATTAAATGAAAAAATTCCGGCTAACGGTGGGATTCGAACCTGGGACCCTTGGATCCACAGGCAGAGACTCTACCACTGAGCCACCCACCCCTTGCAAGGAGAGTTAGTGACATAAATAAATCCATTAAAGCTGTTTTAAAAAATAAATTGCAGACTATTTGCTTTTTCTTCTATTAATAATAATTCTCGTAATGGTGTCGGAGAAACGAATTTACAAACCGTTTCCAAGTCGAGTATTATTGTAAGCGCTAAGTGGCTTTAAGTTCTGAAATTGTGTTTCTCATATACACAACTTTAAATAGAGTTTCATATCAAATCGCGAGCGTATAATTTGCACATTAATTTGATATCTTATTTGGAATTACTTCGTCAGAGTTCAACTGGGTATAGAATACCGAGCTTGAATGTACACACAAAACAAAGATACGTTCATAACAATAATATCTGTTTATTTGACTTAGTTAGCTGGCTTTAAATTAGTAAATTCATGAATGGAATTGTTAGGATTATCGCCATTCAAAACAATCTTATTCCACTACAAGAAACTTAAATTATCTTTGTCTAAAATTGCTTTCAAATGTAATTCACTATCCAGTGGGACTTTAGACGAGGAAGTAGGTGTTTCCTGAATGTAGACAACCTTAAAATCTATTGTCGAATAAGAGAAAATTAAATGAAATTTTATTTTATTTTCAAACGATCAATATTTTTAAAAATATAACCACAAGAATAAATAATAACGAGAAGGATCTTTCCGATCACGTGATCTTCGAAGGCTCGTGACCTTTACGCACACCTACACCGATATTCTACACCGAAACTTTTAGTGCAGTAGCGACCGGCACGGGCGGTGGTATCGAACACGTGAATTTATAATTATTATTATTATTCTGTTGTTTCTGTTATTTTGTTTAAATATTATTATCGGTAACTATTTTCTGATTTTGTTGTGCTTTAAAGACACTGTGAGTTATGGAAGAAGACAAAAAAAGCAGGATTTGTTTGTAGTTATAAAGACTGCAAAAATAAATCTTATATCGGTGCACATTCATTTTACAGATTTCTTCAAGGTGTTGAAAGGTAATATAAATAAAGTATAATATATAAGTTAAATACAGGGTGTTTCAAATTAGCTGTTACTTTGAGATATTTTCTGTATCTCTAATCTGAGGGAGGGTGGGTTTCCCCACAGTACTTAGGGTATATCTTAACAATAGTATATTATGCAACAATCATGTATTAATAGCCATTACATAAGAGTAACATACCCTATTTTTTCTACAACCAAGAACCAGTTGTTGAATCGAAAAAAGATTAATTTAAAAAATTAGAATGCTTTTAATCCCTCAAAACCTTAGATAATCTAATTTGTTATGACTACTTGTTTATTTATTTATTTATTTATTTGGGTTACACCATCCAACAGTATAAAACCAATTACAGGATGGGCACAAAAATAATTACAATTACAGTATAATTTACATCATAAAAATAATAACAAAATATTAAATAAATATATATAAACAAAAAATAGTTTAATAATAGTATATTATGCAACGATCATGTAATGATGGTTATTAATACACGAGCATTAACCGGGATACGAAACGAGCCAAAGGCGAGTTTCGTATGGTTTATGCGAGTGTTTTAATAACCATTACATGAGAGTTGCATACGCTATTTTTTCTACACCCGATAAATAATCAAGACCTATAAATATTCTATTTATATTGGCATTGAACACAATAACAGTAATTACTCGTATTTCTATAAAAAATTCTACAAAATTGTAATTAATGGTATTACCTTGGGTATTGGTATTACCACAGATTTTTGGGGCAAAATATTTTGTACTGCATTTTCTCCTTTCTCCGATATGTGTGGAGGAGTCTTCTATATCGCTGATATCAGACATTTTAATATTATAATTATCGAAGTTTAGCTATCTACGAAAATTTAATACGTTTTGACAACTAAAACAATTACATAGGAATTTAGGACAAACGTCAAACATCATGCTTGATTGAAAAATTGTAGGTTTCTATTGATTAAAAATCTGTATCATAATGAAAAATCTGTATCATAATGGGTATCATTATGAAACGGATTATGGGCATATAAGTGCATTATTATAATACGGGTGTAGAAAAACGTTTTTAACCATCATAAGAAAACGCAAAAAAAACTCCGTTAGGAGAAAAAATTACGTTGTCTTATGATAAACTCAGTCCACAATTAAGCGTTTTATTTCTTTAATTGAAATAGAAAATAAATCAACATCATTTTGTAGTCCACAAAAATTTTGATACACAAAACAAATTGGAGAAAATTTTAAAATATTTGTCCTGGGTGACTGAAAATTGAAATACAAAGGGGAGCGAGTTCCGATACTAGAAACATTAAACATTAGTTGACGAAGTAGTTCGAGACAGTCAATTTTAAAATTTAATAATTTGTAAAGAATACAAATGGAATAACACATCCTGCGAGTACATAATTCAAGGATATCAAATCTATTCAGCAAGATGGTTTGCAGAATATTGCGAGTAGGGTGGACGCCATCTAGCTTGCACCACAAATATTTGACAAATTTTTGCTGAATTTTTTCTAATGACTGGCTATGTACTTCATATCCAGGACTCCAAACAATGTACGCATATTCTAGCTTACTACGTACAAAAGCATTAAAAAGTAGTTTTTTAAGAGAACTGGCGTCCATTTTGAATGACAAAACCCAAATTTCTATACGCTTCTTTTTGAATAGTATTGACATGTTCAATAAAGTTTAACTTAGCGTCGAAAAGAACACCAAGATCTCCAAAAGAAAGACATTTATTGATGGTAATATTGTTGACAGTGAAATTATACTCAATCGGATTTAGTTTGCGAATGAAGCTGATAGAATTGCACTTAGTTATGTTTAGTAGTAAGTTGTTAGAATTACACCAAAGGTTCAATTTATTTAGGTTCTCCTGTACAATCAAACAGTCATCAATACTGGAGATTGATTTAAACAATTTTAAATCATCCGCATAGAGTAGAGTATTACATGATAGGTTTTCAGGAATGTCATTTACAAAAATGGAAAATAAAAGTGGTCCTAGAACTGAACCTTGAGGGACACCGGAAAAAGCTTTTATACAAATTGACTGAAAACCATGACATTCAACTTTCAATTTACGATTACTTAAATATGATTCAAAGAAACGCAGAAAAGACGTAGTGAATCCAACAATGGAAAGCTTGTTCAAAAGTATACTATGATCGAGGCGATCAAAGGCCTTGGAAAAGTCAGTATATATAGCTTCAACCTGGCCACCCCTATCAATTTTTTTCGCAATATATTGTGTAAAGCATATCAGATTGATCTCTGTGGATCTGCCTGGAAAAAAGCCGTGCTGTGCCGTAGATATAATCGATTTTACATGAGCAAAAAGTATTTTATAAATTACATTTTCGAAAACTTTTCCAAAATTGCTAAGGATGGATATAGGTCTGTAGTTTTCTATGATAGATTTGGATCCTTTCTTAAAGATTGGACATATTTTAGATATCTTCCAATTATTTGGAAAATTGCCTTCTCGTAAGGACATATTAAAGACCATGGTTAAAGGTTTGGCTAACATATTTGCACAATCTCTTATTAAAAATGGCGGAATATCATCTGGCCCTCTAGTATTTTTAGGTTTCAATCTTTTAAGACATTTCATGACATCTTCTGTAAGTAGCGGAATGTTACAACTGTTAATATTAACATTATCTAGTTTATACATATCAATTTTAGACGAATTAGTGTACGATGGCTGAAAACATGTAGCAAA
The DNA here is from genome assembly GCA_927349885.1 of Psylliodes chrysocephalus. Classification (NCBI taxonomy): domain Eukaryota; kingdom Metazoa; phylum Arthropoda; class Insecta; order Coleoptera; family Chrysomelidae; genus Psylliodes; species Psylliodes chrysocephalus. Next base: position 10,495,865 of record OV651818.1, on the reverse strand, counting down.
TGCATTGACAATGTCTTATGAATTATTTAAAAGATTTTTATCAAAAGTCATAACATTTGGTATACTACTGCAATTTATTCCTGTAATTTATTAAAATGTCGCGTTTAATTTTTGACCTAAGAATACTAATCTCAGTATAAATTTCAGCCTCTAGTGTCCTTCTGTACAAACGATAAAGAGATGATTTTTGCCTCAAATCCGAAATTATACTTCTATTAAACCAAGGAGGGTATTTTGAATTTCACCTTGGTACAGTTTTTGGACCATTAGCGGCAATTGCGGAATTTAAGATAGAATAAAATAAATCACAAGTCTCCTCAGAAGTTGTGCATGCATTCAAACTACTCCAATTAATTCTACAGATAGACAGATACAGATAGATAGTTAAGGAAGATTTTCCTTTTTAAAATTATAAGATAATTTACTAGACATAGCAAAACTGGTATTTATTTGAGAAAGACAGCCGAAATTCTAATGAAGGATGTAAAATATCTTCGTCAACTAATGGATCAAGTGAATGATTTACAGCGATGTCAGATCTACTAAAGATTAAATCGAGTAAACGGTTATTAAAATTAAGAGTATTATTATATTGTTTTAAAGCTAATAATTCGGTAAAATTATCAAGTGCAACTATACTAGCATTTTGCAAAGTAATGTCATTACGACTAGAATGATAATGTGGTATATTAAAATCCCCTAATATTAACAGTTCTTCATCATTGTTGCACCATTCGTAATTACACAAAATATCATAAAAGACATCGTATATATCATTACTAGTAGAGGGAGGAATATAAAGTAATATAACATACAGATTGCTATTCGAGACTGAAATTTTTAAACCAAGTACGGCAATAGAAGGAGTAGTCAGTTCAGAAAGATCTAGTCTTAATGCATTGTATTCTTTCTTTAAAGCAATTAAAACACCTCCCCCTTTAGTAGTATTGGTAATAATAAAATTTCTGTCAGAACGAAATACTACATAATTTTTAAAAAATAATTCAGAGTGGTACACAGAAGAACTCAACCAAGTTTCTGACAATGCTAATAGGTCGTGGTTACATTCGACGGAATTGTTAAACAGTTTTGTAAGTTTGGTTGTAACGGTTTTAATCGAACGTTATGCCTTATCGCCTATTTCTGTCTCAAAACTAGCAGAGAATTAACTTATAATCTAGAAATTACCTTGAATATGCTCCTGTCGTAGAACTTCATTAAATTTTCGAGAAAACACAGCTTTATTCAAATGGGATTTAGCGTAACTGGTGTAAATGTTCCTTCTTAGGGCTCACATAATTTTAACAAGGTTACACTGAATTTCACTATGGTTTTCAATAGTAGTTTTCACTCTTAAGATATTGTTTATAATAACCTCTGTATTTTGTTGATTTTATTCAGAAGGAATGTAGCGTAACTGGGGTAAATGTTCCTCCTTAGGGCTCACATAATTTTTACAAGGTTACACTGAATTTCACTATGATTCTCAATAATACTGTTCACTTGTAGAAGTGTTTACAATGTTTTTGGTATTTTGTAGGTTAAAACTGATGTAGGATGTCATTTAATTTAATGAAGTATGCCTGTCGCATTTCGAGATGTCTATCTTTGTTCGATAAGTGATTCTTAGGTAATGCCTCTCTCTCTCTGCTTGACGGAGGACAAGGGATGTCATATGTCTGACCTCGATTCATACGCCAGTGATTCGTGAACTAAGGAGTGCTCGTTTAAGCGGTGGTTGCTTTTCATGGGCATATTTTTGGGTTTTCTTATTGGTCGAGCAGTGTTAACAGAGCTGTCAGCCTGAATGCGAATGGTCGCATTCTAGCAGTTAAAGGAGGTCATTGGTCGCACAGTATAACCAACAATAATTTCTAGAGATCGGACAGTGGCGATTGGTTTAAATGGGTTTTCTTTGAAGTGATTCTGCGCAGTCGAGGTTTTATGCTAGGGGGCGAAGAACGGCGTAATTTGTAACACGTGGCAGCTTCGTCCTTCTTTCCAACAAGGAATGTTAATGGAGGTGTTGATTTGAAAATTCGCTAAGAGACTTTTTACTTTTTTATGTAATTCTGTATATCATCCCGCGTGGGGAGTCTAGTAAAAGTGGTAAAAATTTCTGGAGAAAAAGGTATTTGGAAATGTTCTCTATATCATAAATGGAGATGTACTGGTCGCATTCATACCATAGGCGATGAAATTGTGAAGAGTACCGAACATAATCATGTGTCAGATAGTGCTGATGCCGAAGTAAGAAGAGCTGATAAAAAAATGAGAAAAAAAGTTTTAGCTGAACAAAGTGGTTCCACTACTCAACAAATCATTGCAAAGGTTTCCGAGGGTTTATCATCATCGGCTGCAGCCAGATTACCACAAGTGAGTGCAATGAAAAGAACTATTCAACGAAAAAAGGAAAAAACAGAAGGAATTCCTGCGATTCCAAATTCTCTGCTTCAATTAGTTATTCTACAGGAATATACACTGACAAGCAGTGGTCAGTTATTTTTAATGTACGACAGCGGCCCATCAGAAGATCGAATATTAGTGTTTACAACAGCAAGAAATCTTGACTACATGTTGGAGTGTGAACACTGGTACGGAGATGGAACTTTTTCAACAGCCCCTAATATGTTTTCGTAAATATATACAATCCATGGCGTCAAATATTCAAATACCATTCCAACAGTATATGCAATTTTGCAGAATAAAAGAGAAGAAAGCTATAGACGTTTATATGCAGCATTAAAAAATTTGAAACCTGAACTTTGCCCTACATCTTTTTTAATGGATTTCGAAAAAGCAGCGATGAATGCGGTACGAAGTGAATTCCGTATACTCAAATTCGTGGATGCTTTTTTCATTTTTGTCAGTGTATATGGAGACAAATCCAGAATACCGGATTTCAGAGGCGATATGTGGATAAAGAAGTGTTTTCATTAAATTTGCGACTTCTGACTGCACTTGCGTATGTTCCTGAAGACGATGTAGAGAGTGCTTTTGATTTATTATTGGAAAGTGAATTCTATGCAGAAAACGAGGACTTAGCAGATTTAATAAACTATTTTGAAGACACGTGGATTGGTAGATTAGACAGAAGAGGAAGAAGACGGTTACCAAAATTTCCTATATCTTCTTGGAATTGTTACAATGCAGCCAGAGAGAGAATTGCTAGAACTAATAATGCAGTTGAAAGATGGCATAACAGTTTCAGTTCAATTGTTTCTATTGCACATCCCAACATTTGGAGGCTAATTAAGGCTTTACAAAAGGAGGAAAGCCTTAAAAAATTGAAAATAGAGCAAATTGTGGCAGGTAATGAAATTACTCAAAAAAAAATTTACCAAGATTCTGCACGTCGTTTAAAACTACTTACAGAATCCTACGACGCTCGTAATACCATGGAATATCTTCGAGGAATTGCGCATAATTTTCGAATGCAAGTTTAAATTATTTAATATTATTATATTATATTAATTCAATTTAAAATGTAATAACTAGCAACTACAATTTTTTATAATATATTTTTTTTTAATATACCTACTTATTTTTTATTACCTATACTAAAAAATATATAAAATAAAATTTTGATTATAATAAAAAAAATAAAATAAATCATAAAATGAATTCTAAAAAATGGCTGGCGACAAATTGTCGTAGCGGTGAATCGTCTTACGATGAAATGTCGGCTCTGAATTTTCGCGCGATGAATTGTCGGGCAATGTATTGACGTAGATCCATGAAAAACATGTTACTGAAATATACTTTTCTTGTTTTTAATAAAATAGTTTCTTGATCATATAATTTATAATATTGATAAGTCGTTAAATCAGCGCCTATACTAACTGACTCGCATATATTTCCTAGAAATTTTAAAAAAATGAAGGTAAAATATGCAAGTCAGGTATTCAGTCTTACAGTTTCAGCTGCTTTAAATGTGTACGTCGAATTAGGTAACTTGTCTAATGAAGCCCAGGCAACTGCTGATTTTATTGATAAAATCGACAAATTATTTGATATTTTAAACTCATCAAAAACATCAGACGGGAAGAAATATAATTTGGCGTTTAAGGGTCTGTTATTGCTGTTCGACAACTTAAAAGTTTTTAATAACCTAGGCGAAGATGTTGTAATAATTGGCATTATTATTAATTGAAAAATCTAAAGAATTTACCAAAAATTTAAGTTTATATAAAGAGGAGACAGAAAGAAAGGACCAGTTGGGAAACTCTCAGTCGGGTTCGGACTAAGGTCCAGAACTTTCGCCCCTTGGGCGAAACCCTGATTTTGTATTGTAAAGTAAAGTGTAGAGTATAGTTTTTGTGTACGATGTAAATTATGGGTAAATATTTTAACTTAGTTTTACAGTGTTTTTGTTTAATAATTAATTGATTGAGTGATTTACAAATAAATGCCAATTTTACATTTTCGTCCCGAATTATATTAATCTTATGCATATCTTTATTTCTATTAGTTATAGTGCTTTATTCCCTAAATGGAATTTTGTTCATTTTTTCTTAAGACTATTTGTCAAGTTTTATAGTTATTGTTAATATACATTTGTTAATGTTGTAATACTTATTATTAATCTCTCCTCCCTTTCCAAACCAGCAAAATACTACGAGCATTTGAGAATTCTCGGCGTTTCTATTCCCTTAGGACTAAAAGAGTCTAAAACTAGTTGCCAAGAACCGCTCGACATATGCTATTAAGGGATGTTTTTTTGTATTTTATTATTTTTTCTTTATTATTTTCTTTTGCCACTGGCGAATGGATGTTCCTTCAGGACTCCAGGACCCTTTGGCTGGTGACAATGCTGCCCTAATCCCTTAATAGTGAAGTTTCCACCCCCCAGATCACGCCAATGAGAGATGTATGATTTATTATTTGACTGTACCGCCAAAGAGTGTACAGGCTCGGATAAAACTGTTAGATTTGGATTATTTATTTTGCTCTCGTCGTGTTCTGGTTGATTTCCACTAGTTCTATTATTTATAGTTTGTAAACTTTCAGCTAAATTAGAAACAGTTTGTTGTAGACTTGCTAAAGCTATAACTAAATTTTCAATTTTATTGTTAACGTCCGATAAATCACCATTGTGCGCCTCGTCACTAGCTTTGCTCCTCCTTCTCGGCATTGTTTATAATATAATATACAGTTCCTTGTATTGATCTATTATTCAGTCGATCTCTCGAAGAAAAACAATAAAAAAAAGGAAAAATCTCACCCAGATTTCCGAAGATTAGTCGGTTCTTCTTTGTACAGTCTCAGCAAACGCCTAACGCCAACGTTGATTTTAATTCACAATACCCAAATATGTCACTTTCCCTCGCCCCACGTTGGGCGCCAGATGAAGTGGTTCGATGTTAAGATGGGTTCTGAGGTTTGAAAGAACACACACACTGGGTATAGAACTATTTATATTGCCAAATAAGACAATAAAAAAAAACTTATATCTCACAAACAAAGAAAGGTTAACGTTTATTGTTGTCACGCTGAACCTTCACTCCTTTGCAGTTCAGACGAGACTTCCGGCTTCGACCGTCTCCCGCGCACCACACGTAGCTTTCGCGCACATATCCTCGCGTCACTCTTACATAGGCGCGCGTTTGGGACGGACCACTGCAATAGTATATTAACAACAATAGCTAAAGACCTATCAGTAGTTGCAAATGGTCTTTGGGCAAGCTGGTTGTTACAATGTAACTAAAAAAATGAAATTTATAACAGGTTTTAAAATAACAATTAGCTCCATTCTTCATTTATGGGATTTTTTTAAAACAAAAAACGTTAAGTTTCTTTTTACTAGACGTTTAAACCAAGATCCGTTAGAAAATTTGTTTGGTCTTATAAGACAGCAAAATAGTGATTGTGCTAATCCAACAGCCATTCAATTTCAAAGCACCTTTAGAATGTTGTTCTGTATAAAGCTACTCAATTCAGCAACTCAAATCTGCGAGAATGACATGGATAATATACTTCTGCGAGAATCTGATGTCATTAAAGAGGATACAAATTCATTCGTAGCTCATACACATCTCCATACATCAAATTTGCCAGAAATTGATAGCAGTTATCAAAAAGAGTCCACGTTAGAAACGAATTTCGAAAGGTATTTTGCGGGTTACCTAATGAAAAAATGCCTATCTATACATTCTTATACAATTCGCGAGAAATATTCAAAAGCCTATCAAAATTTGGACGATACATCTTTATTTTGTTACTATAGAGCTTATAACAGCTCCAATTTAGATTTATTTGGTAACTTAAACATGCCACACGATGATTTTTTAAGATTTATCTCCTTTTTAGAGGAAATATTTTAAATAAATTTTGAAACTATTATTATACACACAAATGTAATAGATGCGATTCAAAGTATTTGTAGAAATACAAGTTTTTCACATCCATGTGAAAAATTTCCACATAATTATTTAATAAAATTATTCGGTAGAGTAAGATTATTCTATAGGGGAAGAACATTATTCTATAGGGGAAGGACGCCTATGATGGCATACCTAAATTTGATGCTCTATAACTTCCTTATTTTTGAACACAAATTTTTCTGTTTTGCACGTATACATCCTTTATGTAAAAGCTATTGATGATAGCTATACAAATTTTGATTACTTTTTTTTTTTTTTTTTTTTTGAAACGGCTATATGAAAAATTACCATGCCATCATAGGAACATGTCGGAACCTATGATGGCACACTCTCAGAATTTAAATACTATCTATTTAAATTAAGTTTTAATTCAGTCAAAAATAACAAAATAGGTGATAATAATGTCATATGATATATCAACTAAAAAAAATTCTACTGGCATAGCTCGCAGACAAACATTTTGGTTTTACTAGATACTCCAGCACATTCACAATGGCACCAGGATGAGCATTTCTGGCAGCAGATCCAAGATTCTCTAGCACGAGAACGAGTATAAAGTTCGTTGCAGTATAAACAGGCAACATCGGATTCCCATCACTATCGACATTGTATGGATCACAATTTTCTTCATTATCTTCCTCGTCCTCTAGTGTTACCCTTCTCTTCGCTTTTCTCGCTCCTTTCTAGCTTTTTCGTCTGCTTGATTTTTCAATTCTTCAATATCAGGTGTACTATTCAGAAGACCACATTTCCCGCGTTTCCGTCCTCTGTTCGCTTCATGTTTAGGTGCAGCTACTGGCAAATACTTCTTGAATAGTAAACTTAACTTTTCGTATTAAAGTAGAAGAACTTGCTGCTTCCGACGTAGAAGGACTTGCTGCTTCCATTGTTGAAGGACTTGCTGCTTTAGACGTAGAAGGACCTGCGGTGCCTGATGAAGAAGGACCTGCGGTGCCTGATGAAGAAGGACCTGCTTCTTCGACATCTGAGGTTATTTGTAATTCTTTTATTGGTTGTTCACAGGCATCTGGAGCTAGTTGTTCATGAGGTCTGTCCGTAGTGAGGGATGAAGCAAACATCCAGTCCTCAAATATTTCAGGATTTAGAGGAACTATTTCTGCTTTGCGAAATGCGTTTATTGCATTCGCTGGTGTTGCAATTTTCAAATAGGCATTTGTAAACAGACTAGCCACCTGAAAATGCGTTACCATCCTCCCTGGATTTTGTTTAAGCCATATTTGTATCTCTTGGCTATAATAGGTTTGTAACGGGCCGAATAAACCAATATCGAGTGGCTGCACACGATGGGTGCAGTACGCAGGCAAACAAAATAAAACAATTCCGGTATTTTTGGCCTTATGGCTCAAATGGCCGTCCAGTAGGAGAAGCACAGATGCCTTTGTATAGTGTGCAAATTGTTGAAGCCATTTGGCAAAGATTCCGCTATTCATCCACCCATTCTCTTGACAAAATGCTTTGCTACCAGGTGGAGAATTATCCATTAGTTCATTCTTGAATCGTTTCCGGGGGAAAACGAAAACTGGATGGACATAATTTCCTATGCAATTCATGGAACAGACAACAGTTAAGTGCTGTCCACGTTCCGCACTACGGAGAGTCCCTACCTGTTTTCGTCCGCGAGTAGCAAATATTTTTTGCGGTCTTTTTTGCACGGTACTCAGGCCAGTCTCATCAACATTATAAATGTTTTCAGGGGGAAACTTATGCTGATCAATAACTGCAGCTAGTGCAGTAAAATACGGACCTATGTTGTTCCGATTAAATGCCTGTGCTCGTGCATACGACGTATTCTCTGGTATTTTTAGAGAAATTCTAGGGTTCCTCTTCAGGAATCCGCTGAACCATTTCTTGCCGGCCATTTGTGTTTCCTTATTAAAGTCATGCTTAATATTGTTTTTTTTTCGGCAATTTGGAATACTAGTCTTCTTAGATCCTTCATCGTTAACCCCAAAAATCTGGTTGCCATTTGAATAATGTGTTGAATTAATTCTTCCTCTATGTCTCTACTCAATACTGCTCTGCGACCTCCCAACCCTCCTTGGCTAGCGTTACATCCTGCTTTTAATCTTCTACGCAATATTGTCGTCGGGACGTTGAAGGTTTTTGCTGCAAGTAGCCATCCCATTTTTTGTCCTTGATATTTTATAATGCTTCTACCATCGCTTCCTCACTCCACTCCTGCCTCTTTTTCTGCTACGTATTAATGTATAATCATTAATGGTGTCCTATGATGGCATACCCCTTCATCAATGGTGTCCTATGATGGCATACCACGCCATCATAGGAGACCGTGAAGTATCCCATCATAGGCAAAAGACGATTTTTGAGTTATCGACCACAATTTTTTTTTCCGAGAACATAACCTCAAAATAATTATATACACACGTGCATAAATAACACCCAAATGTACGAGTACCGGATTCATTCGAATAGATAATTATATGAAAAGTGCAATTTGACATTTATTAGTCGATAATATTACTTCATTACTTACCAATTTTCTTTTTCACTCATAAAATGACAACAAAATCGTTGGAAAGGCATTGACTGCATATGTAAACCTGCGCTTGCGCGCACCGAACTAGAGCGCTAGAACTGATACGTTCGTATTTACAGCCGGTATGCCATCATGTGCACCGTGCCATCATAGGCGACTTTCCCCTACTCTTAAATGTATTAACCGAAATTTTAAAACTATAAAAGACAAAAAAGTTGTCATTTGGAAATATAAGTAAATATTTTTTTATATATATAAATCTTTTACTTACCTATATTTGTAATGTATGAACTTAAAAAATAAATCAATATCTACCCAATATTTTTTTATTTTCCTTACCTTTTTATCGGTGCGCCTATGGAATACAAGTAATAACTAAAAGGCGAGGTCATAGCTCGTCGGCATCAACTACAAAGGAATTAAATGAGAGATATCCTTCCGGTTATTATTTATTCTTGTGATATAACTATAGAAATGTTGCAGGATGCAAGGATTTTCGCTAAAAATAGTTGTAAGAAAATAACATATCATAAACACTCTCACAAACTCGACCCTGTTGACTACACATGGTTTTAACTATATTTCACAACTATCAAAATCGGATAGAGTCTATTTTGTTATATTGATCGAGATTTATTATTATGAAACAACTCGTAAAGCGTATCAGTGAAAACCATGACGTGAGATAACATCAACCCCAAAAATGATTTTGGTTTAAAAGGATAATATCGGTCACACCGGATAAACTGATAATAAATATTATAATAACAATAAAATCATTGCAAAAACTCGTCTAACAATGTGGTGCAGTGTTACATAGTAGATAAAGATTTTAATGAAATTATCGTAATAATATACAGGATGTTACTGAAATATATTTTCATAATAAATTTGTTTGAGGGTATTTTTAATTTAATTTTCTTATTATATTTATTAGGATTTTTATTTATACCTGTTTGAACTTTATTGAAATAGGTAATTTAAAAACTAAAGAGTAATAAACATTTAAATATTTTAAATAATTGCAGTTCAATTATATTTTCTTCTTTATATAAAACTCTTTATTATTTGTATGAGTCTCTGTAAACATATACTTTATTTATTTATCTCAGGGATATAATTTTCAACGTTGGGTTCAAAATTATAAGACCGCTTCGTTATGACATGATCCTAAAAGAAAATGGGTCACCAGGAATACTAATAGGTTTAAAATATATACCATATTCAACAACAAACCCATTATATTTATTTTTTAATTAATAATATTATAAAAACTTCTATGCTCCTGGGAAAAGTATCGCTTTGCGCACTTGTTGCACAAACTACATTTTTCTACTCCTATACTATAAGTTGTTAATTAAATGCTAATTTTCAGATTCATACTGATACTGGTTTTCATTATGAAACTGAAAATCAAATTCTCCATTCAATTGATAATACAAATAATGAAATTCACATTAATTTGCCCTTTTTATCTACGAGTACAAATTCGTTTGTGACTAAAGATGGTACACCTCAAGTACAGTATTGCCCAAAATAAATAGTACTGAAATTAAGTTGGCGGTATCTCTTTGCGCCCACACTCATACCCAAGTACCCACACCTGTCAAGTAAACCTTAAACAATTAATTAGTAGGGCATAATTGTTAAAAATGGTGTTAAGTACAGAGGAGAAAGTGTTCCTGCGAATTTGGTCAAAATAAAAAATGAACAGGTGCCTTTCCACACATACACCTCAAGGGACTTATTTTTATTTTTTATTGTTTATATAAAAACGTATTAAAAATTTAAAAAAAATTGAAATAGTTTCTTGGCCTAGAAAAAATAGTGTATGCAACTCTCATGTAGTGGCTATTAATACTTGATCGTTGCATAATGTACTATTATAAAATGAATGGAACATAAAACATCACTATTTGAAATGTTTTCTGGAGTAAGTTTCAATATGTCACACCAAATGCGTTTTTCGGCACGATTAGCTGGAAACCTACAAAAAACAAAAATTACTGATTTAACATCTTCAACATTATCATGAAAAGCTTGTTTACATTATAAAATTATTATTAATTTTTTTTTAACTTTTCAGTAGAGTCCAAAATCTAAAACAATACTTATTCCTCAGACAAACTAGCACAATTATTTTAAATTCATGTTTAACGCCTTCTACATAAAATGTACGTACAGTACTACTTCAGTAGTTCGGACACTCGCTAAAACGGACACTCCAGTAATCCGGATTGCTCTATAAACTGAACATTTTCAAAATTTTACATCTCTAAACCGGGCGTTAAAACGTTTCGTAAGAAAACCATAACAATCATTTTCCTGTCTTAACAAGTTTGACGCGACGTATAGATTGTAGGTAAATCAAAAACTCCCAGGGTTTTTTAAAATGCTGAGCTACCAGTTGTGTATAAAGCAACCAGCAAAGGATGGATAACAAGACCTGTATTTATAGGTTTAAAACATGTTTTATACCTAGTGTCAATTTTTTTTAGCAGATGTTAACAGTCTCAAAAAAGCTTTATTACTAGTCGATAATGCACTCTCTCATCCTCCAGAGGAAGAAATAAATTTTAATCCAGATTTTAAAGTTTAGTTCTTGCCCTCTAACTGCACGGCAGTGCTACAGCCAATGGATCAAAACTTGATTCAAAATATAAAGGTGGGATACAGAAATAAAGTCATATATACTTTGAAGGAGAGGATATAGTAAAGTAGTTGAAAGCATACAACTTAAAAGATGCAGTAGATAACTTGGATTTAGCTTGAAAATCAATTTCTCTAAAAAATATTCAAAAGAGCTGGGAAGCATTATGGACTGAGTACATTTGCGGTACAGAGAAGTTAGACGACCCGGAGGCGTATTGGCATTGTTTACTATGCTGCAACGCATACATATTGTTGCAACGCAGTAAAGAATGACTGAACAGTCGCCTCTCTATACCCAGACAAATCTTGTTGCGCCTCAGCACTGGCAGGTGTTCAGACGTAGTAACTATTGTATTATGGATACGCTGCTATTCTCGAGGCATTGTTTACCGCGTTACAGGCGAAACCACGCAAATTTGCTTTCTTTTGTAATTTTGTAGGACTATATCATAAAAATATCATAATAATAATAATAATAATATACTATCGTCAAAAATAGTTTATTAAACCTCACGAAAATATAAAGGGCACAATAAATACAAAATCCGCTGGTCATATTACATTTATATTTATTTAAAAGAAAACTGTTATAAAATGGTAAGCATACGAAGTTTAATCCTAGTGGGCATTTCCATGTGATTTCGCATTTGGTCTATTAAGATCAATATTGTTCTTTAAAGATATTTGTCTTTTAGGGTTGTTTGGTATCTCCTTCTTGGATGGGCTCCCAGCTTGAATGCGCTTTGCTCGATGCTCGATGTTGAGTTAGGGATGTTCGATATACATCGATGCATCGAAAACATCGATATTTTCAATGCGATGCATCGGTATTATGCGATGCATCGAATGCTTAGAAATATATTCGATACATCGATGTATTTTTCTCGATATATCAATTGCCTAATAACAATCTTGTTTTAGCTTTTTATCTTGTTTTAACTTTTTTGTATATAAATTTAGTAAAAAATATACTTTTTATAATTTTAATTTTTATTTAACCAATTCTATGAATCGCAAACATCGATTATTTTTTGCGTAATACTGGTATACCTATATACATCTAGAAAAACATTTTTATTTCTCTAAAAAACAAAAAAAAAAAAGGTTTTGACTTCAAATGTTGATATTTTCGATGCATCGCAAACATCGATGTTTTTCCCCAATGTATCGATGTCACGTAACGATGCATTACATCGGAAAAAACATCGATGTATTTTGTCAGTGGACATCCCTATGTTGAGTTGGAATGCGGTAAACAATGCCTCGAGAATAGCAGCGTATCCATAATACAATAGTTATTACGTCTGAACACCTGCCAGTGCTGAGTCGCAGTAAGATCTGTCTGGGTATAGAGAGGCGACTGTTCAGTCATTCTTTACTGCGTTGCAACAATATGTATGCGTTGCAGCATAGTAAACAATGCCAATACGCGACCCGGAGTATGATGAAGACAATCGTCCACATTTGAAACTTCGAAAGAGACTTCGCGTTGTAAATGAGTCAGACATTAAGGCCATTACAGATTTGCTGAATATCATAGATACAGAAAATGACTTAAGTAGCAATGATATTATTCAGTGGGCGACTGGAGAAAAAGACACTCTTGTAGCACAAACAGAAGAAAACATAATAAACGAGGCAATAGTTAATAAAGACCAACAGAATGAATCTGGCGAATCAGACATTGAAGGAGGAATTGTGCAGAGAGTAAAACACGGTGATACTGCGAGGTCATTATCATTATCATTCAATGGACAGAGAAAAATGATTTTCCAATTCAAGACATATTGTTACTCAAAAGACTAAAGGAAAAAGCGTTTGAACTAGCCACAAATAGGAGTATTTAAACCAAGTTAGACACCTTTTTCACATTAAAAATACATTAAATTACATAGTTTAAGTTGTATGTACCTACATATAAATACATATATTGTAGTTTTATATCATTGGAATGATTTTTTAAGTTTTTACTTCTTTTAAGTAAGCACTTTTATGAAATAAAGGTATGTACTTATTTATGTATGCAATTTTGCGATTTTTGATCAAAAAATTAATAATCCCAATAGTTCGGATACCTCGATAATCCGGCATTGACCGGAACGATATGTGTCCGGATTACTGAAGTTGTACTGTACTTTTCTTTTTAAAAAATGGTAGAAACGCTAATGGTTACTTACTTGTGAAATGGTCTTGACGATGTCTTTTCATATCTATATTTACAACTTACGCAAACACCATTGTTAAAATTTGTATCACTATTTTTTTTTTATTTAAAATTTATGGCCTTGGCATTGCCAATTGGCCAGACTAATTTACATTGTTTGGATACAAACAATTATAAATCCACAATCCACTGTTAGTATTTGTTAGTCGTTCGTTTCTGTTATTCTTTTTTTTTTGTGTGTTATATTTTCTTTTTTGTTATATATTTTTCCTTTTTGTCTTTTTTTGTTGTTTTTATTCGTTTTTTGTTGTACATTTGTATCACTAAAGTAATAAAATACAAAAAATCACTTATAAACTACAAAAATAGGCTAGAAAGTATAATGAAAATCAAAAACCAAATGACAGTTCTGACAATTTCGAACGATTTATGACACATTTGATATGCAAAGCAAAACGAAGCAGACCAATGGGAATGTTAGACACTATTTTCCCCCCGGCTCTAGTAATATATACTCGAAGATATTATCAACAAACTATATACAATACAAATTATTTTCTACGTACCTTAATGATTTTGACGGAAAAACATTCAAAAACAAGTATTTATATAATCTGTGTGAGTGATGTAGTTACTAAATTTGTAAAATCAATGCGCCAAAAGTTAGTTAACTTAATAGTTAAGTTAACATGAACTTTTAATGAACTCTTTCACAATTAAGTACTTAATTTAAATTTAAATTATTTACATTATGATCAATTAATTTTCAATTAAACTAGTAATTATTTTCGGAATCAAGTCTGTCTAGTCTGTTGAGTCGTTGGGCAACATGCGGGTCCGTCATTTTAATTAACTTACTTCTTGGAATATGTGTCTACAGGGGTGTATTTAGGAATAAAAAATATTTTATTTTTAAATTTGTAACACTATTTTTTTATCCGTTCGTTTTTAACGATATGTTTTGTTATTTTCTTCGGGATCAAAAAATCGGAATCGCTGAATTTTGGAGATAATTGTCAATTTCTGGACTCTTATTACAGTACTCAAAAATATACTTTTATTTTGCATTAAAATTTACTTCGGCATCATTTTTACATATTGGTACAAGAGTGTAAGACAAATGTAAATACATCTATTCTACCTAATACCTGGTAAGAACACTGTGCGGATATGAAATCCACCAATCACATTTTATATTTGGTTAGCAGGCTAATATTATTTTTTTAAATTTTATATAAGTGACAATTCTGTCAAACTGTCAGTATATTTTTTAGCTATTTAGATTAATTATAATTAAAAGTGAGTGATTCTTGTGGAGAAGCAAAATAGCATTTCACAGGGTATTCGCCTATTTTTCCAAAAAAATAAATTTTAATAGAAGTGTATAAAATCAATTTAGTTATTAGTATAATATATGCAAAACGCCATATTTTGCATATGTTGCATATATATATATATATATACAATTTTTGATTTTGAATGCATATATTGACATTTTGTTAATTTTTTGGCATATATCTCACGTACTAATTGGCTGGACATATTAAAATTATGAGTTTTGGACCAAAATAATATTTTGTGAAATGCCTTTACAGGTCGATTTCCTAAAATTTTAAAGGATTAACTTTTCCCTGTAATAAATTACGGTTAATGTTGTAGGTACTTGAGATGATTAAATTATAAACACCCTCCTTAAAACAACAAATTTTGCTAAATATCCTTTCAGGTAGTTCTATTAATATCTACAAATTTCTAAATGACTCAGTTTACTTTCAACTTCATTTCAGTCTTTATTGTTGTGTTGTGTTAACCAGTGGGAAAAATGGCAAAATTAATTGAGTCGTGGGTAAAATCTTATTCAGATTTTGTTGTAGAAGGTGATAACCAGGTGTTTTGTAAAACATGTTCTAAAATTGTAAGTACGTTTTTATTTTATATTTTATTTTGTCCTTTCCCAATGGTAAATCAAACGACAGTAAAGAATTATTTCAACTCACAGTTAAAAACAAAGTAGGGCAACTTTACAACGTACGCATTTATTAAATTTAATTAAAACTTCAACATCTACAGGAATTTATTTGTTTTAGATTCCATGTAAAAAAAAGTTTCAAATCGACCAACACGCGAAAACACCCTCACATATAGCAAAGCAGAAATCTAAAGACACTCGCAGACAACGTCAACTTCCCTTGAAACAATATTTAGAATCTGGATCGTCTAGAAGTAAACAAGCTATTTTTAATGAAGATTTATGCAAAGCTTTAGTTACTTCGAATATCCCTTTAATACGATTAAATAATCCAAATCGATCATTTTTGCAAAAATACTGTAAATTTAATATTCCAGAGCAAAGTATATTACGCAAACGTGGTGTTGACAGTTTGTACATTGAGACTCGTAAAAAAATTCGTGAGATTACCGTTGGAAACCATTTCTACATTATTGTGGATGAAACAACAGACTCTTGTGGTCGATATATAGCCCATTTAATGATAGGTTCATTACGCGAAGAAATGCAAATTGGTCCATATCTAATCACTTCAAAGCAATTAGATAAAACAAATAACTTGACAATAACTCGTTTTATCCAGACAGAATTGTCTTCCTTTTTTCTTCCGGAAGCCGTTCCAACAGAAAAATGTTTATTGCTGTTATCCGATGCTGCCCCGTACATGGTAAAAGCCGCACAAAATTTAAAAATGTTTATGAAAACTTAATCCATGTTACATGTTTGGCTCATGGCCTTAACAGAGTTGCAGACGAAATTAAGTCTAACTTTCCTTAAATAAATGATTTAATTAGTAATGTAAAAAAAATATTTCTTAAAGCTCCTCTAAGAACTCAATTGTACAAAGAAAAATTTCCTGAATTACAGATGTCACCGGAACCTGTGATTACTCGGTGGGGTACCTGGCTTAAAGCTGCCTTTTTTTACGCAGATAATTATGAAAAAATGAAAGAAATCATGTTTGATTTTGATGATTCATCTAAGGGAATATCTTATACAAAGAAGTTGTTTCAAAATCACATATTACCAAAGCAATTAGTGTTTTTAAAAAATTATGCATTTGTACCCAAAATTATAATAGATTTAGAACAAAAAAATTTACCTTTGGTGACTTCCGTAAATTTAATTAAGACGTTTGAATCAGAGTGTAAAAATGTCCAGGGCGATATTGAAAAGACGATTATTCATAAATTTTCAAATGTAATTTTAAAAAATGAAGGATTTATTGTTTTAAGAAACCTTGCTAATATTTATTCTGGTAACTTTGAAGATTAATACTATTTATCCAGATATTTTAGGAAAACTTAAGTTTGCACCTATTACTTCTGTAGATGTCGAAAGGAGTTTTTCTGTGTACAAGTACATACTTACTGATAGGAGACAAGTATTTAATACAGATAATTTAGAAAAACATCTAATTGTTCATTCGTTTCATAATAATGTTAATTTGTAAATAAAATTAGTCAATAATTAAATAATTATTAAGTACTATATTAGGTATTGCAAAATAAAACAAATAATAAATATTAACTATTTTGATCAAATAACAAATTACTCTTATTGCATATGCTCTGCATATTTTTCAATTTTTTACGCATATATTGAAGTATTTTGCGGCATATATATGCGCATATTTAACTACTTTTTGGGTTAATATATTCCTAGGTCTAATTATCAGTAATAAAACTAAAATGTTATGTGTCTCGATAAATCTGAGGGTAGCGTACAGAGCAGTGGCGGCTCGTGGCCAAAATTTTAAGGTTTTACATTGACAGAATATAGGTATCAGTACAGATATATAAAAAAAACTTTCAGTGTTTTAGAAATTTTATAATATACCTTCCTAAAACACTGACAGTTTTTTACCTATATCTGTATCGGGATCTATATTCTGCTACTGTGAACCCCCAAAATTTTGGTCACAAGCCGCCCCTGGTACAGAGTTGTCATGCCAAAAGTCTGGATGTCAAATCTAGGATTAAAGAATAATAAATATGGTATTTTTTTCAAGTTTATTTTAATTTATAAAATAGTAAAAGTCAAAAATTATTTTTATATTAGTTATTTTAACTCAATAGCCAAAATTAATTTTTAAATTTAGTGGATCCTTAGAAAAAATATACTGTACAACTCTCAGCTCAAACTTCCGCTTCGTGTGATATGGCCATCAAATCCACTCTTGTTGCACAAACTGCTATTACCCATTTTAACGTCTGTATCGTTTTTTTAGTTTGATATAGTTAAATCATTCTACTTTAAAATCTCAAAAACCTGATTTCCATAGGCGTACACATTTTTTTTTCTTATAAAATAATTTATATTCTAAATATAGTACGTATTCGTGTTCAAGTTGTTTTTTGCAAGTAATTGAAAATAAAATAAAATTAATAATTAGGACCAAATTAATTAAAAGTAAATTAATTTAATTATCCTAGTACCCACCAAAAATAACCATTAAGCAGATGTTTAAATAATAAATTTTAAATAAAACTCGCAACTTTTTTTAAAAATGTTTACAAGAGAAAACTTATGTATTCTCTTATTTTCAAATAAATAAACAATTTTATGTGTACTGATTTTGAGTATTTTATTTTCGTTCATTTTATTTATTATATTTGACCAAGCTTTTACTCATTTGTTTTTACCTATCTACGTAATAAATATGAGAATTTACATTTTTTTTTGTTTCCTTTTTCTTTATAATTTAATATTGTTGCAAAACAAACATTAAACAAACCTTATAAATCCAGTTGAAAATAAATTTATTCAATACAATATTGGATAAATTGTAATTGTTTTAAAATAATGTATTCCACGCTAGCAGGAGCGGTTTCTCCATTGGTTCATTTGTGCAGTAAACACCCAGTTACATTTCATAATACCACATTATTTTTAAATAAATAACATAAAAATATTAATTCAATTTTAATAATTTTATTGTTTTCATACGTGTTAATATCTATTTTTGGGTACGCCACTGCGCTCTATCTTATCGCGTTTCCGTGGCGCTCTTTTATAAGTGAGTCCGAAGGAGTGAGAAGTGTTTTAGGTTGAAAATGAGTGGGATGATCTCATCGCCCTCCACTGCGACCCAGATGGGTCTATTGTGGCTCATAACTAACTTATAGTTCACCGTACAAGCCACACCTTTTGATGAAGGTCATGGTTGAATTGGGCGAGACTTCTCTAAAGTCGGTAGGCTCCAGTCGGGTATATCCGAAGATCTGGAACCTGGTTCTTTCCAGAGCGGAGCAGGTACATAGAATGTGCTCTGCAAACTCGTCCTCCACGCTGCAGAATCGACAGCCCGATGTTTGTTGCAGACCTATCCTTCTCATGTGATTGCCCAGATGGCAGTGTCCTGTCATCAGTCCAGTGAAAATGCGTAGATCTCTCCTACTCCATTCTCGGATCTGAGCAGAGGCGTTCATGGAAGGGTTGTTTATAAACGCCTTCGAATGGGTTAGCCCTGGGGTATCTCTTCAGTTCGTGAGTGTTGCACCCTCCGTCCATTTTGAGATAATTCCTTTGGCAGTGCTTTTTACAATGCCCAGGAATGGTTCTGGTCCTATGAAGAGAAGTGTTTTGTAAAGTCTTTAGCTAAAACGAGATGTCACACATTAACAGATCCTTGAAACGTAGTGAGACAAACATTAAATCACTTAGATCAGCTTAACTTGCGCAACGCACATAGTGACGTCACAAAGTAGGGAGGCGCAAACGAACTTTCCAATCACTGATGTAAAATAAAAATGAGATGCTATGACGATACTAAAAGGGCCCGCACAGTTTTACGTCATATGTCAAACTCGAGCAAGTGAAGTCAGTTTTAGTGAGAATAAATACCATTTTTTTTTAAATGGCATGACTTAAATGATATAAAAACATTTTCATTCAGTCAATCTTCAAATATTAAATTATTACCGTCAAAATACCACTCAAAGTGCGTTCACTTGTCATATCGCAAAATACTGTTTATATCCTCTCTACATTATTTTATCTTGATGTTTCCAATCAAGATGTCAAACTAGAAAATTCACCATACGACAATTTTAATTGTTTATTGTTTCGGCCTTTACTTGATGAAAATCCATTTAATTTTGAAAGAGTAAAACCAAATTTGGTAGATTTTCACACTTTTATTTTAAAAATAAAAATTTTTAAACAAACACTAACATGACATATGTTTCGAAGTACAACTTCTTTTTCAAATGTGACTATTTACAATTCGGTATCCAATATATATACAAAATAATTTAACAAAACAAAGTACTTAAGAAAACATCAATAACATTACAAAATAAACTATTTAAAGTAAATAAGGGTACTTAGGTAATTATAATATCCATCAAATAACAATAAGATAGCCCATTACCGGGATTATCTCACAGAAAACTGGGAAAGAGGTTTAATAAGGGTGAATTATTAATATCTAATTGATCATTTAGTAAGTTATCTGAATTTTTAAATCTATTTATTTCAAGTGTTTCTAAATGGTTTAATTTAAGGCTCTTATTTTCTACATGTAAAATTTCAAAGTTGTCTGTAAAAGAATGATTTTCAGCTAAAATATGATTTGAGTAAGTAGAATTATTTTTGTTTTTTGTATAGCTATTATAATGTTCGGAATAGCGTTTTTTGAAAGTACGGCCTGTTTGACCAATATACAATTTTGGACAACTACCACAATTTAATTTATATACCCCCGATTTATTATTAGGATTAATTTTACCCTTATTGTTTTTAATATACTTCCCAAGCGTATTATTGGTTTTAAAAGCTACGTTAATATTTTGGTTTTTTAAATATGATGATACCTTTTCACTAGGAGCTCCTATATATGTAAGACTCTTATATCTGCAATTTGGATCTTTAATTATGGGATAAACTTGTTGAATAGCCTGTTTAAAAAGTTTTTTCTCTAAAATGTTGTCTACTAACTTTGAATTAAAGTTATTATTTACTGCGATTTGTTTAATGATATTTAATTCTTTTGTGAAGTTCTCTTTGGTAAGGGGAATATTAACTAATCTATGGATCATACTGTTGTATGCTGCCAGCTTTTGTTTGTATGGATGAGATGAACTATTATTTATTGTAATATCCGTATGTGATGGCTTATGAAATATCCCAAAACTATGGCCTTTATTATTTTTAATAATATTTAAGTCTAAAAAATTAATTGAATTATCCTTCTCTGTTTCCATAGTAAATTTAATATTAGGGTGTATAGTATTGATAAAAACTAATAAAGAATTTAACTGTCTATTAGTACCAGTAAAAGCAGTCAATATATCATCAACATATCTATGCCAATACAGACAATGTTTACTTAAATTATTGCTATGAATTTTATTTTCTATATTATCCATAAATATTTCTGCAAGCAACGGGCTTAATGGGTTCCCCATAATAAGACCTTCATTTGCTGAGTAGATGTTATTTTGAAATTGAAAATAATTTTGTTTTAGGCAAATGTTTAACAAATTTAGGATTTCTTCTTTGATTATAATATTGACTTGATTACGATCTAATAAGTTTTCTACTAGCTTAACTGTTTCTTTAGGAGGTATACTAGGAAATAAGTTTGTTACATCGAACGATACTAATTTTGTGTTACTAGGTAATTTAATGTTTTTTAATTTTTCTGTTAATTCATAAGAATTTTTTATACTATACTTTGAATTGAATTTGCAGTTTTCTTGTATAAGTTTGATTAATGTGTGTGAAAGTTTAACTGATGGAGCCGTGACAAATGACACAACTGGTCTAATAGGATAGTTCTCTTTGTGTAATTTTATTAAAGAATAAAGTTGTGGTGGTTGAGGGTTCATTTGTATTAGTTTGAATTTTTCTCTAGAATCAAAAATTGCTGTTGAAATCTGAATATTACGTTTTAGTTCTTTTTGATATTTATCTGTTGGATCAAATTTGAGTATGCTATAATTATTACTTGCTTGTAAAAATGAAAGAGTTTTGTCAATATAATCTATATTATTAATAGCAATTACTGTATTTCCCTTATCGGCACGAGTGAAAATGATATCATCCTGTTTTGTTTTATCCTTTATAGTTTTAATTAACTTACTGTCTTGATTTGAATTGTTATTACGTAAAAATTGTGTTTTAATTATATTTGCAGTATGATATTTGTGAGACAAAGTATTATATGAATCTTTTAAAGCAATTTCTGTTTCTATTCCCAAAATTTCTAAGTTCGAAGTATTTATCTTAGGTTCGATGTTGTGTTTAAACCCTTTTTCTATTAGAGATTGTTCTGGATCAGAGAAATTTGTTGTGGTTAAGTTAACAAATCTTTTAAAAAATGTATGATCCGATATTTTATTTGTGTTCTGTTCTGATTTTTGTTTAGTTATTATGGGTTTTTTAAAAATAAGTGATTTTAATTTTTCCTGTTGTCTAATAAATTTTTTATGAATAATTTGACTAATCTGCTCCCTAATGTTTTTATCTACAATTTCAAATTCTATAAAATGTAATCTGTGAGATAATTCAGCATGTATTACCTTAGTGTATATGTTGAAACAATCTCTTTTGGAATATTCTTTTTTCTTATCTTCTGACAACCACTTCTTTAATCCTGCTTCTTTTCCTTTTTTCGCTCCTGGAGTACTGTTATGAGTTTTCAATCTCATATACTTTGGAAACACGTTCTGTTTCTTACAACCGTTGAAAAACCAATTATTTTGTGTACATATTGCACACCGCAAAAGTAATTTAAAATACCATAGGGCCAAAAAGCTAGTTTTAGCTTCTTTTAAATTATTTATTGTTTCGGCCTTTACTTGATGAAAATCCATTTAATTTTGAAAGAGTAAAACCAAATTTGGTAGATTTTCACACTTTTATTTTAAAAATAAAAATTTTTAAACAAACACTAACATGACATATGTTTCGAAGTACAACTTCTTTTTCAAATGTGACTATTTACAATTCGGTATCCAATATATATACAAAATAATTTAACAAAACAAAGTACTTAAGAAAACATCAATAACATTACAAAATAAACTAACTATTTAAAGTAAATAAGGGTACTTAGGTAATTATAATATCCATCAAATAACAATAAGATAGCCCATTACCGGGATTATCTCACAGAAAACTGGGAAAGAGGTTTAATAAGGGTGAATTATTAATATCTAATTGATCATTTAGTAAGTTATCTGAATTTTTAAATCTATTTATTTCAAGTGTTTCTAAATGGTTTAATTTAAGGCTCTTATTTTCTACATGTAAAATTTCAAAGTTGTCTGTAAAAGAATGATTTTCAGCTAAAATATGATTTGAGTAAGTAGAATTATTTTTGTTTTTTGTATAGCTATTATAATGTTCGGAATAGCGTTTTTTGAAAGTACGGCCTGTTTGACCAATATACAATTTTGGACAACTACCACAATTTAATTTATATACCCCCGATTTATTATTAGGATTAATTTTACCCTTATTGTTTTTAATATACTTCCCAAGCGTATTATTGGTTTTAAAAGCTACGTTAATATTTTGGTTTTTTAAATATGATGATACCTTTTCACTAGGAGCTCCTATATATGTAAGACTCTTATATCTGCAATTTGGATCTTTAATTATGGGATAAACTTGTTGAATAGCCTGTTTAAAAAGTTTTTTCTCTAAAATGTTGTCTACTAACTTTGAATTAAAGTTATTATTTACTGCGATTTGTTTAATGATATTTAATTCTTTTGTGAAGTTCTCTTTGGTAAGGGGAATATTAACTAATCTATGGATCATACTGTTGTATGCTGCCAGCTTTTGTTTGTATGGATGAGATGAACTATTATTTATTGTAATATCCGTATGTGATGGCTTATGAAATATCCCAAAACTATGGCCTTTATTATTTTTAATAATATTTAAGTCTAAAAAATTAATTGAATTATCCTTCTCTGTTTCCATAGTAAATTTAATATAAGGGTGTATAGTATTGATAAAAACTAATAAAGAATTTAACTGTCTACTAGTACCAGTAAAAGCAGTCAATATATCATCAAATCATATTTTAGCTGAAAATCATTCTTTTACAGACAACTTTGAAATTTTACATGTAGAAAATAAGAGCCTTAAATTAAACCATTTAGAAACACTTAAAATAAATAGATTTAAAAATTCAGATAACTTACTAAATGATCAATTAGATATTAATAATTCACCCTTATTAAACCTCTTTCCCAGTTTTCTGTGAGATAATCCCGGTAATGGGCTATCTTATTGTTATTTGATGGATATTATAATTACCTAAGTACCCTTATTTACTTTAAATAGTTAGTTTATTTTGTAATGTTATTGATGTTTTCTTAAGTACTTTGTTTTGTTAAATTATTTTGTATATATATTGGATACCGAATTGTAAATAGTCACATTTGAAAAAGAAGTTGTACTTCGAAACATATGTCATGTTAGTGTTTGTTTAAAAATTTTTATTTTTAAAATAAAAGTGTGAAAATCTACCAAATTTGGTTTTACTCTTTCAAAATTTTAATTGTGTTTATTTAAAAACAGTGTTTAAATAAAACTGCGAATTTAATAAATCGAAAGTATGTGTGTCAATTAAATGATTGTTAACGAAACACGTCTCCAAGCTTGAGGGAAAACATTTACTATTATTTTTGAGGTTATGTTTATATTTTGTTTTGTTCCAGTTTTTACAAAATAGTCATGTGTTTTATACCCATCTCTAACAGAAAACTGCGAAAATGGATACAATGTCATCGGTACTCTTTTATAGGAAAACCATCATAATTAAGCGATGACTGACTACCTAACTTTAAACAGATCTTAGATTGCAGTTGCAGCCAAGAAAAATCATTGTCCATTGTACCAGAAGGCATTTCACAAGTATGACAATTTTATTATATATTTTATTTGAATAAGGATAACTTCTTGACCCTAGTACAATTTTTTATGAATAATTGTTTTATTTTGTAAGTTGTCCCTAATGAATTTGAAGTTATAGAAATATATCCTATCCACAAATACTACAGGTACTGATTAACAGTGTCAGACTAATGTAGCGATGTGGATTTAACTCGATTCATGGTATCGCATGCATTTATAAAAAAAGTGAAAGCTAAACTTACATTATAGTTTTTTTTTCTCTCGTTTATTGGCAATGGACGTTAGTACTTTAGCCATACACAAATTGAAAGATATTACGTTTAAATATTAGATATTAATATTATTTTTACTTATACAATCTACCAATAAATCGTACACAGTTGATTTCCAGTCGCGAGCAACACCTTAACACACGTAGGAAACTGAATACCTGCTTTCATAAGACAATCCTACAGGTCATTATTACAAAAACTCTTACAGCCGAAAAATATGTGATCGAGATCTGCGACCTCGTTATCAAGAGAACATATAGTGGATAATCTGTCAGTCCTATTTTATATAAATGAGACGGAAAGCACCCATGATTAATTTTCAATCTAGTTATAATTGTGCAGTACTTAATAATAATAATAATAATATTGATAATAATATAAGCTAGATAAAAACAAGCGAAATTCAAGTCATTCCATGTTAATGACGCAGAAATAATAATATAATAAATAGACAACGAAATAGTTGTAGCGCCTGCAAACAGTATAATATTGATAGTAATAACTACACATAATATAAACCCAAGTAAAAAAAAGAGCGATATTGGTGCTTGTACAAAGTTTTGAACCAAACTTACAACGATAAAATTATTGGAAAAAGTGTATACCCTTTTTAAATTACTAAAAGCCGCCACTGCTAGTTAGTAATGTATATTGTTATTTTTCGTTGAACTAAGCTAATATTATAATTGAAAATAGTAGGCAGTAATATTTCGGTTTTAGAAACACCATTTTTACACTTTTCACGTTTTTCGTACAAAAATGTGTTTCATGTAAGTACTTCATATTCACCCAGTGACTTATTTCCAATATGCGGCTGTGTAAAAGTTTAGAGAAGTGCGGACAGATATAGAGCGATAGAGAGGCGACACTGACTAAACTAATGCAATAAGTAGAGCCATTTATGTAAGAGCAAACCGAGATCTTCGGCGATTCCAAATGGAAAGCCTTTTATGTTGAAACCAGGCGAGGCACTCTCGTCGTGTGTATGCTTTTTCCCCTTCGTAATCCATATAAGCTTTTACCATTATCGTTTTCATTCTTCTGATACCCTTTTTTCTTCTAATGCACTTGTATTCAATTACTGTGACTTGGAAGTTAGTGCTAGTGCGGTTGCGATGTGCGAAGCACTGTAGTCTTCCCCCTAATCCAAGGGGGACCAAATTGAACAAGGTGAACGAGAGGGCAAAAAATTAGGGCATACGTTATTTATACAATGTTACTCCAATGTTTATTATATTTTATTACTTTTATCAAAAAATTATAATGATTGTCATTCGTTTTTTTTTATATTTTTTTATCGCCAACCTTTAAAAAAGTCATGCATTACCAAAAGTCATGCATTACCAAAAGTCATGCATTACCAAAAGTCATGCATTACCATAGCGATACCCTTTTTTCTTCTAATGCACTTGTATTCAATTACTGTGACTTGGAAGTTAGTGCTAGTACGGTTGTGATGTGCGAAACACTGTGGTCTTCCCCTTAATCAAAGGGGGATAAATAAACAAGGTGAACGAGAGGGCAAAAAATTAGCGCATGCGTTATTTATACAATGTTACTCCCATGTTTATTATATTTTATAACTTTTATCAAAAAATGATAATGATTGTCATTCGTTTGCGGAAGTAAACTTACAAACACTTTATTTTACTTTAAAAATCAAATATTTTATCTGCCACTAATGTTTATCAACATAGCTATGGCTCTCTGTCATAATGTAATAATCTAAAACTGATTTGTTTTGTTATCTTCCTTGTTGAAAGAGATATTAAAAAAGTGTATTAAGAAAATTATGGACATGTTTGAGGTTAACATTTTAAAATTATTGGGAGGTATACAGGGTGTTTCATAGCTCGTGTACGAACCAAACATATAGTTTTTTTAATGATAACCCCAGTTATTTTAGATTCTGTTTACTCTTTTTTCAATTCTACTAATATATGGTTGTCTATGTTATATAGGGTACTTTTCAAGGAATTGACATTTTTGTCAGAGAATCGTACATAATTCAACGTCCAGCAGCCAATTTTTTTTTACCCACACGAATTTTATAATATGATGTATTTTTTTTAGTTATATTTTTGTTATCTGTTTATTTGTATACAGGGAGACTCAATACTCAGACCCTTGATTTTCTTGTTTTATTTAAAAGGTTTAAAAGGTTTAAAAGGTTCAAGAACTTCTTGAACGGGATTTTGAAAATAGAGTGATATTTTGTGAATGGTCCCAACAAAAAATTAATCAACAAAGAAATTTCTTTGATTTTGTGCTCTTTGGTGATGAATCGACTTTTCATAAAAATGGAGGTTTAAATAGGTTATAATTTTCACTATTATTCTACAACAAACCCACACATTACAGTCACTCATAGCCAAATGAGGTGGTCATTAAATGTTTGGGGTGGCATTGTGGGTGATTATGTGATAGGGCCACACTTTTTTGAAGGACGAGTAGTATATTTGGATTTCTTTGAAAATCATTTGCATACGTTACTCGAAGATGTTCCCCTTCACATTCGCCAACTAATGTGCTTTTTGCACGATGGTGCACCAGTCCATCACACTGTAGTAATTCATAATTATTTAAATAATCACTTTCTAAGACGGTGGATCGAAAGAGGAGGACCTTAGATAAAAGATACAACAGATGATGCATTTCATTCATAAAGTATGTTTTGTTTGGTCCCAATCATCGTAAAAGAGAAAGAAGATATTTTATGCGGATCGAAAGAAGACAGACTGTAATCGAAAATCTCGTCTGGCAACGCTGCTGTTGTACGTAACTAAAAGTTTGTTAATACCAGTGGCGTATCTTATTAAAGATAAAATCATAACTAATTAAAAAAAAAAAAATAATGAAATACTAACCGATATGGTGTGCAATAAACTTTATAATAGTTTAAACTTTAAAACCGATTGGATTTGGTATAAGGGTATGAAGTTCAGTGAAATGTAGGAAAAAAGCCTAAAAACACTATTTTTTTCCAAGAATAATAGATTTATTATACAGTATGGTTCAAATGAAAGGAATAAATTCATTATAATGGATGTAGCTGGTTTTTCGAAAAAATGCTCGGACAGGTCAATTTTGTTTACTTAAAGCGCAATTTTTTAAATAAAACTCAATTTTCCCCCACTTCCCATTTTTGACCAGTGACGTCATTGATAAATTTTTTAAATAGCAACCCCAATTTTTTTTTCTGATTTTGATAGATCTTGCAATTTCCTACTCGGAAAAATAATATTTGAAATATCTGACAACAATTTTTTTTGAAAAAAAGTCATTTAAAGATCAAATACATAAATTTTATTTTATTTTGAAACACAATAAATGAATAAAAGATAATTATTTGTAATTAAGTGCTTAATCTAAAAAAATAATAATATTAATAAAAAGAATTTATTGACAATTTTACAAATTCTTTTTATTATTATTATTTTTATTATTATTTTGTTAGATTAGGCATTTAATTACAAATAATTATCTTTTATTCATTTGTTGTGTTCTCAAAATAAAATAAAATTTATGTGTCTGATCTTTAAGTGTCTTCTATTCAAAAAAATTGTTATGTAAGATATTTCAAATATTATGTTTCCGAGTAGGGAATTGCAAGATCTATCAAAATCAAGAAAAAAAAATTGAGGTTACTATTTAAAAAAATTGTCAATGACGTCACTGCCCAAAAATAAGAAGTGGGGGAAAATTGAATTCTATTTAAAAAATTGCGCTTTGAGTAAACAAAATTGACCTGTCCGAGCATTTTTTCGAAAAACCAGCTACATCCATTATAATGAATTTATTCCTTTCATTTGAACCATACTGTATATAAAGATGTTAAATAAAATGAAAACAAGATAAATAAATCAAGATTTATTTTAAACAAATTTACGAATTCA
Source organism: Psylliodes chrysocephalus (assembly GCA_927349885.1). Taxonomy (NCBI): domain Eukaryota; kingdom Metazoa; phylum Arthropoda; class Insecta; order Coleoptera; family Chrysomelidae; genus Psylliodes; species Psylliodes chrysocephalus. Next base: position 10,467,095 of record OV651818.1, on the reverse strand, counting down.
ATTTTGGGGTTAAAATTTGAACAGTTTTACAAATTGGTAAATGACAGATTTTTAAATTAAAATTTAGATTTTTAACACTACTAAATTTATAAAAGTTATTAGATCAATAAATTTACCATACTTATATACAAGGTGGGGATTTTAAATGGAACGCTTCTTATAGCGGATCTGGTAATAAGAATTTTGTAAAAACCGAAAACACGTAGAACTGTACAACAATAAACCTATCCATTGATAGTTTTTAACTTGTAAAACTAGGCAGTAAACTAACTTACTTATTATCATCCATAAATGTGTGCGGCATAGATAAATTATCTTCTGGTTTCTTACTAGAGCTGTCAAAAATACTGATACTGAAATCAGAGCTGTAACACAATATACAGAACTTTTAATGTAAAGGTAAGTATACATTTTGATTAATAATAAGGTAGTTCATGAAAATAATCAAAGAACGAGGCATGTAATATGAGTTTATAAAAAAATTTGTCCTTGTAAAGCACCTACAAAATTTAAATAACTTACATTATAAAAATGTCTTTGTAAGATAAACTACCAACTTTCATCTTAAAGGATAAACACTTAAATGAACATTTCCGAAACATAATTAAGAAAGTTTTTAGTTACCTAAATGAGCTTTCTCGAAACAATGAACTTAGTTTTGGCAGTGCTCCAGGCTTGAGATATTTGCTTTTTGAAAAATATAATTAGGATCAAAATGCTCCGAGCATAACACTCTTTTTTAGATACCTTCATTTTCTTCAAGTCCTACAAGTGATAGCCAAATATTTCTTGTATGCCTTTCAGTTGGGAATTTAAAAAGCAAGCATAACCACATTTATTTTACCACTAAAGTGTTTCTATTAATTACAATTTTTTGCGAAATTACTAATGTTGAAAGATCAAAGAAAATAACAGTAATATAAAAGTAGATAATACATGTGATATTACGGCAAAAATCTTTAAATCTTCACTTCTGAACTATGCAATACATCATCACCTAACCTTACTTACTTATGAAAAGATACTTCAGCACCCACATTTTCCAGTTTTTTGCTCAAAATGCACTCGCGAACCATGTTGTTAACGATACACAAGCCGAAATTTTTCCAAAAAACTCTAAAGATTAACAAAAACACCCAATATGCAACAATTTACTGGATCGCAACGTCGCAAACTATCGATGGATAAAATACTATACGTGACGTCCGTGACGTATAGTATGAATGAAACAAAGTTATTTTAAATTGTGGTGGTGTCACGTTTAACGCTTTTAAAATCTGCATTTATTTGTAGGAATAAAAATGGTGTTTGCCATAGTTTATCTTAGTATTTGCAAAGTTGTTATTTAGCAAGCGTATGTATGTAAAAACGATAGGTACAAAAATGCCCTGCCTAATAGTGTAAAAATAGGTGCTGCTAAAATATCAAGTCTGCTGAAAGCAGTTAAACTAGATAGTCTACTTTGTACGCATTTTATACGTTTCTTGTTTTGTTACAAGTCATTTTATTTAGAGATTTACTATTAGAAATGTTTCGGGAAATATTGCAACATCTCGTCCCATAATGCGTCGGAGTTGGAAACACTGCACTAGGTATGAAAATGAATTGGTGGGGACGCTTGATGTGTCGCAATATATCTCGAAACTGTTCTAATTAATAAAACTTGTTGCTATTAGTGAGTTATAGGTAAAACCTATTTTTAAATATGAAAGGGATAAACTACACAGCCTGACAACAGCGCACAAGGAAACGCATGTCAGTTCATTTACGAAATAGCTACGCGCTACGTTTCTTTGCAATGTATGACCGGGTTTTAAATGTAAATAGAGGAGCTTTGAGGAGGACCGATAGGGTGGCCAGCGCGATCACCGGATTTGACAAAAATTGATTTTTTGCTGTGGGGTTATGTAAAAAACAAAGTATATAATGTGCCTGCAACGACAAAAGAGGACATGAAAACTCGAATCAGAAATGTATTTCAAAGTATTGATGTTCAAATGCTGAGAAATGTGAGTCAGTCATTGGAAATTCGATTACAAAACTGTATTGATGTTACGGGAGGTCACTTTGAACAACTTTTATAATTATGTTTTAATTGTTTTGTTTGTTTTTGAGTTTTTTTTGTATTCACACATATTATTTATGACTGTTGATAAAGAGTTTTTTTTATGAAAAACTAATTTACTTTATCTAAATAACCATAATTTTCATTTATTGTTAAAAAATATCGATAAATATTAACTTTAGGTATAGGGAATGCTTTATAAAAATGAAAGACTTGGAACAGATGATTTTACTGGTGATATAAAATATAGGGTGTCCCATTTAAATAAAACAAGAAAATCAAGGGTCTGAGTATTGAGTCTCCCTATATACAAATAAACAGATAATAAAAATATAACTAAAAAGAGTATAATACAACATATTATAAAATTCGTGTGGGTAAAAAAAAATTTTTTCTACAGTGTAATTGGCTGCTGTACGTTGAATTATGTACGATTCTCTCACAAAAATGTCAATTCCTTGAAAACATAACATAGACAAACCATATATTAGAAGAATGGAAAAAAGATGAGTAAACAGAATCCAAAATAATATACTGGGGTTATCATTAAAAAAAACATATGTTTGGTTCATACACGAGCTATGCAACACCCTGTATACCTCCCAATAATTTAAAAATGTTAACCTCAAACCTGTCCATAATTTTCTTAATACTTTTTTTAAAATCTCTTTTAACAAGGAAGATATCAAACTATAATAATTAAAAGACAGATGAAGACAAACGTAGCTGGGGTTTATTCAACTTAAGTTTACTTTTTCGGTAAGAATATAAGGAAGTCTAATTGCAAATTAAAGGTGATTGCCTAATACACCGCCTCTAATAATTAGGTTGTGTTTGTATTTACTTATGATATAATCTTGAAGAATTATTTTCAACAGGTCTTTTTCACATGAAGCATGTTTTCACCATATTATTAGAGATACTAAATCTTAAATGTACATTTACAACCCTTACAACGCTATAGATAATTATATTTTTCGTAAAATACAAATCAAAAATTGACATGTGTCAGAAAGTGTCAGAAAGTATCAGAAAGTGTCAGAAAGTGCCAGAAAGTGTCAGAAAGTGTCAGAAAGTGTCAGAAAGTGTCAGAAAGTGTCAGAAAGTGTCAGAAAGTGTCAGAAAGTGCCAAAAAAAGTGTCAGAAAGTCTCAGGAAGTGTCAGAAAGTGTCTTAAAGTGTCTTAAAGTGTCTTAAAGGGTCAGAAAGTGGATCTGTCAAACTTGGCAATGCTAACTGAAAAGAGTCAATTACAGGAGAGGTATTTCCCCCCTTTGGGGGAGTAGATGTTGAATATAGGGGAAGACTCCCTCTACTAGTAATTTCTCGGAGAATGTTACCATCAGAAACCCATTTAACAATATTTTGACGTGACGTTACCGTTTCTTTACGTGACGCTGATATTTCGTATAGTGCGAATTGAACTTAATTCTACAAAATAAACAAAAATTGTAAAAAAACAATATATTTGCAATTCATAGATATTTATTACAATTTTCACAAATTGCAAAAAAAGAAATACACATAGATATGGGCTCAGCATGAACGTGCCTCGTAAAGTAAAGTTTATTTAAACCTAAAACTTACTTATACTTACTTTACTCTCTAAAAAATTGTAGAAACTTAACTTGTCTTACGAATCGCAGTAAAATCACCTATAATGATAATAATTATGTATTAGTTACTTACGATATAAGTATCGTAAAGTTTCATATTATGATACGCGATGGAAACGAGGCCGAAAGCCGAGTTTGATAATCCATCGAGTATCGTAATATGAAACTTTACGATACGAATATTGTACAAAATGTTAACTACTATCAAAAAAAAAAAATAACTACCAGATTTTCTGTACATTGATATGACAAAGATGAAGTTAGCCGTCTGGTAGATATTTGAATTTACCTTTAGCGTAGTCATAATTGACATTAATAATTTTTGCGAGACAAAACATAGTAGCCTTGTGTAGTTGCTAGGTATTGTTTGTTGGCTAAATAATAACTCTAAATAATAACTCAAAATAATAATGATCATAAATATTTGTTAAGATAATGTCTTACATTGAATTGGCAGCTACCGAAGCCATTGAAACTTTAATTCCTGCAAAATCTAGGAATAGATATGAAAAAGAGTTCCAGCGATTTAAAGAATGGTGCAAATTAAAAAATGTCGATGGTGTTTCGGAAAAGATTTTACTGGCCTATTTTTTCAAAAGAGCCGCAGTTGAAAAACCATCTCTATTGTGGACTCACTATTCTATGTTAAGGACCACTATTTCGACAAAGAGAAACTTGAATATTAGGAAATATACCCAGCTGTTAGCTTTCTTAAAACGGAAAAGTAAAGGGTATAATCCAAAAAAATCAAGAATTTTTTCCAAAAACGAAATACATCGTTTTGGAGACGAACATACTATGACATAAACTAATAAAATTTAGCTTCATCATTAAATAAGCTTCATCGTTGGCTTCTTTTAAAAATGAAGCTAAATTTTATTAGTTTATGTCATAGTATGTTCGTCTCCAAAACGGTAGCAGTCTATCCAAACGTTGACAATTCCGAAGTCACTAGAAGTAGGTAGTACTTATGAAGACTAGAGATAAGGAGGCGAATCGGCATGCTCAAAATACCTCCGAGCAATAACTACTAGAGGGCGTCTTCCCCCCTTCCCCGCGCTAAATTTTGTTAGCAACATCTACTCCCCCCGAGGGGGAAAATACCTCTTCTGTAATTGGGTAGTAATTGGCTTATTTAATCAGCGTTGCCAAGTTTGACAGCGCCAGTTCTGACACTTTCTGACACATGTCAATTTCTTATTTGTATTTTACGGAAAATATTATTATTTATAACGTTGTAAGGGTTGTAAATGTATATTTAAGATTTATTATCTCTAATAATATGGTGAAAACATGCTTTATGTATAAAAGGTCTGTTGAAAATGCTTCTTCAAGATAATATTGTCACGCTTAACGGTTAGGGGGTGGTAATTATTCTTTTTAATGTGATTAGGGGTCCTCGCTTGGCCTGAGAGGTAAAAATAGACACTCACCCACTTCCGCTAAGCGCGCTCTAGCCGATGTTAATCTCAAAAAGCTCAGATTAACTTCTTGGTTTAGAAGGAATCTGCGCCACTTAAGATAAACCTCGGGTGACTTAAATTACCGTATAAGGAACTAAACTAGTAATAATAGAAACACCATGTATAAAAAATTCACAAACACTTTATTAAATGTCCGTAATTAAAGGACTCAAAAGACAATCAAAAATCGATATAATAATAATAATAATAATAATAATAAAATTTGGGGTCCTTACCTCATTGTCATGGAGCAGTCACAATTTTTACTTTACTTTATTTTATTTTATCCCCAGAAATATTTATTAGTATTTATTTTGTATAATTATATTTTTATGTTATATATATTTTACAAACCCCAATTATTTTCTCTGTGATCGATTGCGACCACCTTTTTTGCCGTCCCGCAAAACTCTCAATGACCCCCTAAAATAAACCGACTAGGTTCGATTTCGCAAGACTTCCAAAATCGTCGAGTCAGCACAAAGTTCATTAGTTTTTAACTTAATTGTTATGAAACTATGAAATGCATTCTCTACGATTTAAAAGTATTTCGAAATCGACCTACTATTCAGAAATAATTTAACATACAGGATGTTAAATTATTTACTGAGCCGAATGAAAATAAATTAATTCAATTTAAGGAATAATTGTGACAATATCATAAGTAAGTACAGACACAACCTAATTATCAGAGGCGGTGCATTAGGCAATCACCTTTAATTTGCAATTAAACTTTCTTTTTTCATCGAAAAATTAAAATTAAGAGCAAGTAAACTCCAGTTAAGTTCGTCTTCATCCGTCTCATAATGATTATAGTAAAGGTTAATTACTTATTGTTATTATTATTTTAATATCACGTCTTTGTAAAGTTTATTGTTATTTTTTTTAGGTTTTCTTTTCTTGATATGAGAAAGAAATATATGGTTCCAAAATATAGGAAATTAACAAGTGACCCCCTGAACAATGGCGGCTCGTGGGGTGGTTCACAGTGACAGTATATATGTATCAGTACAGATGTATGAAAAAACTTTCAGTGTTTTAGAAAGTTTATCATATATCTTTCTAAAACACTGACAGTTTTTTACCTATATCTGTACCGGGATCTATATTCTACTACTATGAACCCCCAAAATTTTTGTCACGAGCCGCCCCTGCCCCTGAATAACTTTTTATGCTAATAAAAATTTTTATTACAGACCTCAAGGGAGGAAAATATTAAAGAAAAATGCAATTTCGACGAAAGAAGTATAATAATCAATCTTGTCACTACTTCTACACTATATTTATCTGCTACTAAAATACTAAAACAGCAAGTAAGTAGAGAAACTTAAGTTTCTTTCAAAAAGAATGTTTAAGGAAAAAGGCATAGCCATTTTTTTGTTGACACTTTTTTTTAACTAATCTAAAAGACTAATTTTGTGTATTGTTTAAATTTTCATTTTTTGTACTTAATTTGTTTTAGGTTTAAACAAAATGAATTTCTAAGATATGCATAAAATATCCCAAAAGAGCTAAGGAAGGTTTTAAAATTCTTAAGAAAACTATTTAGAATAAAATAGTCTTCCTGTCCAAAATATAAATAGGTATAAATATTTAGATAATATGAGTGATTTTTTTATTCTATAAATAGAACATAATTTGCTTCTAAATCACTATATAATGAACTATATATATAGTACAAAACTAAACAAGAATATCACATTATTCATGTTTTTTTTAATTTCCTTAAAAAACGTCCCAAAAAAATGTGAATATTTATTATTGGAGTTTACATCGTTATGCTAAAACAATACTAGAACAACTTAAATAATGTGGATTTTAACTATTTTGAGTTATGCAGATCATTATGATCTAAAAAATGTTTGTCTGGTGCTATAGTCAGGTATAAAAACATTCATTTATTTAAACACAGTTGCAATATACATTTTAGGAATAAAATGATTAATTTTTTGCAGGTTTCTGTTAACAACGATTCCAAGAACTTTTGAAAATATTATTAAAACGGCCTTTGCAAACATAATTCTTAATTAAGAGCTTTTGATCTAACATTAAATTTTTATTTTCCATAAGGTTACAGCTTCCTAAGAAGAAAGTTTAATAAGACTTACCATACCCAAAATATCAAAATTTTACCAACCAATTGATGGTTCTACTGGTTTCCTTAGGAAAATTCTCCTGAAAACTACTAAAAGAAAAGAGGCAGAGGCAACCGAAGAAGGCAAAAAAGTCTTTTGCAGAACAAAAACTAGAAATTTGTTTAAGAATCTAATTATTGTTTGAAGTTTTACCAATAATAATTTTTGATAACGATTTAAGATTATGAAGTTCTATTATGTATTTTACTCTTTGATAACCAATGTTTAAATTTTTATTAGGACCAAAATAAATTATAATTTTCATTTCAACTACAAAAACCCTCATAATATTAAAAAGGGGAAAACGTTAGATTAGTTATTAGTTATGTTCAGGAATAAACTCTTTAAACATTTATCTACTTAAAATGTGTTACTTTTAGAAGGTATGTTATTAACTTTCTATTTGTACTTGTATTAGTTTATTTCATTTTATTATCTGTTGTATTTTTAAATTGATTTTGATATTAATCTTATCTGTTTATATATTTTTTATATTCACATATATGTTTTTTCATTGAAACAAACGTTTATTAGCTTATTAAATATAATGAGTTCATATTGTTTTATTATATGCTTGTATGAATGATTACTTTTTTTTTCCTTTTAAAAATGAATTTCGAAGATAAAGCCGAAACGGTGAGTGAGAATAAAAAATTAGACGAAAGTGACGATATTTACTGGAGCTTTCATCTACACGCTCCTTTTTCTAGCCATCTACACCTGAGCCAGCAAGATTCGTCTTCCCTCCATCCTTCCATTCTCCAGATTTACAGAGAAAACGCCGTCCTCTTTAACATATCCAGACCTTCTTTGACGGGGACTGTACCACTACCTTATCAGCTTTATTTGTTATCCCAAGCAATTTAAATGCATTCGTAATTGCTCATTCTCACCACTTCTCTTGTAGATTCCGTACCTAGTTTTCTTATTTTTACTTACGTTTGCACTGTTCTTTTATTTTCACAGCTTTAATTCTATTATGCTGTAACGCTACAATATGGATTCTTATGGGAATTATACATAATTTTGTCAAAATAATAAAAATAAACTTGTTTATAGCACAGAACATACAGAACATACTGTTGTATTTATTTTTAAATAAGTTTTACATATTTTAATTAATACATTATTTACTATGTATTCCTATTTAAGTAAAATGCAAATTATTGATGATAAGTGTTGAAATTTGATGGGTAGGGCTAATTATTTTTTAATTAAAGCTAAATAGGACCGAGGGCATACTAAGACACGGTTTAAATGAAAATATTTAGTTAGGGATTTTACAAAATTTTATGAAAATATTAAAAATCAAATTGTTTATTGCTAACTAAAGTACAGAAAATACTGTTGGTATTAATTATGAGTCTTTATATTAAACATTATTGACTATTCATTATTTAATTTTATCTAAATAAAATGAAAATTAAGTATGACCAAATTTGAAAAGGTTTGTTAAATGGTGAAATTTGGTAAGAACAGTTTTATGGTAATTTTGTATTCGACAACTACAATTTCATCATCCTGGTGAATAGTTTCTTCAGCAATAGGTTCTAGTATCTTCTTCCTTTTTTTATTCAGTTCGGTTCAATGGTGGTTTTCGTCTTTTCCTAATACTGGACAAGTATGAAGGGAGATTCGGGAATATACATGGTATTGCTTCGTTCTTTAATCTCAACCTATCCCTTTTTATTCTGTTAAGGAGGTCCTTTCGCCACCAATGTTAAATAAAAAATATTAGATTATGACTAAAATTAATTTTTTTCTAATAGTAGATGTCCTTATTTATTTAATAGTGAACTTTTAACTATACCTTACCGTGCAAATTTTTGAGAAATTTTTTTTTTAAAAGGTGTGTGTTTGTACAGTGTCTTATGAGAAAGTAAGACTTCAACAACAATTTTCGAATTATAGTTAATTTTACTATTATTTATTGATTAGATGGAGTAGAAAAAAACTAAAAATAAGGTTTCTGAAATATTTAGGTTTTGTTTTTTACAATAAAATATATAGATTACCGTGGAATTTATTGAGAAATTATTATTAAAAATCACAAAAAATTTTCAACTAGGTTACTTGAAAATTTTTTGTGATTTTTTAATATTAATTTCTCAATAAGTTCCACGGTTTACTATATATATTTTATTGTATAAAACAAAATCTAAATATTTCAAAAACCTTATTTTTAGGTTTTTTCTACTCCATCTAATCAATAAATAATAGTATAATTCGAGAATTGTTGTTGAGGACTTACTTTCTCGTGAGGCACTGTACAAATACTAGAGCTGGGTAAAGCAAGCTATTTTTAAGAAGCAGTGACAACCGCTTCTGCTACAACAAAAAAGCAGTGACAAAATACTGCTATTTTTTGGAGCAGCTTTTAGATAATTTTCATATGTCACACATGGCGATACCGATAAGTTTTTTATGGCTATCTATGTTTAGTAAAATTGTTCTATCTATAAATTAATGATTATGGAGTTAATAATTTCTTAAAAAACACATTTAATTATTTTCTTTGCTTGGAGATTGGTTAGAACTTACCAAATGGATAGGGTTGCCAGACGTCACGCTTTTGGCGTGGCAGCCACGCTTTTTGACTTGCCTGCACGCTTTTTATGCAAATTCCACGCTTTTTAAAAGCCGCAGAGGATTCGGATTTATACAAAAATAGACCGGGTAAAAGGCCCTATTTTTTTTTTAGAAATTGTGACAAAAAATGAACCTGATTATATAAAAAAGTTGAGGATCTTTTTTTTTTCAGAAAAAAAAAAGACATTACATAAAAATGTTCGACTCGTTTTAAGAAAAATAAGCTGAGGACCCTTTTATTTAGAAATGGTCACAAAATTTGGGCCTGATTATACAGGGTGTTATTGAAATACACGTACATATTAAAACTGGGTATTGCGCAGATCCCCACTGAATGTAGAAAAATATTATTTTTTAAAAATACCCTTTATTAAGGGAGTTATTAATTTTTGAAAATTAATTCTAAGACAAACGTACTTCACTGATATGTTGAGGATGACCTATATAAATTAGGTTGACAAGTAAAAAGCAGTGACAAAACCTGCTACTGTGAAATAGCAACCCATCTCTAAAAAATACTCACATTTTAAAAAAAAATTCTCAAAAATTTGCAAGGTAAGGTATAGTTAAAAGTTCAGTATTAGATAAATAAGGACTTCAACTATTAGAAAAAAATTAATTTTAGTCATAATCTAATAACTTTTTTTTTAACATTTGAGGCGAGAGGTGTGGCGAAAGGACCTCCTTAACAGTACCATTAGTTAAAATAGTCTCATCAAATTTTAAAATATCATCTTCTAAAAAGTGTAGCTCGCAAACAGAATCATACCTAGACAGTACTTTATCAGCCCTAGGAATCACATGCTGCCATTGTTCTAAACGTTTAGGATCCTATAAAAAATATTTGCAATGACTAAATTGGAGTTCAATAAAGAAAAATAACAGTAGTAACTCTTCATCTAACATCAAAAAACATAAAAAAGCACATTTTCTTTTCTAGTAAGTTAAATTTAATGTGTAATTATTATTGTTTGTAAGTCAGGATTTATAACTTTATTATTTTTTATTATAGAATTTTGTAATTAAATAAACTACACTCCGTAAGATACGGGTTGTGAATATTTTACAATAAATATATATTATTTAGAAATAAATACATTATTTTACTTACACTAGGAGCTTTAAAAAGACTTGGATTTTTATCCCCTTGTGTTTTCTTTAATTTTATATCGGATTTATATCCCGTTTTTCAACCTGGAACGAAGCAAATCCTACTTTGCCGTTTTTTGTTACTCATTGTTACTTGTAGTCAGGTTCTTTATTTCGGCTTATTTCTATTTTTTTCACTAAATTTTACAAAAATCATTTTAATTCCCATTGACTTGCATAGAAAATAGACGTCGTTATTTTGCCACCCGCCAACTACAGCAAATAGGGACGGAAATTTGAAATTTTACCAAGACCGATTCGCCTCCTTATCTCTAGTCTTCATAGTAGTACTGAAATTCTTTGAAAATTTTAATCTTTCTGTAGGTGTCCTTAATAATTGGTGTTTTTGGAGCCTGTCGCAGAGAAGAACTCACCAATTTGAAAGTAAATGATATTGTTAATGAGGAAACGTTTATTAAGATTGAAATTTCAAATACGAAGACTAAAATTAAATGGGAATTTGCAGTTACCACAGGAAACATTGACGACTTTGACTGTCTGCATACATTCGGAAAATATTGTAGCTTTCGTCTACAACATACCACTCATACTCGTTTTTTTGTTTACTATAAAAATGGAAAGTGTACTTTACAACCTGTAGGAATTAACACTTTTGGGCGCATTCCAAAAGAAGTTGCTGCTTTTCTAAAATTGACATATCCAGAGGGATACACCGGGTACTGTTTTCGAAGATCCTCCGCGTCCCTTCTTGCTGATGCTGGTGCAGATATGCACACTTTAAAAAGACACGAAGGGTGGAAGTCCACTTCTTTAGCTGAAGGCTATGTAGAAAGATCTATAGGAAATAAGAGAGTAATAGCTAGTAAAATCATGGGAAGATAGATTATTCCCATTGAAACCGTCGTTGAAAACATTGGTAAATCTGTTACGTCTATTCCGGCAGAAAAACAGAATATTACCACTGAAATGACTGTTGAGAATAGCAGTACATCTCTAGCATCTACATCTGCAGGACTAAATATTACCAACTGCAAAGATTTTGTTATTAATGTTTATAAGTAAGGTTAACAGATTTTGTTATTAATGTTTATAAGTAAGGTACAATATTATTTTTATGTAAGTTTATGTTGGCCAATTTATAATAAAACAATTTGGAAAAAAGTAATTTAATATTTTCTCTTAATTTTGTAAATAAAACCATTTTCCAAAAATAGGTTACGTGATGTTATATAATGTAAAAAGCAACATATTGGGAATTCCGATACTTTACCTACCACTAGTGCGGTAAAGTACGTGATTATGACATTCAAGTGACAACTGTAAAGTTTGACATGACATAATGATAGTAGATAAAGAAATTTATTTTATTTTACAGTCACTTCAGTATTTCAATGGAAAGTTTATCTATTTTTGCGTTTGTTATTTTTCAACCAACCTTTACCGTTTGGTTGTTCATTAACGAGTCCGTATTCTCAATACAGCAAGCGCAAATGTAATATTAAATCGAAATAGTGCTCAAATTAAAGCTATCCATTAGCAAGTCGATTCAACAAAGTAAATTTGAGCTGTCAAGAATAATTTCAATTAGTAGCACAGGAAAATGCACTTGCACTTCGTTCTATACGCAGCTCGCTAATTAAAGTTAAAGTCTCAAATAAATATCAGCTGTTTTTAACAACCGCATGCAATTAAAATTTCAAGTGATCTCGGCCTCTTAAAATCCTTTCTACTATTTCGAGGGTCTCTAATTAGGATATTCTGCTGCTTGAAGGCCTGGTTTAATTTGCATATCTGTTCCAGTCTAGATTGTAATAAGGATGTAAAGTAATAAGAAAAATTTTAAATTTACTTGTAAACATTTTGTTGTTTTTAAAATTAATTTTCTTTAATTGTTAAAGAGAAAATTTGTTAATTCAACAACATCGTTTATTGTTTATTTCTTAAAGCAGAATTAAATAAAATATCTGATTGGTGTATGCACAAGGCACAAGTAATATCTTGCTAAACAACAGCGATAAAAAATGACTAAACATGTAGAATGGAAAATTGGCAATATGGATAGGCAGGGGCGGTTTCTCCATTGGTTTATTTGTGCAGTGAACACCTAGTTCAATTTCATAAAAACACTTTATTTTATTTTTACATAAATAATATAAAAATATAAATTTAATTTTAATATGTTTATTTTCATACGTGTTAATCTATATTTTTTGGTACATCATTGCTCTCTAGCTGATCCGCGTCTCTGTGGCACATAAAACCTAAGTCACTTTTAGGAGGTACAGGTTATAAACATTGCAACTGTAAAGCTAAATGCGTAACCAACAAATGTAAATGTAAAGCAATAGGAAATCTTTGTAACTCGAAATGTCACGGCAGCTTGTCTTGCTTAAATAAATAGATTATAGTATTCTTTACTTTGACAGGACAGAGTCTTAGAGTTTTCAATTTTATTTATGAAATGTGTTTTTTTCAAATACATGTTTTTTAAACATTCATGACCTTGTTTTTGTTACACCCAACTTTAACCAAACGAAACTGACTAGAACGCGGTTTACCCGGGTAAAGCCCGAAATATCTGTAATGTAAGGTATATTTCGTACTTCACCTACGTTTTCTGGGTATTTTGCAGTTTACCCGGGTAAACCTAAGTTTAACAGTTAATCTAACTTTACTCATAACATATACAGGGTGTCATTGAAATAGTGTAAAAAAATCGGGAGGTGGTAGTACTCCTAAAACTAGTAAAAAAAGTTTCTATAACTATGGGTCGTTAAATGCATATTAAGGGATTTAAGGGAGTCAAAAGGGCAAACTTGGAAAGTGTTTTTTTTTAAATTGTAAGCTTAAAAAACACGATAAAACTTCGAAAAAAATCACTGCTGACATAAAATTTACTGCTGAGTCCAATGGTGATTACTTATTTAATCAGAAAGGGTAGTTCTTACAAGGGTAAGGGGTCGATTTGTGATTAACTTTTTAGGGGTTGATTTTTTTATAACATGGGTCTATTTTTTAAAAACAACTACATTTTTTCCATAAAAAAGGTACTTTTATTGCAAGTCGCTTAAAGCAATGGTTTTCGAGAAAATTGAAGGCAAACATTTTACTGAACCCGTATTTGAAAAACAAGTATGTATTTATTTTTTGATGGGTTGCTCACAGGTTAATCTACATAAATTTATGAAAATTATGGCGTGGTTATTTCAATTTAGAATTACCAAATCGCTCTGTTAAACAAGAGAAGCGCCGAAATTATTTTAAATAATAAAAGAGTGAGGAATTAAAGTAAAAAATATTTTATTACTATTATGGAAAGTACCGTATTTTTTTATCATATCAGTCTGACTCTTTTATTTAAAGTAAATGTTCAATGTGGCCACCATTCATTTCAATACAGACACCTGCTCTTCTCCTCCAGGATCTGCGTACCCTATCGAAAATCCTTGGCGTTGTACGAATTTGATTGGAGCAGTCAATTATCCGTTGTCGTAGTTGCTCTTCAGTATTAATCGGCACTGAAGTAAACCAAAGCTTTTAAGTGACCCCATAAGTAGAAATCAAGTGGATTAAGATCTGGGGATCTAACTGGCCAAGCTTGTGGACCACCACGTCCTATCCAACGCCTCTCGAAAACTTGATTTAAATGATTGCTCACGGCTAGTGGAAAATGAGGTGGTGCACCATCGTGCATAAAATATATAATCTGCCTCTGTGCTATTGGAACTTCCTCCAAAAGTATTGGTAAATGGTTTACCAAAAAATGAAGGTAATTTTGTCCATTAAGCCTAAAAGAATAATAATAATTAGGAATTGGTGACGTTTGAACAGTTTTAAAATTTACCTATTGGGTAGAAAGAATGGTCCAATAAGTCTATCTCCAAGAATTCCCGCCCAAAGGTTTACTGAGAATCGAACTTTGTGTCGGCTTTCTATGACAGCATAAGAATTTTGATCGGACCATTAATGGGTGTTGTGGTAATTAACAATCCCATTTTTGGTAAACCTTGCTTCATCAGTGCATAAAATGTATGACAGAAAAAAGGAATCTTCTACCAGTTTTCTTAATAACCAACGACAGAAATTGGCACGAGCGGGATAGTCTGGAGAATTAAGGGCTTGTACCCTTTGGATGTGGTATGGATACAGCAGTTGAGTATGAAGAGTCATCCACACAGTATGGCGATTCACGTTTTCTTGAGCTGCAATTCTCCTTACAGATAACCCTGGATCTTCCTCTACACTTCTTAAAATTCGCTCTTCAATTGCTGGTGTACGCACTGTAACATTACGGCTGCGATCATGGTAGACATGGGTAACGCACTAAAATTCTTTGCGTTGATACACTAACTCCGGCGCACTCTATTGCGCCAACTCATTGCGTTAACGCAATTGCGTTAACGCAATTGCGTTATCGCGTCACACCACTGCCTGCGCCGAATGAAGTCGATGCACCTCGGTGTATCGCATAATACCGGTGTTATTCAGCGCGGGCTGTCCTTTTATAAGGGTCAACGTGTTCAAGGCAATATCGCAATTGGGAATTTAACTAAATTTTTTTTTATTATATGTATAAAAATAAACGAAAATATAACAGTGTAATGCATCCATTATGTTATTTCATTGTGTTCGGATTTTACAAAGAATACAAAAATTCCAATTTATATAAAAAGGATATAACTTTTGTATACTAGTAGCAAATCAAAATGGGAAGAACTAAAAACTGACAGTGTACAAGGTTAAAATCCATAAAATTCAACCTAAAATCGTACAAATGATGTGACATGTTGCAAAGAACGTACTTAATTACTTGATAGATTTTGGGTAATCTGCATTACGAGTTGCATCAATTACGTAAATTAAAATTCTCAACTCGTCACGGAAAACGGAATCAGTGCCTGGCGTATGGCGCATCAACAACTCGCGATCCTTTCGACTCAGTATCGAAAATTGCGTTGCGCTAATACAGTAACAGCTGGTGTATCAACGCTCGTAACGCATACAACTGCGTTAACGCAATAACGCAACGCAGCGCTGCGTTACCCATGTCTAGATCATGGTGCCTGTTGCTAAATGAACCTTCGTCTCTCAGGCGCTGATGGACTCTGGCAAATATCCTATGAGAGAGTGCTCTGCGATTTGGATATTTTTGAATATACAAACGTTTAGCTAAAAGACCGTTTCCGTTCGCTCTTCCATAAATAAAATGCATATCTGTCAGTTTAAGTACAGTGTATTCCATAATTTCTGGTATAAAAACCAGAATAATTTTAGGCAAAATTATTTACAATTTCTTTTTGCTAAATTAAAATAAAAAATTGTGATAAGGCCATGTACATAGCTATTGTTCTGTCCTAATTTGATTATTCCATTTACAAAAAGTATTCATTGACAGTGGCGTGCCTACAAATTTCTTCTGGGGTTTGGGTTGCTACTTACCTTCCGATTGTAAAGTTGAGGGAAAAAAATTGACCCACAGACAAAAATAATTTTTCATAATAAAATTTCTTCGACATTACTTGAAAATATTTTTTTCTTTAGTGTTTATGAGTTTTTTGGGAGGTTGATTAGTTTAACACATCACTATTTTCATTAATTTATGTAAGTAATTTTACTTTTCGTTTTTCAACTACAGGTTTACCAAACTCTTTGCCTTCAATTTTCTCGAAAACGGTTGATTTAAGCGACACTCTTTTATTATTTAAAATAATTTCGGCGCTTCTCTTGTTTAACAGGGCGATTTGTTAATTCCAAATTGAAATAACCACGCCATATTTTCATAAATTTATGTTGATTAACCTGTGAGCAACCCATCAAAAAATAAATACATACTTGTTTTTCAAATACGGGTTCAGTAAAATGTTTGCCTTTAATTTTCTTGAAAACCATTGCTTTAAGCGACTTGCAATAAGAGTACCTTTTTTATGGAAAAAAGGTAGTAGTTTTTAAAAAATAGACCCATGTTGTAAAAAAATCCACCATTAAAAAGTTAATCATAAATCGACCCCTTACCCTTGCAAGAACTACCCTTTCTGATTAAATAAGTAATTTTTCGATATTACCATTGGATTCAGTAGTAAATTTAATGTCAACAGGGATTTTTTTCGAAGTTTTATCGTGTTTTTTACTTTCCTATCTGTATACAGATGTAAGGAAAGTATAGGAATCATGATTTTTTTCGACTTCGAGTTTTCGAGTTTTCGAGTTTTCGAGTTTTCGACGGATTTTTACGTTTTGAGGTCCCCTGAATCCGTTTTGACTATTTTCGCGATGATGTCTGTGTGTGTGTGTGTGTGTGTGTGCGTGTGTGTGCGTGCGTGCGTGCGTGCGTGCGTGCGTGCGTGTGTGCGTGTGTGTGTGTGTGTGTGTGTGTGTGTGTGTGTGTGTGTGTGTGTGTGTGTGTGTGTGTGTGTGTGTGTGTGTGTGTGTGTGTGTGTGTGTGTGTGTGTGTGTGTGTGTGTGTGTGTGTGTGTGTGTGTGTGTGTGTGTGTGTGTGTGTGTGTGTGTGTGTGTGTGTGTGTGTGTGTGTGTGTGTGTGTGTGTGTGTGTGTGTGTGTGTGTGTGTGTGTGTGTGTGTGTGTGTGTGTGTGTGTGTGTGTGTGTGTGTGTGTGTGTGTGTGTGTGTGTGTGTGTGTGTGTGTGTGTGTGTGTGTGTGTGTGTGTGTGTGTGTGTGTGTGTGTGTGTGTGTGTGTGTGTGTGTGTGTGTGTGTGTGTGTGTGTGTGTGTGTGTGTGTGTGTGTGTGTGTGTGTGTGTGTGTGTGTGTGTGTGTGTGTGTGTGTGTGTGTGTGTGTGTGTGTGTGTGTGTGTGTGTGTGTGTGTGTGTGTGTGTGTGTGTGTGTGTGTGTGTGTGTGTGTGTGTGTGTGTGTGTGTGTGTGTGTGTGTGTGTGTGTGTGTGTGTGTGTGTGTGTGTGTGTGTGTGTGTGTGTGTGTGTGTGTGTGTGTGTGTGTGTGTGTGTGTGTGTGTGTGTGTGTGTGTGTGTGTGTGTGTGTGTGTGTGTGTGTGTGTGTGTGTGTGTGTGTGTGTGTGTGTGTGTGTGTGTGTGTGTGTGTGTGTGTGTGTGTGTGTGTGTGTGTGTGTGTGTGTGTGTGTGTGTGTGTGTGTGTGTGTGTGTGTGTGTGTGTGTGTGTGTGTGTGTGTGTGTGTGTGTGTGTGTGTGTGTGTGTGTGTGTGTGTGTGTGTGTGTGTGTGTGTGTGTGTGTGTGTGTGTGTGTGTGTGTGTGTGTGTGTGTGTGTGTGTGTGTGTGTGTGTGTGTGTGTGTGTGTGTGTGTGTGTGTGTGTGTGTGTGTGTGTGTGTGTGTGTGTGTGTGTGTGTGTGTGTGTGTGTGTGTGTGTGTGTGTGTGTGTGTGTGTGTGTGTGTGTGTGTGTGTGTGTGTGTGTGTGTGTGTGTGTGTGTGTGTGTGTGTGTGTGTGTGTGTGTGTGTGTGTGTGTGTGTGTGTGTGTGTGTGTGTGTGTGTGTGTGTGTGTGTGTGTGTGTGTGTGTGTGTGTGTGTGTGTGTGTGTGTGTGTGTGTGTGTGTGTGTGTGTGTGTGTGTGTGTGTGTGTGTGTGTGTGTGTGTGTGTGTGTGTGTGTGTGTGTGTGTGTGTGTGTCTGTATAATGCATAACTCATGAACCAATACACAGAAAAACACCAAATTTTAAACTTAAGCTTTGTTTCAGCGTGCAATGAGCTGATTAGATTTTGGGCAGAGTCGGAACATCTGGGGGGGTACTTTATAGGTGGTTATTTTTTTTTATTTTATGGAATATATCTGTTATTTATGTTTAGAAAAGAAAATTCTTCAAATAAAAGTTACTTCTAATATAATTATCTATAATTTTTGTCTTATACAAAATTTTCCTAAAATGGTCCGTATTCGAGAAATTTGACAAAATGTAAAAAAAATAATTTTTTATAAAAATTGTTCAAATAAAAGTTGTTTGTAATATAATTCTCTATAATTTTTGTCCTATATATAATTTCTCTAAAATGGACCGTATTCGAGATATTTGAGAAAATGTGTAAATTTCGAAATTTGAAGAAAACTCAAAAACGGATACAGGAAAAAACATTAAATTTTAAACTTAAGGTTTATTTCGACGTGAAATGATTAGATTTTGGACAAAGTCGGAACATCTGGGGGGGTACTTTATGGGAGGCCGTTTTTATATTTTATGGAATATATCTGTTATTTATGTTTGGAGAAGAAAATTGATCAAATAAAAGTTACTTCTAATATTATTATCTATAATTTTTGCTTTAGGTCAAAATTTCCTGAAATGGTCCGTATTCGAGAAATTTGACAAAATGTGCAGAATTCTGATTTTTATGAAAATTGTTGAACTAAAAGTTGTTTGCGATATCGATTTCTATAATTTTTTTTATACATGATTTTTATAAAATGGACCGTAATGGAAAAGTGCTAAATTTAAATTTTTCAGTATTTTCGTTTTCAATGAATATCTATAGAAAAATGTTTCGAGGTAAATGTATGTGTAAAATGTATATATTTAGTTTATCCTCTAAACATTTATAGAGATGCTGCAATAGGTTGTACAAAATAACCGGAAAATGCTTATAATAACTAGATAGGAAAGTCATGTGTTGGACACATCAGATTTTTAAGCTTACAATTTCAAAAAAAAACCACTTATCAAGTTTGCCCTTTTGACGCCCCTAAATCCCTTAATATGTATTTAACGACCCATAGTTATAGGAAGTATTTTTACTAGTTTTAGGAGTACTATCACCTCCCGAATTTTTTTACACTATTCCAATGACACCCTGTATACATACAAAAATAAAAATAATTTACAGAAAAGAACTTATTCTTATAACACCAGAAATAAATGTCTAGTATATACTCAACTAGTCAATAAATCAATTTCACAAAGATTTTACTTATATTTAAGTGGAAAAATCTTTAACTTTCTTCCAGATATGTATAAGATATATTTATATACAATAAACTCTTCTAAATTATTTAAACAAATAATGAAAAAATTCATACTAACTGGTGACAGAAAAGCTATGAGAGCGCTAATCGATTAGCAATAAAAAGAAAAATTTAACTGTGATAAAATTACTCCTAAATTATATGTTATTAGATCTTAAGTTTTGTATTGTAAAATATACTTCATTTTAATCTACTATAGTTATAGATTACTTGTATTTGTTTTGTTTGTCTACCTATTTTAATTATTATAATATATTCTATTTATTTATTTTTTTTTTATTATGTAAGCTTATAACATAACTAAGTATAGTACTTTTTATATTATATGTTCCTCATTATTTTAATATGTGTTTTTTTTATGTGTTTTTAGAATCAGCTAAGCACACAATAACATTAGGTTAATATTAGTTAATGATTTGGCAACCCATGCGCAACCAATTGGTCATAAATGGGCGACCAGTTTACATATTATTTTATATTTATACTGAATGCTAGATAAATTATTATTATTAAATATCATGTAAAAATGTTGTTTTATGATAGAATTATTCGATACCATCATCATAAAAGTATAATCGCAAAATGTATATAACACTCATAATTTCCCATTATTTATTTTTCAATACCCCTAATAGAAAACAACGGACCAAAAAGAACAAATAAGAAGGCATAACAAGTGAATTATTTATAACAAACGTGTAGGTACGTTGGAAACGCCATCGGTAAAAAAAGACTGGATGATAAATAAGAGGGAAAAATCTTTGGGGCTCCCCTTCTATCGCCTTCCAGGGCACGAACCACCATTAACAAATAACTAAGGATAGGGAGGCAAACTTATTGAACATTAAATGAAAAATATAGGCATATTAAAAATGCCAGAACTCTGGTCTTGTCTATTTTGCGGTCTCGTTGAGTGCAATATAACCTAAGAGGGATATTGGAAAGCACAATCGACCCACCAGAGGGATTCTATTGGAAGAACGGATTTTAGCGGATCATTCTATTTCTCACGGATCTCGTCGTGCTTCACAATTTCCCTACTTTTTTAACATTTGAAATATTATTTAAAAAAATGTAAACTTTGACGATTTATAAATAATATAATTTACTTATTTTCTTTTTATCTTTACAATGTTTAAGGGGTAGCCATAGATATAGAAAAAATATAGTAACAGTTTATATAATTACTTGTAGCAACCTATAAGTCACAATCTAAGATGGTCTGAGGACAAAGATCATGTTCTTTCACATACTGTTAACATATTTATATACAGGGCGACGAATCTTATACGCGTCGGTCTCTGTAAGGAAAACATTTTAACATTTTTTCTTAATTGGGATATACAAGGCCAATAAAATTATATGAATAAGGATAATTTCCTGGCCGTAGTAGTATTTTATATAAATAAAAATTTCCTTGGTTTAATCGGTCATTGTTTTTATTTTCAATAGTTTAGCACTACATATGTTTCGGAAATGAATTTTTTTACTCTCCTATTTGTATACAGATAAGGAAAGTATAGGAATCATGATTTTTTCGACCTCCAGTTTTTGAGGGATTTTTACGTTTTGGGGTCCCCTGACTATTTTCTGGATGATGTCGTGCGCGCGCGCGTGCGTGCGTGCGTGCGTGCGTGCGTGCGTGCGTGCGTGCGTGCGTGCGTGCGTGCGTGCGTGCGTGCGTGCGTGCGTGCGTGCGTGCGTGCGTGCGTGCGTGCGTGCGTGCGTGCGTGCGTGCGTGCGTGCGTGCGTGCGTGCGTGCGTGCGTGCGTGCGTGCGTGCGTGCGTGCGTGCGTGCGTGCGTGCGTGCGTGCGTGCGTGCGTGCGTGCGTGCGTGCGTGCGTGCGTGCGTGTGTGTATGTGTGTATGTGTGTGTGGGTGTGGGTGTGGGGTATGTGGGTGTATGGGTGTGTGGGTGTGTGGGTGTGTGGGTGTGTGGGTGTGTGGGTGTGTGGGTGTGTGGGTGTGTGGGTGTGTGGGTGTGTGAGTGTATGGGTGTGTGGGTGTGTGGGTGTGTGGGTGTGTGGGTGTGTGGGTGTGTGGGTGTGTGGGTGTGTGTGGTGTGTGGTGTGTGGTGTGGTGTGTGGTGTGTGGTGTGTGGTGTGTGGTGTGTGGTGTGTGGTGTGTGGTGTGTGTGTGGTGTGTGTGTGGTGTGTGGGTGTGTGGGTGTGTGGGTGTGTGGGTGTGTGGGTGTGTGGGTGTGTGGGTGTGTGGGTGTGTGGGTGTGTGGGTGTGTGGGTGTGTGGGTGTGTGGGTGTGTGGGTGTGTGGGTGTGTGGGTGTGTGGGTGTGTGGGTGTGTGGGTGTGTGGGTGTGTGGGTGTGTGGGTGTGTGGTGTGTGGTGTGTGGGTGTGTGGGTGTGTGGGTGTGTGAGTGTGGGTGTGTGTGTGTGTGTGTGTGTGTGTGTGTGTGTGTGTGTGTGTGTGTGTGTGTGTGTGTGTGTGTGTGTGTGTGTGTGTGTGTGTGTGTGTGTGTGTGTGTGTGTGTGTCTGTATCCACCATAACTCATGAACCAATACACTAAATTTTAAACTTATGCTTTATTCCAGCCTGCGGTGAACTGATTAGAGTTTGGGCAGAGTCGGAACTTTTGGGGGGTACTTTATGGGTGGTCATTTTTATATTTTATAAAATATATCCGTTATTTACGTTTTGAGAAAAAAATTCTTCAAATAAAAGTTACTTATAATATTATTATCTATAATTTTTGTTCTATACAAAATTTTCCTAAAATGGTCCGTATTCGAGAAATTTGACAAAATATAAAAAAATTATTTTTTTATGAAAATTGTTTAAATAAAAGTTTATTATCTCTAATATAGATATTATTTATTTAGTATCTGAATGTTTTTGTAGGTGAAAATCTTTTTGCGGCAACCAAACAAACTGTCGGAAAAAAGTAGCCGTGACTGGGTTCGTACCCAGGACCTCTAGTTATTTTTATTTTCTGAAATATTTTTGTCAATTTTAATAATTTCTCAAAAGTCATTTGAAGTCAAACCCACCTTTTAGTAATATTAACACATGATCAATAAACGAGTATTAAGCACGTTTTAAAAGATACATTTTTTAGCTTGAAAATAAAATTGTTAAGTAGATGGCGTGACCAAAACTGGCGCCTGGGCAACCCTTGTTCGAAGAACAGCCTGGCGCCACCCCAACCCTTTTCTTTATTTTTAGGGGTGAAGAAAAGGGGTGTTACAGTGTAACAATTTGAACCTATAAAATAATATGAAACAATTATATTAGATATTCCACAGATATGAAATACATTCGTTCACTTGAAGCTAATAGCATACTTTTTCGTTTTGTAATTTGTGCGTAGATAAGCTAATATCCATGTGGGCGTAGAAAAAAATATATTGTACAACTTAAGTGGATTATCCGTATCGTAAACAACATTTTGCTCCTTCTTTATATTTGATATGGCCAGCATATTCGCATATCCACACACAAACTACTATTTTCCTTATCTAGCTGAACATTACATTGCACTGCTACTAACCAATGAACACTAGTATCCCATAAACGAACAACCAATTCAATAAGAAATAAAAAGGAATTGAAAACGGTGATATCGCTAACACACGTCCACAGAAATAAAGAATGTTTACCATTTAAATACCCGTTTAGTTACAATACAGCGATATTACGAAATTAAAGACTGCAGCTAAGATGCATGACAACCATATACACTAGTAATTATTCTTAGTCAATTAAGGCTTAAAAATGTCTATTTATTTCCAAGAACATTTTTTTTCATAAGGACGGTCGCAAAGCGCCCCTTTGGTGATACACCAGTTTGGAGTTTGGCGGTCATCTAGACCGGATGCTATACGGTAAGTCCACAAATGGCTCTCTACTCTCAAGAGAATAAAATCAGAAGCGTGTCTCAAAGGCGTAGATAGATAGGTTGTTTAAAAACTGACAGTCACATATAAGATCGAAATATAAAGTAATATTCAAACTTGGGGTAGCCATTATGAGAATTGGTTTATTTATAAAGTAATACTTTAAATATTAAAGAATATAACACAATAAAACGGGAAATAATTTTAACTCAAATGTGACCAAGACGTAAAATGAAATATACAGGGTAGCTGTTAAAGATGGAATCAAACCTATAGTGCTTAAACGGGTCAACATACAAAACCCAAAATTTCAGAATTTCAACTAAATATATTTGCGCATATTTTAGCCCAAAAATTATTTTTTTTATAATTACAAAATTTTAAGCATGGCCGCCATCTTAATTTTTTTAAATAGCAATATAGATCATGTGATATACCATTTGAAAGGGTTTAACACCCTGATTAAAAAAATGTATCACACATGGGGTCTAAACACAACAGAAAGGATATGCAGAGCCTCCTACGCTCCCTATTAATAATATCCTTTCTGTTGTGTTTAGACCCCATGAGTGATACATTTTTGTAATCAGGCTGTTAAACCCTTTTAAATGGTTTATCACATGACCTATGTTGCTATTTAAAAAATCAAGAAGGCGGCCATGCTTAAAATTTTGTAATTATAAAAAAAATATTTTTGGGCTAAAATATGCGCAAATATATTTAGTTGAAATTCTGAAATTTTGGGTTTTGTATGTTGAACCGTTTAAGTACTATATGTTTGGTTCCATCTTTAACAGCTACCCTGTATATAAACACGAAGGCATGTATATCGTATTATGTGATATATGGCTTCGTGTTTATTTATTAAATATATTCTAATTCTAATAATTTTTCGCTTCCAGGCGTCTGCGTCGTCTGGATTATACGAGGGTTGTCTTTTATATTTCGGGATTGGACAACACTAGTGTTGCAAACTGGCAATGACAGCTCTGTCGTAAAGTTTGACATTTTTGAGGTTATGCGTACTCAAAACGTTTTGACATACGAGCGCTATTTGTGTTGTTTACAGTAACTTAAAAGATTCATCTACGCCAAAAATTGGAAATAAATAGTGAACAATTTCGTGCGATTATTTCTTACAACTTTAGAAGTGAATTAACTCAGCAACATCAATTAACTCAATTCAATTTTTGGCAATAAAGCTCCATCAAGGGCCAGTGTTTATCGATGGTATGGTGATTTCAAACGATGTCGCAGTTCGCTCCAAGACGAATTTCGTGAAGGTCGTCCAAAATCAGTTGTTGTTTCGGAAACCATTAACGCTTTGCGTGAACTGATAATGAAAGATCGTCATGTCATGTCATGTCATATCATGATACTGAGACTACCTTAGGCATTACATTTAATATTGCATGAACATTTGACTGTCAAAAAAATTTGTTCGCGTTGCATTCCACACAATTTGTCAATCATTTTAAAAAAGGCTCGTGTCGATTGGTCAAAAGAAATGCTCAAAAAATACGATCGCGGTGCTTCGAAACATGTCTATGACAGGTGGCGAATCATGGATTTACGCGTATGAGCCCGAAAGTAAACAGCAGTCGACTGTATGGGTGTTTTAACAAAATTTGTTCGCGCACGAGATACTTCCAAGCAAATGGTCGCCTGTTTTTTTCGAAAAAACTGGACATGTCGCAACCGTACCACTAGAACAACGCAGAACAGTCAATTTTGAGTGGTACACAACTATTTATTTGCCAGTTGTCTTCCAAGAAATGTGGAAGTCCAATCGCCGAAGACGGATCAATCTTCACCACGACAATGCGAGCTCTCACACATCTGCTCAAACAACCGCATTTTTCAGTACTTAAAACGTCAATGTGATGAGTCATCCGTGGTATGGTCCTGACTTGGGACCGAATGACTTCTTTTTATTCCCGTATGTAATAGAAAAACTGAGGGTCGACATCTGAAGAAACGGTTGATGCGTTCTGAATGCATGTTTGGGAGATACCTCAATCAGAGTGGCAAACGTGCTTCGAGAATTGGTTCAAACGCATGCAGAAGTGTATAGATCTTCATGGAGAATATTTTGAAAAATAATAAAGCGATTTTCAATTATTAATATTTGTTTTTGGTCTCTAATCTCGAAATGTAAAAGGTAATCCTCGTATTGGTAGAGCTTAAAAAACCAAAACCACAAAACACATCAAAATACAATGTTGCCTGAGTAAATAAGAAATTTAGGTAAAATAACAACAAAAGTTAGTAAATCTCGAAGAAAACATTATATTGACAAACTAGCCATATGAAATTAGATAAATTTAACAAAAACTTTTTCTAAAACATTTATATTTTATGATAAAATTTTTCTTTTTTTTCTTCTTCTTCTTCTTCTTCTTCTTCTTCTTCTTCTTCTTCTTCTTCTTCTTCTTCTTCTTCTTCTTCTTATTCTTCTATTCGTATTTTGAAGGGTGATAGGTGACATTACATTGCACCTTTTATTTGTGCGTTTCCTTTAACAGCTACTGCAGGGTAACACTATTTAAACAAATTTATTTTAATATCTTCTATTACACAGTTGAAAAAGAAATATCAACTTTGGATTCACCCTGTATAATCTAATATAATAAATTATATATATTTTAATAACAAAAACTTGTACCTTTTTTAAAATAAATCGTTTAATAAAGTGTAAACAAACATTTAGATTAGCACTTTGAAATTTCTCAAGCACCGATGTCGTCCTTCTTTTTGCTCCAATAAACCCGGAAAGCCAGACACAGGTGAATCTAATTACAACAATTAGACTAATTAACTAATTAATTAATTTGTTAGTAACGTCAGTAGACGTAGTATATAATGTGACAATGCCAGACAGGAGGAGCAGACTATAGTAATTAAAGAGAATGTAAAGCAGACTGCTTAATAAATATTTTAGCACTTTGAATAAATGAAAACCATATGCTACAATTATTAATTATGTTATGAAATTAGCGTGCCGCGGATTCTACTATTTATAGCGCTCGTATTTTGTTTCATTATATTAATATACATGCTAATTTTGATATTAATTAACTTTCGGGAAGATTTATCCAGAATGTTGTTTTTGTTTGGTTGGCTGCTATTCGTTTTCGTAATTCGTAATATGTGCCTGTTGTTTTATTAAGAAGTTGCGTCCGATGTAAGTACAAGCGTCGACCGTGTGATGGATTATAAAATTTCATTCGTTAGCTCGTAAGTTTGTCGGTTGGCTAAAATTATGCTGTTCCTGCTTACCTTTCATCAGAGCTCTGATTAATTGATGCAAAAAATGTTTTCAAATCGCCTATTGAGATTTCACTATCAGCTATTATTGTTGACTGATGTAGATTCAACACTATACTTTTGTTCCGGAAACAAAATAACTGTTTCAAAAATATTAAATGTGGTTTTAAGAGCAAAGTAGTTTAAGTAAATACTCAAGTAAACTACAATATCTAACAGAAGCGTGAATAAAATATATAAAGGCGGCGCGGGATTAAATTATTACATTGTTGTAGACACGTAAAAAATTTCTAAATAAAAGTTATATGAATTTCAAAAATAGGTATTTTAAAAATATTTTTAGATATATAGGGTTTTGCGTTTTTGTCTGACAAATAAAACAGTATATTTTTTAAGTAGAAAACCCTGTATTTTACTTCAGTTTTAGAATGCTTTAGTAATACTGTATTTAACCCTAGAATTTTATATACAAATATTGCAGGGTTGCCAATAAATTAATTTTTTTATGAAATTAGAGAATGATTCAGATCCCAAATTAAATTATCATTATTTAGGTAGGTTTAAAATAATTTCAAATTTTTTTAAAATGTAGTAATAAGATACTAAGCTAACGAACAGTGATAATAGAACAGGATTATTTTATACAGTGTGTTTTGAAAAACAAGTCTTAAATATGGCTAATTCCAAGTTAAATTTATTTAATTTTTTTCAAATGCCACACCCTGTATATTATTTAAGCATAAAATTCCTTATAAATTAAGATATCCAACGATACCAATAAGTTAGTCAATAACACATATACAGAGTGTCCCATTAGTGCGTAATTGATCGATAGCAGTTTTAAAATAGAAAATACGAAAAAAATTAATATAAAAGTTGTATGACCATATTTAACAATTATTTATAAATATACAGGGTAATCCATAAACGATTGTCTGACCAAACCTATACATTTTTAAAGCAAAACACCCTGCATGTAGTTATACATATTTGACTGTTTTCACATCGTCGAACAATAATTTCAATTTTATTCATTTTCTATGTTGTATATAGGGTGTGTCAAAATGGTCACGATTTTCTCAATTTTAGAATGGAACACCCTGTATGTTATGCCACCAATTAATATAATATTTCATTGAAAAAAATTTAAACATTTGTAACCTCGCGTGTTGACACACCCTATATATAACATAGCAAATGAATGAAGTCAATTAAAATTATTTGACGACGTGAAAACAATCAAATATGTATAACTACCTGCAGGGTGTTTTGATTTAAAAATGTATAGGTTTGGTCAACATCTCGTTTATGGACCACCCTGTATATATAGGAATAATTTTTAAATATGGTCATACAACTTTTATATTAATTTTTTTCTTATTTCCAATAATAAAACAGCTATCGATCAATTACGCACTGATGGGACACTCTGTATATATGTTATTTTTGAACATGTTAGTATCGTTGGATATGCAAATTTATAAGGAATTGTATGCTAAAATATTATATCGGATGCTGCCTTTGAAAAAATAGAGTAATTTAACTTAAAAGTAACCATATTTAAGACACATGTTTCAAAACACTCGCTATAAAAGAATCCAGCACTATCAATACTATTCGTTATCTTAATGTGCTATAAGTCAGTGTATTAAATAATTTTAAAATCAATGTAATCCTACCTAAATTATGATAATTTAATTTGGAGTCTGCATCATTCTCTAATTTTATAAAAATTTAATTGCTTGGCAGACCTGTAATATTTTTTAAAATTATTCTAAGTTTGAATACAGTATTACCAAACCATTCTAAAATTGAAATAAAATACATGTTCTATTTTAAAAATATGCCAAGCAAAAATGTAACACCCTGTATATATCCAAAAATATTTTTAAAATATATATTTTTTAAATCCATATAACTTTTCTTTGAAACATGTTTGCGTGTCTTTAACATAAATTAAAATATTAAACAATTACGCACTAATGGGACATACACACGGGTACATACACATAGCAGTCAACGTGTTAACTCAGAAATAAGATTCCTTATAAAGATAAAATAACATTCAGAAGAAGAAAGCAAAGACCGCCAATATTACGTGCGTATCATACAATGATGCCAGGTCATTCAAATTTAATTTACACCGAAACGCAATAAAGTTCCTTCCCTTTCCTGCATTTCACAATTGTAGATTTCACCCACTTTAAAATCAAATTTGTTTTAGAAAGAATTGTGAAATTATCGTATAAATCGATAATCTGGCAACGTGGTCAACACTTGTTCATACACAGGCAAAATCAATCGATAATTTGGAACCAAACGAGACAAATATATATGAATATCACGAAACAATAAAAGACGGCATACAGCTGTATCACTGTTTCAAAAATTGGTACCTCTAAACAATCATTTACCTATTAGAACCATCTCTAAAACAGAGTAGCTACATTGTTTTTAAGATGACATCTTCTTAAAAATAGATGAACTACATGAACTATACACAATTACAGGAATTCATAGAAAATCTCTAATTTGACAAATAAATTTATCAAATATTTGTTAATCGTATTTTTAGTTAGATTTGAAAAATACGCAATAAAATTTAGAAATATTTTGGCGGGATACTTGGAAAAATATGTAGAATGAAATCTCCTACTCTTTAGCCTCTGGTTTTAAAATCACTTTTTATGATTTTTTTTTAAAATTCCGTGTATAAACAGGACAAATAAAAAATAGGAGATTTCATTCTCCAAACCTTATACTTTAAGCTGGTAGAAGATTAATTTTAATACATTTAGCGGGATTTAAATGCAATCGGAAATGGTGAACCCTTGCTTCTTATATAAAAAATACAGTGATAGGTACTGCGGCCTTAAATGTTAAATAACTATTTTAATCTAATAACTTTTAAATAATTTCCACACTGTGTAAAAGCAACCTGCAAACGACGTAACCAGCCTTGTAAATCTAATTTTTTGTTAATTTTAGATTAGGTGGGAATTCACAGTTGTAAACGCGAATTAAGCAAACAATAAAAATTATATGGCGCTTTAACCCTTTTGCTTTGATAATTTATTGCAGAAATACACGGGACCAAATCGCTGCAAAAAGGCAATTTGGTCGATAATCCCCACGTGTACTATATCCGTTTATACAGGGAATCTTAAAATTAGAACGTTCAAACCTTGTCCGGAGATTTATCGGTGTAATTAGATCAGTTTCATTTAAAACAGACCACACCTACGGGGAATTCATTCCGTTTCAGAGATAAAAAAGCGATTTTATAACTAAATGCTAATGATCGCTTTGCAAAAAAGTAGTAGACCAGGGCTAAAAGCCTTTGAAAATGGTAAAAGGTGAAAAAAAAAAATAGGATGAAATCCATTGGAAAAGGAAGAGAATATAACAAAAATGAAAGGAAAATGATTTACAAGCGATCTCAGGTCGGGAAGTGGATGGGGGTGAGTTTTTAAGGGTAAAAAAGGTTTATCTCGATTTCCGGAAAAACTACAAGTCTTTTGGAAAAAAGTTAAATGGCAAAGTGTTAGGTAATACAAAGATCTACCACTTTTCTATTTACACTTTTTTCACATAACCTCAAAATTTATGTGAAAAATTCAAATAAGTTTTTGGTTTTTTATTTTTATCTTTTAGAAAAATTTGTTTTAAACTTACCTTTTTATGTTCCAAACACACATTATTTTTTTGATTTAAAATATCTATTTTTTCACCTTATTTTGACTTAATAACGAAAAAACACCCTAACTTTCAATCGAAAATGCTCACATCAAGATATCTGCATTTTTAAAAAAGTCGGTGAGCTTTTTGTTTGTTGAAATCTCTATTTTCTGATGGTGTTAAAATACATACATTACTATGGTAAATGTTCTCAGAAAATGCGAAGAAACGAAAAAATTTAATTATTATGAACAATTTTGAGCTATTTATTAAAATATACACTTTACTCGAAAAACGTAAGATTCCACGTTACATTAATAAACAAAATAATTACAAATATATAAAACATAAACATTGCAAAAAACATGCCAAAATAGTTGTTCTAAATATTAAAATAGGATTTAAAGGGGATTTCATCTAACAAATGTAACTGCTGCAATTTTTTTCAGTAAAAAAGTTGATTTATTATATTCTAATTACATTTAAACAGTGGCGGCACTTGAAGTTGAAATAAATGAAATGAAAACGGAAAATAAAAACAAAATAGATGATATGCAAGACATCATAAACGACGTTAAGTTTAGAAAATATACAAATCAAGGAACAAATAGACAAGATAGATCAAGCTGGAAGAATGCAATCCTTGAGAATATTTAACTTGGCAGAGAAAAATAAAGAAGATACCAGAGATGAAATTATAAAAATGCTAAATTCCAAAATGTTTTTAAATATCGCATCCAGCGATATACAAATATGTTATCGAATTGGAAGAAAAAATGAGGTCAAACCTAGAGGTATATATCTAAAATTAAACAACTGCGAGATCAAGAAGAGTATATATTCCAAAAAGAAGCTTTTAAAAGGCACGGGGGTCGTAATAAGAGAAAACTTGGCTAGTCTACGATTAGAACTCCTCAATGAAACAATATCAAACTTTAGCTTAAAACAAGTATGGACTGATTCAGGAAACATTTATGCAAATGTCGACGACAAAATTGTTAATATTAAAAATAAAAAAGATTTATATGACATGGGACAATCATAAAAAAAAATAGAATATTCTACATATTTACATTTATCTAATTTGGTCTCACTGCAGTTTTAATTCTTATTTTTTCTAGCTCAAAAACTAAATGTGAAAATATGTAAAAAAAATATGTAAATAAATATGTAATGAGTATTTTGTTAAAATAAATAAAAAAAAAAATTTTTATTGTAAATTTAAGGTGCATAGTTAATTCAGTAAAATCCGCTTTATTTAATATATAACTTCTGATTTTTTATTTGTATTATAAATGATAAAGGTAGCTCATCTTTGTTTTACCTAATGCTTGAACTGTTAGACGTGTTAGATGATAATGAACATATTGAAACAAAAATATATAATAGTTTTAAAGATTATTTTCAGAAGAGAGTTAATGATGACAGCAGCTTAGGTTTAGGAGTGA
Source organism: Psylliodes chrysocephalus (assembly GCA_927349885.1). Lineage (NCBI taxonomy): Eukaryota > Metazoa > Arthropoda > Insecta > Coleoptera > Chrysomelidae > Psylliodes > Psylliodes chrysocephalus. Next base: position 10,434,933 of record OV651818.1, on the reverse strand, counting down.
TTCATTTTAATATTAGAAGTATAAGAAAACATTTTGATGAATTAAAGATATATATTCAAATGGCAGAAGAGTATTTAGATATAATTATACTATCAGAAACAGGAATAATTGATTGTTTAAGTAATTTCTCAATCTTAAATTACACTCAATACTATAATGAATCAATAATAAATAAATGCGATGGCGTTGTCGTTTACGTAAAAAACAACATCTCAGCGCAGGTTGTGGTTACTCCAATTAATCAATTTAAATTTTTAAGAATAATTCTCACAACAAACAATTTAAAAAATAATAATAAAGTGGGACTGACGGCCTACTATAGATCCCCCTCAACTAAAATATCTTCTTACTTAAATGATTTAGAAATTTACCTAGATCAATTAAAGAAACAAAACTTAGAAATATACCTGGGTGACATAAATATTAATTTGTTAAATAGTGACTGTAATGATACAAATAATTACTTAAACACCTTAGGATATAATGGATTCATATCATATATAAACAAACCAACCAGAGTCACAAATGACTCAAAATCAGCCATTGATCATATTTTTATAAGAACGGAAAATTGTTTAAAAAATCAAATAAAAACTGAAGCCATTATTTTCTGTACAGATATGACAGACCATTTCACACCATATGCATATTTCACTTAAAAAAAAAAAAAATAAATCAATCAAGCAAGCAAGTAATAGAAAAAAAAAACTATTCAAAAAATTAATCACAATAAATTAAATCAACTATTAAAAAATGAAAGTTGGGAAAATGTTACATTAGAAAATAACGCACAACTTTCTTATAATATATTTATTAAAACCCTTATATATCTTATTAAATCATGCACAAGCGATCAAATAATTAAAAAAAGGTACAATAAGCTAAAACCTTGGATTACAACAGGTCTCATAGACTCTATAAACAAACGAGACCAACTAAAAAAAAAACTATTAAAAAATTATTCTGAACCCCTTAAACAAGAGTACATTAATTATAGAAATAGACTTAACTCATTAATTAAAAAGACTATAAACGATTATTACAAAGCTGAAATAAATGAAGCTGGAACCAATTTAAAAAAAATCTGGAATATAATTAATAATATCACAGGTGGAGGAGCTAAAAATACAAATAAAATAGAAAATAATAATATATTATTAAAAAATGGCACAACACTAAATGATAATACAAAAAAAGCTAAGGAATTTAACAAATTTTTTGCCAATGTTGGTAAAAATATGTCAAAAGCAATTCCAAAATTGACTTACCTGATAATTTTTTAAATGATACGGTAGTCGAACAATCAATATTTCTCGAGCCAGTAACCCCTAAAGAACTAATTATAATAATCTCAAACTTAAAAAATAGCTGTGCTCCAGGTCCAGATAAGATAAATTCAAAAACTATAAAATCCATTCATAATTACATACTAGATCCTCTATGTTACATCATCAATCAATGTTTCTCAACCGGAGACATTCCGCAACAATGGAAAGTATCAAATATTACACCCATCTTTAAATCAGGTAAATCTAACCAAACGAAAAACTACAGACCAATATCAGTTATAAATAACTTTGCTAAATTGTTTGAAGAATGTCTAAAAAAACGATTAATAGATTTCTTTAATAAACATAAGTTAATAACGGATAGACAATTTGGATTTGTAAAAGGTTCCAATACTGAAAATGCTATAATGGATTTTGTTAACTTAGCGGTGAAGGCCATGGACAGTTCATTAAAAAGTATAGCAGTTTTTTAGACCTTGCCAAAGCATTCGATACTGTGGATCACAATCTATTATTACAAAAATTAAATAATTATGGCATTAGAGGAATAGCTTCGAATTTAATGAAAAACTACTTGACTGATAGAATACAAAGAGTTAAAATTGGCAATGTAATAAGTTCCGATTGTAATGTTCTAACTGGAGTACAGCAGGGGACCATATTAGGACCAATACTATTTCTTGTATATATAAATAATATATACCAAAATTAACAATTTTAAAGGTCATATAGTTTGTTACGCCGACAAAACAGCACTAATATTTACTGAAACAACATGGGAAAAAGCCCAGAAAATAGCGGAAACTAACTTGAAAAAAATCCATAACTGGCTAAATAATAATAAGCTATCACTTAATGTTAATAAAACTAAATATATTACGTTTTCCCCAACAGTAGTAGATCAACCAAACAACTTAATTATTAAATTCCACAAATCACAGTGTAATAAAGAAAAAGATTGTAACTGTGAATCTATACAAAAAACAAATTCACTAAAATACCTTGGAGTCATAATAGATCAAAATTTAAGATGGTCTGAGCATATTGGATATGTAACAAAAAGAATCCGAATTTTGATGCACAAATTCTATGAAATGCGTGATATATTAACTAAAAAAAATTTAATTATAGTGTACAACTCTCTGGTTGAATCAATTATTAGGTATTGCATTACTGCCTGGGGCGCAACATTCAAAACAACACTCAATCCACTGCAAATATCACAAAATATAATACTAAAAATAATTTTTAAAAAAGAGAGGATTTATTCCACACAAAACTTATATCAAGAAACTAATCTTTTAAATATTAGATCAAGTTATATTTACCAACAAATTAAATGCCCTCAACAAAACATAAAAGAAACACGTTCTAAACTGAATCTAAATGTAACAACAGATTTATTTAAAAAAACTGTTACTCAGAACTCCTTTCTTTTCTTTGGGCCGAAATTATTTAATGTACTACCTAAACATATAAAAGAAATAAAAATATATAAAACATACAAAATAGAAGTAAAAAAGTATATACTCAATCATCATTATATATTTCTGATGTTCTCATGATAATAACAGCTGTTAAAATGTATTTAAGACAATTTAACCATAAATTAATAACTGATTCTCACCCCCCCCCCCCCCCACCAAAGCTGCCATCATTACCTCTCTGAAAAAATCACAATTCAAAATGTCTTTATACATGAAAAATAGATATAAAACACTACATAACACCCTTAAATACTGTAAACAGAGCGCCTGATAAAATTGCTTCACACCGGACAGGCAACCATGCCTAGAGTGGTAGCCATTTTATGAGACGCTAACTAATTGTAAAGTAATTATATATAAATGTATATTAAAAAAAAATGTTAATAATAATAATAAATTTATGTCGTAGAAAATCTCGAAATATATAAATATACTCGTATAGCAGGGGCATAAGTTGGAAAGGCTTTTGCCAGTTTTCCCACTTTATACACATACATTGACAGGTTTGCGGCAAATCTAAACGAAGTGGACGCGATACGTTGGCGTACAAAATTATTTTATAGATGTTCCATTCGCTACTTTGCACGCACTAACAGAACTCGGTTGATGAGTAGAAGAGTAGTGATTTTTTTAAGTTGTGTCCACCCTGGCTAACCGAGGACTGAACGAGTAGCACCGGAATCAAGCAACCCTAGAAACTCCTTTCCAAATAGTACACCTAGAACTCGTCTAGAAAGCAGTTGTCTACGTACCCGTACAACTTTGTAAATCCCAAACGTCAGCTGTCACTTGTCGGCAAAATTTGTCGAACATTTTTCAATTTTCAAAGATCAATTCTCTCTCCAGGTTAGTACAATCCAAAGCATCGGCATTCAGAAGTGAATGTCGGAGCCCATCGGGCCTCCTTTAACGCCAAAAGGCTTCGAAACCCTCTACACTAAACGACTAAAACACAGATGCCGATTCAAGCAAGAAGAAAAGTCTCAAACATTTCCTTTGGTAGCCCATCCAAAACGGCTAAGCTACAAAACAGAACAAAAACTGTGAGTAAAAAACCAAGTAATAAACTAACGAATGACCCAGGGGCCAGCTGCCCGATACAGGAGGCCCCCAGGCCAAAATTTCCGAGGAGTCACCTCCAAGTGACCTCCAAACACATGTAGTCATACAAAGAGACAGAACTTCAGAGAATCTGGAAACAACCCCCAGAATGCCATCCTTACCTGATTCTGAGGAATTTCACGACAGCCAAAAGAGCCTAGACATTAATACTAATTAATATAAAACGGTAAAAAACCTGTTAGAAGAACTTGAATCGAGCGACACTGACATGGACACTACGAAGAAAAAAGCTGATAAGGAATCAAACCCCGCTGCTAAACAGCACAAAAATCTACCACTACCCCCAAAAGTCATAAAAAACTATTAGACTTTAAAACAAACGACTACAGCGATAACACAGATAAGTCAACAACTGGCGGTGTGGTGAATGCTCAATCGGGAGGTGAACTGAGTAGCTTCTCCTTTGGGTACTTTTACCCACACCCCCAGCCACACAACAAGCAGTATCGACAGCCAACACACTCCCCTTCACAACAATTAAAAATCCACAGAGGTTAACCAGAGTAAACAGTGACCCCACATTAAGGTCAGATAATAACAACAATGATATTCCCTGCAATATCACTAAGAATTTCATAACACACGACTCGAACAGTCATACATCAAATGATGAGAAACAAAGAAGAGCTAAACATAGAGAAGAGAGCGCAAGTAATCTTTCACACACCTCAACCAGACGAGATGAACTCAAAAACAAGGCAAATAAAGCTGCTTATGAACAAGTTACAGAGGCAGAAGAAGGACAGCACGGAAATAATGCATTCCAAGTTTTAACGGATGAATCTGACTCCGACAGTGAGGACGACATCGGTAAGATAATCAAAAATGCAAAAAAAAGGCAAGCATTACAAGCCTCTAAACATTGACGATATTCCCATGACGGTTAAGGAAGGTAACACAACAAAGAACATGAGCGACAACAAAGCATACAAACCAGATATAAAAAGAGTGCTATGCCGCCTATCGTCGTAGACGGCAAAACCACCAACCATAACACCTTAATCAATGACCTAAAAGGGCTAATAAAAGGAGAATTTAGCCTGAAACACACTAATTATACTACCATTATATTCGTAGAAAATAAAGAAGACCACGCAAGCGTCTAGCAACCATTAAAAATGAAAAAATAGCGTATCATACTTACACAGCCAGAGATAATAAAACACATGCTTTTGTGCTGAGAGGACTAGCAGAGGGAACAAAACTGTCAGATATTGAAGAAAACCTGAAGGACGAACATGATATAAAAACAAAGGCAATCTACCAAATAAAAACCAAGGAGCATCCGAAATTGACCTATAATGTTTGAATAAACAAGGAGAGGTCACATTAAATCATAAACAGACATATTAATGTTTAATACTACGACCTGGACATCGGTCATGGCCGCGTTTGAGGCCATAGCAGTTGAAATACTTCCTAGAGACTGTTTTAAGAAGAAATTCTGCTGCACATATAATAGTATTAAATGTTATTATAAATAATTACTGTAAATAATGTAAATAAAGATTTTGAAAGTAAAGTAACTCCTTTCCAAATATATTCACCCGCAGGTGAGGTCTGACATCATTTTTAACCGAAAAAAGGAGAAGGTTATCAATTCGTCGCGATATATATATTTTTTTTATATATGTTCAGCGATAATTCTTTAACACGGTGTCCGATTTCAATAATTATTTTTTGGTTAGAAAGGGGCTACTTCAGGGGTGGTCCCATATAAATTTGGTCAAAATCTAATAATTGGGTCCATGAGAAAATCCTCAAACTCTTCATTTTTTTTGTATGCTTTACCACCTTGTCCGATTTATATGATTCTTTTTTTGTTAGTACCTCAGGGGTGGTCCCATATAAATTTGGTTAAGATGTGGTGATGGCATCTGCACGTTTTTGAAGTTGGTTTTTTTAAATTTTTAATTTCTAATACTTGTTAGCATGAGCAATGATAAAATCCAGCAAAACGCGATTGTCATGCAGGAGAGATTGATCTGAAGCCGAGGACACTAGACACGAGGCATCTAGCACTTCGGGTCGCCGTTTTTTGAAAGACACTTTGGGAAATTGTGGGCGGTTACATTTTCCAATACACAACAAAAGCAGAATAATCTCTTAGGACAAGGACATTTTCGAAAACGGTGGCCATTCTCCTTGCAGTTCCAGCACGATGGTTGGTTGGAATTGTCACCAGCCGGAGGAAAGGAAGGAAACTGGACGGGACTGTGAGTGAGAAGAGGTGTTAACGTGTCAGTGTTCTCGGAACATGGTGCAGACCTCGCATTGATGGCAGAGACTGGGTGAGGGGTAGGCTTTTTATACCCTAACTCTGGTTCGAGAAGATGTCTAGAATTTGTGAGTGGAGGTAGAAAAGTTCTAGCTCGTGCTTGAGTTTTCTCCAGAGTGCGACATAGCCTCACTAACTTAGATACCAAGGGAATAGTCTGCAATGCTAGAGCTGTTTGGAGGTAGAAGATTCCCTCGTATCAGTTTGATTCTATTTTCCTCTGAAGGGCGACTAACACCTAATTTGTTGAACAATCCTTCCATCGAAGCTACATAACATACCACTTTCTTCCTTTCTCCTTGTGTGCGCTTGTGAATTTCTTTCCATCGGCTATTCTCGTAGTCATTGGGGAGACATGCATCCTTTAACTGCATGAGTAGGTCATCCCATTTTCTTAATTTTAGTTAAGTTTGTAATACAGTTTTATATTTTCTCTTCCACAGCTTTAATTCTACAATACTGTAATGCTACAATATGGATTCATTTTTGTGATTTATACTATTTAATTTTAATCGTAAGTGACCAACCTATTCTTATACAATTCCTATTATAATAATTAAGGATTATTGTATCGCAAGCCTGAAGATGTCCCTGTGTGGTCAAAACTAGTCGCTCCTGTATTTATTTATAATAAAATTGAAGTATTGATTGAGGGTTTATTCTTTAAATTAAAAAATTAGACCTTTACAGTGATTTTGTTTTATTTCCTGCATCAAACACATATAAGGCTGTTTACATTTTAAAAATAGTAAACTTAGCGAATTTTTTAGTATTTTTACAATTAAAAAGTTTGGACAATGTTTGTTCTTGCAGAGAAATGATACGCCACTGAACAAAAGGAGTTGTTTACCTTCCCCCTTGTGCCCGCTTCCTCACTCCTCTACACAACAATCGCCTACAAACTCATTTCACGCTCCCTCTAGTAGTAAATGCTAGGATATTAAAGACGCTGCAGCACATACTTTGATTTTCTTTTACTATATGGAGAATGGTCGCACTGAGCAGCTTTTTGAGTGCCTTTTAAAAGGGGATAGAAAACTCCGCCATTTTGATCCCTTATTACGTGTTGCCTACATCTTGGCGCAATAGTTTTAATAGGTGCGTTTTAATCATCCGTTTCTGCTTCGGAATTGTCGGTTTTCTTGTTTTAATCTGACAGGTTAAAACGACAAGCAGAAGCGGATTGCTAAAACACACCTGATATTTTGCTTGCTGCTGTCAGTGTCAATATTTTTGGTGTCACAGTTTATTGCCAAAGAATCAGTTAGCTCACTCGGACCAGTTGAAAGTTCCAAAATAACATCCACTCCAGGGATACAAATTCAGGATACGCAGAAGACTGCTGTTTTGTTATAGGCGGTTGTCATATATTGTATTATCCGAGTTGCGCAGTGTATAAACTGGAACATTGAGATCAAAAGTGCCGACGCAGAGTGAGCGATCTGATTCTTTAGCTATAAACTGTGGCATAGGAATCAAAATGGCCGCGCCCTATGTTGGGCGTGTCGGACGTCTCTCTTGCACCGTATAGTAATTAAAGTATGTGCATTGTAGTATGTTTAATAATAATTTTATATCAAGATTGTTATAATTTCTTAACTATCTTGTTTTTAGTAAGCTTTAAAACTTACAAATCCAACAGAAAGAAATTAAATAGTTACAGATTACTTATCCAAAACATTATCCAGAATATAAAAATAATACAAAAGACTATTTTTATCCAAATATTACTTGTCCCCGGCGGCGGTTAAATTAATAATCCAACCTTTCGGGAAACGTCTATCAATTATTAAACAGTTCTGTCTACGTGCCATATCATTTTCCATACATATCGGTAAATGTCAATCAGCTGAATAATGACGGCCTTCAATAAAACGTCACTCACACTTGATCGAAATGTTTGAGGCACCCTTTACATTTTTAATTGGGATATTAATTCAAGACTTTATTGGTTTGCTTTCGTTCAACTTTAGATGCATTAAAATCTCTTCGATTTTTATTCGTTTTTAAAATATACCTAGTATGTCAAGCAATGATATGGTTATTTTATAGGTTATTTCGGGACAGAATAGACAACCCAAAATATGATGATTTAACGCAACTTAACAAGTTGTACCCCTAAGGAGTTACGATTCTCAAAGTCGGGTCATAAATTTTGAATAAAATTAATACCTTTGCAACCGTATAACCATTGTATTTAGATATCCTAGTAGAACAACCTTATAATCATACCAAACTTTTTGTTCATCGGCTAATTTTTTAATATAAATTTAATTTTAAAACATTTTCATTTTTTTTATTTTTTAAAAACAAAAATTTATTTAAAAAATAATAAATAGAAGAAAAAGAGAAAGAAATCTCAAATACCCGTGTAACAACAAAGTTGACTGTCGAGCGACCCTTTCTCTCCTGAAAACAACTACTCTCTTGGCTAATACAGCAACAGGGAAAAGAGAAGAGATAGAACAGTGTTGCCAACCTTGAAGTAAGATTTTTCCCTCCACATACCTTTAAAATTCCCACTTTTATGAAATCCCGGACTTTTGTTTGTGAAATTTCTAAACAAAAAAAAAAGGTCCTCACCATTTTATACGAGAAAATACATGATTGTATCATAAATCTTTTAAAATTACTTTAAAAATACGTCAAACATTTAATAAATTTTATTTTATTTTTCAAATCATACATTTTTCACATTGTAGACGAGTAAAAAATTCCCGATTTTATTTACCTTTTTCATTTTTTCCCTTTTTCCATTTTGTGTTAAAAATCCCTCAAAATGGGAAATTTTCCTCCAGTTGGCAACACTGGGATAGAAAATAATTTTGAGACCTGAGAACAAGTCTTGTCAAAGAATACCTAAGAAGCGAAACTGAATGAGTTTTCGTATGTACCAAAGCATAGGAACTTAATACACTGAGAAACGTATGAAAATTAATCAGTTTTTGTCGTTTGGTTCATAAGAATTATACACACACTAAAGTAACAATGACAGACAGAAAATTGTTACTGTTTTCATTATGTCAAATAGATTATTTTAATAACGAAATATGTACTGTAGGTACAATAATGACAGTCACTACACAATAGCGATAGTAGATGACGTGGTCATTCTGCAAATAGGGAATTTTTAGAACAATTATGGAACAGTGATGCAAGGACCATTCACTGTCTATCAATCCCAAGAAGACAGAAATAATCCTTTTCACGAGGAAAAGGATGAAAATGGAATTAAAACCTACAGAACTCCTAAACACAAAACAAAACTTTGCAACAGAGTTGAAGTACCTAAGTAGCACTTTTGACAACAAGTTAACATGGAATTCAGACTTAGAAAATAGAGTCAAAAGAGCATACATTACTTATGAACAATGCCGCCGAACTGTAAGCGCACCTGGAGTTTCTTCTCCAGAGTCGTCACAAGGACTTACATGGCCATCATAAGATCTATGCTAACATATGGTGCAGATGTCTGGGTATCGAAAATCCAAAAATTGACAGCTATCCGGAAAATGGAACAAATTAAAATAACAGCATATATCAACATACCAGGAGCCACAAAAGTACAATCGACAACATAATCGATCTAGAAAGTGACATACATGAGGCCTTAGCAAACCAACAGCGATGTATATCAGTATTATTTGACATAAACAAAGCCTTTGATACCTTTGATACCGTAGTACTACCTAGTATTGTCACGATTCGTATAAATTCATATTTTTCCTAATTTTAATTAATTATTTAAATACCATCCTGTACATAAGACTTTATTTAATTATGTCAACAATTTGTTTTAAATAGCAATAATGTGCAAGGTTGATTATTTAATAATTATTAAACATTAGTTTTAATAACAATAAACTATGAGAAAGTTATAAAGGTAATGTCGAGGGGATGCACGAGGCTTTTTTCCACAGGGAACGGATAGGAGGACCCATAGGAGGTCCCCCTTGTAGGAGATTCCCTGTAACAGCTCCAGCTTAGACCTTCATAGTCTAATTTAAAAGTCTATTTTGTAATTTGAATAATTACATTTTTAAATAGTTAGCTAGGGGGTTGTGACATGTGCCCAAATATTAACGGAGTTTACGTTTTGTGTACTTATTATTATATTGAGCTTGTATTTGTGTATGTCGAGTTACGACATTTTATATAATCGTTGTAATTACATTATACTTGTTTTGAGAACACTGTGTTTCCTTCGGTCCTTGTTTAAAGACGTGTTAGGTTCTTACAGCAGGAGCAGAATCCTTATACAGTTAAGGGCTACGAAGTCAAGTTTAAGGCTAAATAGTGTTTATGTGATTGACGCCCAAATTCATATATTTTGTTATTTAACCCCCGGGACATAAATAGTCCCATAATTATTTAAAACACGTAAATCGTGACATTTCTTTATAAAAACACGTAAAACGTGACAGTATAGTAAAGACTTTGCAAGAATGGAACATAGATGGAAACATGCTAGCCTTTATTCACAATTTTCTAAATAATAGAACTTTCCAAGTTAGAGTAATTTCTGACCTCAAAACACAACAACATGGAACACCGCAAGGATCAGTAATCAGTCCAACTTTATTTTGATAGCTATCAACAACATTACCAATAACATACAAAAGCCAATAAAAGTCAGACTGTATGCAGATGATCTGGTCATGTATATAAAAAGTAAAAAATCTATCAACAATGCAATCAATATTACAAGCACACATAAATATACTAGAAAAATGGTCCAGTGACTCCGGTTTCCATTTCTCTGCAGACAAAACGAAATGTGTAATGTTCTCTAAAATAGAACTAGGTCAGAAACCAATTCTTGAACTTAATGGTAGCCCTATCGATTATGCATTCAAAATAAAATTCCTGGGGATGATTTTCGACACGCAATTAAATTGGCAAGAACATATTAAAGAGCTCATTGGTAGATGTCGGAATGGATTAAATCTATTGAAAGTCCTTGCAAACAGAGAATGGGGTTCTGATCAAGAGACTTTACTCCAATGCTACAGACACCTTATTAGATCGAAGATCGATTATGGATCCATTGCCTACGCCTCCACTAAAAAACATATATTGAAGTTTTTAGATACCAATCAAACATTACGAATAATTTGTGGAGCTTATAGAACAGCCCCCATCAAAAGCTTATAAGTAGAACTCGGAGAGGCATCACTTGCTAAAAGAAGACAATATCTAACATTATCGTATGCGAGTACTATAATTAACAATCAACAACATCCAAACTACAATAATACAGTTGCAAATAGATATCAAAACAAATAGAATCGAGGAAAAGAGTTGACTATCCTTTTTATTACCGAGTTTCTCAATATCTTATACGACTAGATATACAGCTACCTACCAATTTTTAATCAAATATTGATATACCACCACCATGGCTGATCAAAGCTCCGATCATCGATACAAGTTTAATAATTTTTAATAAGTCAGAAACACCAACACCCCTAATTTATCAAAACTTTCACTCAAAATTCTCTATGTATCCTAACTTTCACAAAATATACATTGATGCTTCTAAAACCCTAAATGGAGTTGGAGCTGCTGTTATCACTTCTCATAAGCCACCTTTAAGATACAGATTACCTGTTTTAAGCTCTGTATACACAGGAGAAATATTTGCCATCTTACATGTTTTGAATGAATGCAAGCATCAAATCTACAAAAAACTGTAATAATATCAGACTCCTTAACTGCCCTAAATACATTAAAAAACATCTATACCAACAACCCTATTGCACTGCAAATTAAGATCCAACTACAGCAACTACAAAACAATAACTTCGATGTCAGATTCCTATGGGTACTCTCTCATCAAGGAATAGAAGGAAACGAAGAAGCTGACAAACATGCAAAAGACGCGACAGTTTGCAATAGTGCACATATAGTGAACGGTGCGGTTTACAGTGACGGAAAGCAAAATCGATTAAAAGTGGCAATCTGAGTGGAAATAATCAGTTAGCAAGTTAAGAGGAAAATTTACATTACAAACTAAAAGACCTGCGGGGCAACGGTAGTTTAGTAGGTATAAAAATTACAACTTAAGGGTGGAGCCTAAATACTACAAAATTACTATTAATTAATTAATTAATTAATATTAAATTTAATGGTTTTAAATAAGGACTTGCAGATATCACAGTTCGAAATTCTTTTTATTGACCATAATATTTTTTTTGGAATGAAAGCATTAGTTCCTGTTTTTCAGTTAAGCTCCATAAATCAATTCATATTTTAATCTGAACGCTACTTAAGCGCAGTAAAGTTGCAACAACTAAACAATTTTTCGAAAATGTCTTAGTTAAAATGAAAATGAATTTATATTTAAAATTAAATAAGTTAACTAAAATTTTTTACCGTTATGAAGTTAATAAAGTTATAAATAACGTCGTTACAAAGATTTATGTATGAATTTTCAATTTCTATTGATGATACGTTGCTCATCTACGTATTACAATATCAATACATGACTTGGCTTTTACACAAACCTTCTAATCCGAATTAAAATCTTGAAACTATTATTTGGGGACTTAAAAGCGTGGTCCACTAGTTGGTGTAGCCTTTTCAAACATTTGGTATAATAATAATAATAATAATAATTATAATTATATATCATCAATTACCACTGCAACTGGTAAAATCCTAAATTTAACATAATGTATTATAATAATAAGACATTAATCATATCTTAAATGGATCGCCTACTACCATGTTTTAGAAATAAATAAAATGTTATTCTTAAATTAATAAAAATATTCAAAATAATTTAAGATTCCTTGCGTTATGTTAATAAATATTAAACAAAATTTCTCACGAATTATTTAGTATTCTGTCCCGTTCTTCCATGTCTCTATTAGCTTCGCTGTCAACAAGTTCCGGCAAGGCATATTGCATATAAAAATTTTTAATTTTATTTTGTATCTTCCCAAAAGCTGTCATTATGAGATATTTTCAACACTTTTATTCCTCCAGAAATCCAAAAGCACAAAATGCAAAAATCCATTTGTGTTATGTGCAGCTAGCCCTGAATTTGAAAATACCAATAGTGGTTATCCTTAATGGTATTGTCCTTTTTCCAAAACTTATTTCTCTACTGCATATTTCTCTACTGCATATTTCTCTACTGCATATTTCTCTACTGCATATTTCTCTACTGCATATTTCTCTACTGCATATTTCTTCTTCTACAGTCCTCACTTCAGCTCTATATGGACATTTTAACTCTATCATAGAGTTTTGTTTTGTTTTTTAATTCCATCCAGACTGGCAGCAACATAATCAAATTCGAATCCAATAAAATGTTCACATTTAAAAACTTTTACTTGCAAATAAATTTCCAAATCTTATTTTGCTCAGAATTTATGGTCCATGCCATATGGGGTGGCTTTAGAACTAAATAAAAGATTTTAGGAGATTTTTTAAAAATTTCTCAAAATTTAAAAGCAGTGACTCATTTCCGTCTTTTATTGTGCCACAATACAAAATCAGCTTGTCACAATCGTTTTTCTCTCATTTATAGACATTGGCTAACTTTTTAGAAAATTTTCTCTTGCAACGCGCCTCAAATGGTGCGACAGATCAAAGCCATGCGCGAAAGCAAGAAAAAATATTTACATTACTCTAACGGATTGAAGAGATATTAACATGCTGGAATTAATAATTATTGTTGACTCGAAGAGGTATTCATTAAACAAAAACATATTTATAATTCACATCTCAGGGTATACCTTCCAATTTCGGATACTTATTTTTTTAATACATAAATGATAAAATTACATTAATATTATTCGAAATTACTGTATGTAAAAAATAACAACATGAATTCAAATCACTTACGTACTGTTTATCACTAAATAGTAGACAAAGATATGTCACCCTCTAGACGAAAAAGCTTTTAACGTATTTCTATTTTTATTGTAATAAAAATAAATGCTCCTGTAGGCAAAAATTAAATATATTGTTCTCTTCTAGCATTTTTTAACATTTCTATTTCTTTTTGTTTCTTTTCTCAGATTTTTTTCAAAAGAGACTGATTCATATTTTTAAAGTGACTCCAGAGAGGTATGGGTTAAGCCTTTACCTGTACTTACATAAAATTTCTTTTAGTAAAATTAAAAAATAATTCGTAAAATTGGTGTACTATGAAACCCTTGCATATAATATACAGGGTGTTAAAAAAAAAGTGTCACAAAATGAAATGGTGAATAGTATGACCCAAAATAAGCAGAAAAGTCTTAATAAATATATGACCGCAAATTAACGGTTTCGGAGATACGGACCATTTTGTGTTTATAACAATTTTTTATTATTATAAAAAAACAATGATATTTATAAACAATCAATAACAACATAGAGTTAAATGAGATGTTCAAAGTGCCCTCCCTCCATTTCAATGCATTGCCATTTGCACGACCGTACATAAAATGCATGTCAGCTAATTCAATATTAGTGTAAACAGGCATAACGAAAATTTATAAAATTATTCACCCACAACAAAATAATAACTGCAAATAGTATCTATGAAAAAACATCGGTAGACTCCGATAAGAAAAGCAAGTTTTTGAGAATGAAAAAAGATAATCAAAAAATGATACAAAACACAAAACACTCCGTATCTCTGAAACCATTCATTTGCGGACATATGTTTATTAAGACTTTTCTGCATATTTTGGCCCATACTACCCCCCGTTTTATTTTGTGACACTTTTTTTTTAACACCCTGTATATACCAATCTTAGTATTACAGAAATAAATTACGTAAAAAATAAGGTGTACAAATACGTTAAATTTATTCATCCCTCGTAAAACATCAGTAAAATATATTATAAATTGTTTTCATTCACAAATGTTAATTTCTTAAAAATCTATCAGAGGCGCCATTTTCCAGACGAAAAATCTTGCAATGTAAGGGTTTCGTAGAACCCCACTTTTAAAGTTTATTTTTGACTATTTTTAACAGAAAAAAATATGTACGTGTAGGTAAAGGTTAAATCTATGCTCCTCTGGAACCACTTTTTCAAAATTTAATTTAGTTTTTTCTAAAAAAATTTGAGAAAATGGATAAAAAAAGTCGAGTTTTGTATTTTTTTTTTTAGAAAAAACAATTTTAAGAAAGTGTCTCCAGAGGAGCATAGATTTATCCTTTATCTACACGTACATATTTTTTTCTTTTAGAATAAGTCAAAAATAAACTTTAAAAGTGGGGTACTACGAAACCCTTGCATGCTCCTCTCTACAGCCAAGTAAATACTCCTCTTACCTAAGACAAATAAAAGAAAGTGTCAAACAGTAGCCGCGAATGCAATAACCGATCAAAACAAATGGCAATAACTAGACTAAGAATAGGACATACTAAAATGACTCATAAATACTTAATAAAGAAAAGAGACAAACCTATTTGTGTAACTTGTAACTGTAAAACATATATTACTAGAATGTACATTATACATATTGCAAAGACAACAATATAATTTACCAATCAACATTAAAACCCTGCTAGGAAAAGACTGCAATGTGGATAATATTTATAATTATCTGTTAAATACCTCTCTTCTTAAAAAACTGTAAATTATTAATTATCAAAGCCATCGCTAATAACCAATATGGTTGATGCGAGAAATAAAAAAAAAAAATATTACAATAACTAAAATATTAATTAATAGCTATAGTGCTTTTAAACAGTATGATATTTGTAGGATATGGGACACCCGGTATTCGGTATTGCATAAAATATCGAATGAGTAACAGATAGTGATAAGGGATGTGTTGAGCTGTAACTATATTTATGAATCAGTTGATATATTGTACTTGTAGCGAGTGGATATTAAAAGTATAAAACCATATAAGGTGTTTTATTTAACAAGTATAACAATTACATTGGCGACGGAGGTGAATCATCTTATACTGATTAATACCTAGTGAATTTTATAAATTAGCTTGGTAAGTGCGTAAATATTTTTAAATTTCATATATATAAATAAAAAGAAACCTATCATTGATTTTCTTAAAATCTAAAGAATCGAAGATATATAATCGTGGTTGATAAAAATAATGGGCGTAAGCTAAATTAAAAAAAAAAAAAAACAAAAAAACAAAAAAAAACAATTGAGTCAAACGACTCTGAATAAAATAATAAGTCTAATGGCTTTGTGAGTTAAATGCTCGGATATAAAACATAGATAGTTGAGTCAAATAACTCAAAATAGAATTGAGTCAAAGGACTCTGAATACAATTGAGTCAAACGACTCTGAATAAAATGTATAGACCTAAAGGTCCAGAAATTAAAAGAAAATCTTATGATAGGCTGGAGAGTATTTAAGTTATTTTTATTTTTCATATATATAGTTATGCCTAATAACTTCAAATACAAAACTACTTTAATACAATTTTTAATAAAATCAAATTATGTTGCTTTAAATTAAAATCAAATCAAAAAAACTGCATAACAGGTACTTAAAAGAGTTTTATACCAAAAATACGATATTTTAGGAAATGGCTAATATCCCAGGTATTGAGCAATTTCAATGCGAAGGAGACCCATTTTCACTTGGTACAAGGTGGGAAAAGTGGAAGAGGGCACTGGAGATTTATTTAACCGCTGCTGATATAAGCGATGCAGTAAAAAAACGTGCTATTCTTCTCCATTCCGGAGGCATATCATTGCAAGATATTTTCTACACATTACCTGGAGCTAATATCGATGCTACGTCGGAGCAAAACCAAGGATTGGACGTTTTTAACATTGCGCTGCAAAAATTGGATGAATATTTTTCCCCAAAACAAAGCAAGGTATTTGAAAGATACACCTTTCGATTAATGAAACAGGCAGATGATGAAAAATTTGACAAATTTTTAGTGCGTTTGCGTCATCAAGCAAATAAATGCCAATTCACTAATCTAGAGGAACATCTTATAGATCAGATTACTGAAAAATGCAAATCTAAAGACTTAAGAAGAAAGATACTTTCTCTTGGTGACTCAGTAACCCTTGTTGATATTGTTTTAGAAGCGAATGCTTTGGAATCTGTGAATCGACAGATGGAGAAATATGAAGAGGGTAGTAAACCCAGTTCAAGTACAGGCTATGTAAATAAGATATTTTCAAAATCTGTTCAATCGAAAAGTCATGAAAAAAAAGCGTGTACTAGATGTGGAAGTTTTAAACATGATTCACAGGATCCAAAGTGTCCGGCTAAGGAATCGGTTTGCACTAAATGTAACTTTATCGGCCATTATAGGAAGTGTTGTAAATCTAAAAGAAAAAGGAAATTACCCCAGGACTTTCCTTCAAATAACCCTTCTAAATTTAGTAAAACAAAGCAAACACAAAATGATATAGAACAAGTAGATTATATTTTTTATTACAGTTTCTTGTGAAATTGGTGGTGTCACGATTCAAATGATTATTGATTCGGGTAGCAAAAGTAACATTATTGATGATAGGACATGGAATTTGTTAAAAAAAAAAAAAATTAAAATTATAAAACAAACAAAAACATCAAACAAAAATTTTTTGCCTTATGCTAGCAATATTCCTTTAACAGTGGTAGGTTGTTTTGAGGCAGAAATTAAAGTAGGTAATAAAAAAGAAAATACCACTTTTTATGTCATAAAAAGTGGATTAAAATCTTTATTAGGTAAAGAGACGGCCATGTCACTTGGGATTTTAAAAATTAATATAAACGTAAATTGTATTACATCTCATTTTCCTAAATTTAGGGATATAATTGTGGACATCCCTATAGATGATAAAGTTCAACCTGTAGTTCAGCCATATAGGAGAATTCCAATACCCTTAGAGGATAAAGTTGAAAAAGCTCTCCAAGAATTGCTCGATCGAGACATTATTGAACCAGTTAATGAACCTTCTAAATGGGTGTCCCCTATTGTTCCTATTTTGAAGGAAAATGGAGATATTAGAATTTGCGTCGATATGAGACGTGCAAATGAGGCAATAACTCGTGAGAATCACCCATTGCCGACAATGGATGTGCTACTTCCACAATTAAGAAAAGCTACCCTGTTTTCCCGTCTGGATATTAAAAACGCATTCCATCATGTGGAAATTTCAGAAAATTCTCGCTTCATAACTACTTTTATTACTAAGAAAGAACTTTTCCGATATAAAAGGCTGATGTTTGGCATTACATGTGCTCCAGAGCTCTTTCAAAAAATAATGGAAAAGATATTAATAGGTTGCTCGGGTACTATCAACTTTATAGATGATATAATCATTTTTGGGGAAAATCTAGATCAACACAACGTTAGACTTAAACTCTTGATACTTTAAAAAAATATAATATTCTAACTAAATGAAAAAAATGTGCTTATAATATTAAAGCGGTTAAATTCCTTGGTCATTTATTGTCTCAAGAAGGTATAAAGCCACTGGATACTCACGTCACTGCAATTAAGAACTTTTGTCCGCCCAAAACAGTAGATGAAATACAAAGTTTTTTGGGATTAGTTAATTTTGTAGGAAAGTGGATTCCTAACTTAGCAACTCTAACAGATCCAATTAGACAATTGTTGAGGTTAAAAGTGAGAAAAAATGCAAATATTGAACGATTCTGGAAACAGCATCAGCAGAGTTAAAAGAAACTCTTTCTAGCGAATCGGTATTAGGATATTATGACCCTAAAGACAGAACTCAAGTTATTGCTGATGCAAGTCCTGTTGGTTTAGGCGCGGTACTCATACAGTTCGATAACAAAGGCTCCCGTGTCATAGGTTACGGAAATAAAAGCTTGACAGATTGCGAAAAAAGGTACTGCCAAACAGAAAAAGAGGCTCTTGCTTTAGTATGGGCAGTCTAACATTTCAACATTTACTTATTTGGCAAAGAATTTGAGTTAATAACGGACCACAAACCTCTTGAGGCAATATTCAACCCCAAATCAAAACTGTGTGCTCGAATTGAAAGGTGGGTGTTAAGATTACAATCTTTTAAATTTAAAGTTGTGTATCGCCCTGGGAAAACAAATATAGCAGACCCTCTGTCTAGGCTATGTTCGTATGTAGTAGAACAACCATTTGAAAAAGAATTTATCCGCCAGCTCATGGAATACATGAAGCCTACTGCCATTACATTAGAAGAGATAAACAAATATTCCAAAGCTGATAAAGAAATTCAGTTAGTAAAAAATGCCTTAAATGGGGAAAAGTGGGTTGAAGGTACCGAGAGGTATAAAATTTTTGAAACAGAATTATGTTTCTACTCTAACATTTTACTAAGAGGGGATAAAATAGTAATCCCTGAAAAACTTAGGCAGAGAGTACTACAACTAGCTCATGAAGGCCATCCAGGGATTGTTGCAATAAAAAAATGTCTTCGCACTAAAGTTTGGTGGCCAAAGATAGATAATGAGGCTGAAAAATATGTGTTAAACTGTAGAGGCTGCACGTTAGTTTCGGCAGCTAATCCACCACAACTCATGAAACGACGTCAGTTACCAACAAGACCCTGGATCGATGTAGCTATCGATTTCATGGGACCACTTCCCACTAATGATTATCTACTAGTCATAGTCGACTATTACAGTAGATACAAGGAAATTAAAATAACGAAAGAAATTACTTCTGCCAACACCATAATGATGTTAGAAGAAATTTTTTCACGTCTGGGTCTTCCAGAATCTATAACAGCAGATAACGCTAAACAGTTTAGTAGTAGTGATTTTAAAAATTTTTGCCATACCAACAATATTATACTTTACCACACCATTCCATATTGGCCACAACAGAATGGTGAAGTGGAGCGCCAAAATCGTGATATTCTTAAACGTTTGAAAATCAGTCAAGTTTGCAAGAAAGACTGGAAAAGCGAATTACTGGAATATCTTATGATGTATAACAGTACTCCGCACACAACAACTGGAAAAACCCCGTCGGAATTATTTTTCCGTCGTATTTTCCGAGACAGACTACCGAGCCTTTCTCTCAATTCTTCATTGGATATCATTGAAGAGGAGGTTAGAGAACGCGATCAGTGGGAAAAACAAAAAGGAAAGGAATTTGCGGATCGGAAAAGAAGAGCACAAAACTCGGAGCTTGGTGTAGGAGATAAAGTCTTTGTAAAAAATGTCATAAAAGAAAATAAATTAACGCCTACTTTTAATCCCAGTCCACATACAATTACTAGTATAAAGGAGGGAGATGTTCAAGTAGAAAACGATGAAACTGGTCAAATCTATAGGAAAAATGTGATCCACCTAAAAAAAGTAGGCGGTGAATGGACTTTTTATATCTGTTAGTTGCAAATTTTCTTTATTAATTCAAGTATTTCATTTAGTTTTTTTTGTTGTTAATAAAAAAAAAATATATATATATATATATATATATATATATATATATATATATATATATATATATATATTTTTTTGTATTCATTATAATGTGTTTATCTGTTATTATATAAATCTACTGTATAGGTTTAATGCTAATTGTTTATATATATTGTATTTGTATTAATATATTATTAGATTAAATATTTATTTATTTATTTATTTATTTATTATTATTATTTATTATATTATTTAATAAATAAATAAATATAAGCAAAACATATCCTAAAAAAAAATTTGTTCAACGTAGGAAGAGAAAATATCTATGTAACTTCTAAATATTGACCAAAAGGAAGGGATGTAGGATATGGGACACCCGGTATTCGGTATTGCATAAAATATCGAATGAGTAACAGATAGTGATAAGGGATGTGTTGAGCTGTAACTATATTTATGAATCAGTTGATATATTGTATTTGTAGCGAGTGGACATTAAAAGTATAAAACCATATTAAGGTGTTTTATTTAACAAGTGTTATTATTAAAAGTATAACAATTACAATATTGATAATAAAAACTACACTTAATATAAACCCAAATAATGGAGCTTGTACAAAGTTTTGAACCGAGCTTACAAACGATAAAATTATTGGAAAAAAGTGAACACCCTTTTTAAATTACCACCAGCCGCCACTGGTTATCAACGAAAATAATTTTTGGCTTAGACCAAAAAAGTTTCTTGCACCCGCTTAAGTGAAGTACTTGGAACAATTTGCATGGCATTGTAAAAATGTTCCATTATGTTCTCAGTCCATAAAAGTTCATAGTCGTTTTAATAGTGAAAAAAAAAATACCCCATTTTTAAAAAGACATACATCCATAGTAAATTGAAAGGCTGAAAAGTACTAATTTTAAGAAAAGATCAAAGTAGAGAAAGAGTTAAGAAGAGATAAACTTACGTCGTATTTCAAATTGAGTAAGTATTATGAGAATCAATAAAAGTTAATTTCGTCCTTATATTGAATCTCAACCAATTCACTTGTAACCAATTTCCAAGATTTCAATAAAGAAATATTGTGAGCAATATAACGTCATATATTGGGCAGGATATATGCTGAAAACGTTTCTGAAACACAAGCAGATGCTTTAAATGATTTCGGTACACAATGCTATGGGCGGGTGATATGCAGCCATTCAATTTTAAACTATCCAATTTTTCATTTGGGATTTAATAACGTCAGGTCTTGGCAGTGGCGCATTTTCCCGTTTTTCCCGCTTTTCCATTTGGGCTCCATCTCGACGGTCACGAGCTCAATATAATATTAAAGAAATGAAATTGATTTGAACGTCTCCGTCTATTGCGAGCTGATGTTAGATAAAAGTTTATGATTACTTTTGTGGCCTGCTTTTGTAATTTTACTGCGTTCGTTCCTTTTCACATTCTTGCGTTACCCGATTTCCAAATTTCGAATACCAGATACCCAATGAGGTACATTTATAATTTACATCAAAAATTATAAACAGTAATAATATATTTAAAAAAGGAAAATAATTCAAACTCAAATGTCATACACAGTGGCGACTCGTGGTAATTTAAAAAGTGTTCACTTTTTCCAATAATTTTATCGTTTGTAACTTCGGTTCAAAATTTTGTACGAGCGCCAATGTCGCTGTTTTGTTTATTTGTGGTCATTATTATTATCAATATCATACTGTTTGCAAGCACTACAACTACTAATGAATATTTTAGTTATTGTAATATTTGTTTTGTTTTTAATACATTGAAAACCATTTATAAACATTATAAGTTATAGTCAGATGACTTTTTTTCATATTTAGAGATTATTTTTAACCCTTAACTGGCGACCCTACTTTTAATTACATAAATGGTCTGACAGACAAAAAAGTGTTTTTTTTTTCAAAAACTATAAAAAAAAATTAATATTTTTTTAAATTAATAAAATAATTTTATTAAAGTATTTTTAAATTTATTGAACAAGAAAACATCAAATTTTATGTATCACAATTAAAACATAAAAATGTTAAATTTCTTGACATAGTAGTAATAATAATAATAATAATAATAATAATAATAATAATAATAATAATAATAATAATAATAATAATGCTTTATTTAGATTACACCAAATTACAATCATAATTACAATATACAGGGTGTCCCGAAATTAGACGGTCATATTTTAATAGCGTAATCTACATCCTAAAATAGGAGTAAAAGTTCATATAAACATAGGTCCGAAAACGTTTCTTTTCCGAGATACAGGGTGTTAAAAGTGAAGTCCTGATGACACATTTTTGTAAATTTTTTTCGAATATTTTTGACATATGTGTTATTAAAGAAATTGGTCGGTAATTATTCACATCTGAAACCTCTCCTTGTTTGTGAAGTGGGATAATTATTGATTTTTTGAAGTCAGTCGGATATACTCATTTTTTAATGCATTCGTTAAAAATATGTTTTAATGGTTTAGTGATAAAATTGGTAATCAATTTAATTGTTTCAGTTTTTATATTATCAATACCTACAGCTTTCTTATTTTTTAATTCATTTATTGCGTTTTTTATTTCAGGTTCTTCTACAGGAGTAAAGACAAATGAGTTTGGGACAAGTTTACGTGGAGGTTTATAGTTACAGTTAGTTTTAATGTTTTGTGCCAACTTCTTGATTCACGATATTTTCTCTTCTATATATTAGTTTATACCGTGTCGGCCAAATATTAAATATGTTGTAAATATAAATATTCTCTGTAAACTCGATAAAAAATTAAAACAAGAAATTATATAAATATTTTGCTTGATCAGTATAAGGTTGCAAATTTCACATTGCTTAAGAATATTGTTTTTTTCTCCTAGACATTTTGCTATTAATTTCGCAATGCAAAATCGGTCATAGACAATTTACAATCTTTGCATAAATCTTGGAGCATTGAAAATTTGCATTTATTTATAGGAAGGTATTTAAATCGTTCTGTAAAATTTGCAATACTTTTCAAATTTTTTGGTAACTGCAAAATGTGCGAATTGTTGATTTTTGTTAATTATTTGCAACCAATTTTCAAAACTTTTGCATTTTTTTGACAAAATTAGAGGAAACTAAAAAATTATTTTGATATTTTTACAAAAAAAAATATTTCCGTGCAAAATAAAAGATGACAAATTGGAATCGCTGTTCCAAAAACTTGAATGAGTTATGTCATCGGTTTGCAGCACTTTTGCAATTTTTTGTCTATGATATAAACAAAAACGCTATTTTACAAAAAAAAAATCATGTTCCGTACTTTCAAAAAAGTTGCAAATGTGATATAATACAATATATTGTCATGAAAATTCCTAAGCCGTCTCTGTTTAAAGCAAGCAACCTTCAGCTTGACACCCCAGTCATGCTCGAAACGACGGAATCTTCTAGGAATGCCGCTGACGCTCGAGAAAAGGCTAGAACAGGCGGAGCGTACCGTTCAGTCGGAGATTGAATTTTTTCGGGAGCGTCTAGAGACTTCTCGTAGCAGAGTTGGACTTGGTATAAATAGCGATACTTATCGGCTGACAGTTTAGTTTAGTAAAAAAGTATTGGACTGAAAAGTTAAATTGTAATAAATATATTAGAATTGTGAGTTAGTACCTAAATATTATATAAATTAAATAGTACGTCATACATAAATTGTAAATAGTCTGTTTTAAATAAATAAATTATAAATAAATTAGACTATCGTTACATTGGTGTTCGAAGTGGACCATAAATAAGTAGTGGACAATAATGGCTAAAAAACTGTGTGATGTAGAAGTGCCTGTGCTACGTCGAGAATTACAAGAACGTGAACTGGAGACGACAAGAAAGAAATCAGAAATGGCAGAACGACTTAAAAAATCATTAGAAAATGAATGTTTGGATCCGGAAACGTTTCTATTTACGGATGATGTGTCTGCTAAAATTTCTTTAGTTTCTTCCGATATAAAAAGTAAGATCTCTTCTTTAAAAATCAAAATGTCTTCTAATATAACCTCTATAAAAACTGATATTTCTTCTGACAAAATATGTCTTCTGATATGTCTTCCGTTAAAAACGATATATTTTCTTTAAAAACTAAAGTTTCCTTGGATAACTGTTCTTTAAAAGATGAAATTTCTTCCGACTTGGAAAACAAAATGTCTTCTCTGAAAAATGAAATATCCGCTGATGTGAAAATAAGATGACTTCCGTTAAAGAGAAAATAATGTCCTCCGTTTAGGAGGAAATCAAACAGATGGAAAAGAAGAGAGAAGAACTGGAACATTCAGAACCGGCCAAGGACGGTGAAATAAAGTGCCATGAGGTGGAATCAAAGTTAAAATTGGAAGGAGCTGTAAATTCTGCTCGTGATAAAGCCCCAACTTTCAACGGAAAGATGTCATAGACCAGCTACCTTAAGCAGTTCGAGACAGCTGCGACGGCAAACGAATGATCTGAGAGAGAAAAGGCCGCAAATCTGACAATCGCCCTTCGACGAGACGCTTTAGATGTTTTTCAGACTATATCTGTGGAAGAGACTGATGATTTTGAACAACTCAAAAAGAGATTAAACATGCGATATGGCCACGAAGCATTTATACCAGTCACAGTTAAACAATCGCAAACAGAAACGATATTACCAGTAGATATTGCCAAGTTGGTGCGATTTGCTTACTCATCAGCTCCGGAAAACATGATGGAATGTTTAGCAGTCCAAACATTTGTTGATGAACTCCGTGACCACGAGATGTAGAAAACATTGGACGATGTCTTGTCCGCTGCTCTAGAGTATGAAGCAGCAACGCAAGCTTCTGGAGGAGTTAGTAAAATGAGAATTGTAGAAGAAGAAAACGTAGAAGATAAAGTTGACCAACTAGTTAACAGAATAAAGAGCTTTACTGATAAAAACATAAAGACAAAGACCATCAGGTGTTAAAATTGCGGTAAACTGGGACATATACACAGTTCGTGCAAACGCCCTAAGGTACCAACAACTGAAGACAACTCGCCGCAGGAAAACTGGAGATCCACGGTGACCAAGGCAGAAATTTTGAAAGACAACAGACTAGGTATGAAGAAAACCAGAACCACAGCATTGCACCCACAATCCGATAGAATAATAGAACGAATGAATAGGACCATTGGAAAATATCTGTCAAAAGTAATTAAAAACCATCAGTGAGATTGAAATTAGTATCTTTCGCTCTTTGTAATGGCCTATAGATCCGCTGTCAATGAATCAACAGGCCAAACACCAGCAAAGGTCCAGTTTGGGCTTGAAATGAGTGTACCGTGCGACCTTGAGTTTGGATGCCGATCTGAAGAAGGTGTAGCTGGTGAAGATTATGTGATCCAGTTACGAAGAAGAATGGACGATATGCATAAATTAATCCTTCAAATCGCCAGCGACAGAATGAAGAAGCGATACGATACCCAAGTCAAAGAAGGAGGTTTCAAGGAAGGCGACAAAGCCTGGCTCCATAACCCAAAAAAACAAAAGGGTTACTCTCCAAAGCTTCAAAGTTCTTGTGAAGGTCTGTACCTCATCAAGAAAAAAATCAATGATGTCATTTACCGTATAAGTAAGATCCTGAACGGTAAACCAAAGGTAGTGCACTAAAATCGGCTGGCGCTATTTGAGGGTGACCATGAAGAGCAAGAAAAAGTAAACCAGCTTCAAGAAATACCTGACCTTGTCTCTGAAGAATTTATGGGTGCATATGGAAGTACCGGAGAAGCAAGACATGGTGTTACAGCCGAGCAAAATCAAGTGTTGCTCACGATTCCAAAAGACTACTCGCTGGTCCACAGCACTTCCGCCCACTTCTACGACTC
Source organism: Psylliodes chrysocephalus (assembly GCA_927349885.1). NCBI lineage: Eukaryota > Metazoa > Arthropoda > Insecta > Coleoptera > Chrysomelidae > Psylliodes > Psylliodes chrysocephalus. The sequence continues at coordinate 10,408,614 of OV651818.1, read as the reverse complement.
TCGAGGCCTGGAATCTGTATTCCGAAAGAAGTTTGGTCGATTGCCAGAACTTCAAGATCAGTTACCAGCCCCTGGAAAAGCATTAAAACTTCAAGTTGGATCGTGTTATCTTTTCTATTTGGTAACAAAGAACACCTTCCGAGATCGATCCACCTATCATGATGTATGGGAAGCATTACTCAGTCTGGGGGAGCATTTAATGGAGTCTAATGTACAGAAACTAGCTATGCCAAAGATAGATAGCAACCAGCTGAATTAGAGGATCATTAGAAACATAGTGGAAGTAATCTTTCAAGATACCCAGGTTGAAATACTGGTCTGCAGCCATTCTCCCAGCGTTCAGGTTATAACGAAGACTGTATCTTGTTACTTCCATGCAACTGGAAATTGTAAAAGAGAATTCAGTTGCAAATAATACAACCATTCAGTTTTAGTTCCAGGAGGAACTATTTCTTAAGGAAGAGGCAATGTCATGAAAATTCTTAAGCCATCTCTGTCTCAAGCAAGCGACCTTTCAGCTTGCCACCCGACTCATGCTCGAAATGACGGAATCTTATAGGAATGCCGCTGATGCTCTAGAAACTGCTAGAACGGGCGGCGCATACCGTTGAGTCAGAGATGGAATTTTGAGGAGCGTCTAGAGACTTCTCGTAGCAGAGTTGGACTATAATATATAAATATCCCTAATTCTCGGCGAACAGTTTAGTTTAGTAAAAAATTATTGAACTGAAAAAATAAATTATAATAAATAAATTAAAATTGTGATTTATTGCCTAAGTATTATATAAATTAAATAGTACGTCATAAATAAATTTTAAATAGTGTGTTTTAAATAAATATTTAAATATTTAAATATTAGACTATCGTTACAATATATTGCTTTCAGTTTGCAGCACTTTTGCAATTTTTTCTTAACGTTATAAACAAAAGCGCCATTTTGGTATAAATGAACTAGTTCCGGACCTTGGAAATGGTTGAAAATTTAAACTTAATGTTATTTAAATAAGGCGATTATTATTGCAAAGTTTAAAAACTTTTGTAATTAATGTGAAATGTTCAAAATAGGATGTCTTTACTGACTGGCCTATACGCTCATACATTGTAAGTACGGCATAATAAGAAGAATTTCAGTCCGCATTTAATTCTACAGTAGTCAAATGTTTTTATCATAAAAATTTGTCGGAATTGATTTAAGCCTCAAGTAATTTATATTCATGGTTAAATCGGTAAGCTTGAAATCCTATTAAATTATATAAAATATTAATTATTTTCTTATATTCTTCCGTCGCATTAATTATTTTTAAATCGGTATTAGATATTTAAATAAGAATGATGAACTAAACATTTTTGTATAATAAGCAAAGCACTAAGCTGTGATTTATTTTGAATTAAATACCAAGAGAACAATTTTTTATTCAACCTGCCTATTTCTGAAATTAATACAAATCTCTTTTTCGCAAATAATTTTTGGTTTGAAAATAAATAATAGTTAAATCTGAAGAATACGAAGAATAAGTAATGGGGTAGTATCATCAATTTTTTTTTAAATTAAGATAAAGTCGAAAGTAATAGCAAGGGGATTTACGCAAGCTGGAGAAAACAGCAAGCAAAAAAACATTAGTGAAATGATACACAATAAAAAAAAATACTGTTTCAATAAATTTTACTAACATTGATAATAATTCTTACAGCTATTAATAATAAGAATAATAATAATGTTTATTTGCACAGAAATAAATAATTGATAACAACAAACAAACAAACAAACAAACAAACAAACAAACAAACAAACAAACAAACAAACAAACAAACAAACAAACAAACAAACAAACAAACAAACAAACAAACAAACAAACAAACAAACAAACAAACAAACAAACAAACAAACAAACAAACAAACAAACAAACAAACAAACAAACAAACAAACAAACAAACAAACAAACAAACAAACAAACAAACAAACAAACAAACAAACAAACAAACAAACAAACAAACAAACAAACAAACAAACAAACAAACAAACAAACAAACAAACAAACAAACAAACAAACAAACAAACAAACAAACAAACAAACAAACAAACAAACAAACAAACAAACAAACAAACAAACAAACAAACAAACAAACAAACAAAAACAAACAAACAAACAAACAAACAAACAAACAAACAAACAAACAAACAAACAAACAAACAAACAAACAAACAAACAAACAAACAAACAAACAAACAAACAAACAAACAAACAAACAAACAAACAAACAAACAAACAAACAAACAAACAAACAAACAAACAAACAAACAAACAAACAAACAAACAAACAAACGGAAATACAATAAATAAGATGAATACTACGAAGTAAAGCAAAGTTACTTGTTATGTGACATACTACACATTTTTTCACATTATAGGTACCTATATAAAAAGTATTTAGACTTACATAAAAATATAGAACCTTACTATCTACATAATGTAAACAATAAAAATAATAATAATAATATAGGGTATGTATGCAAAGGAATTTTAATTTTATGTGCAAAGGCACGTGGCATGCTCAAAATAATTTTCCTTTTATATATCGGAAATTAAATTTTATTTCTAATATCACTGGGCAATGAGTTTTAAATTTTTGAACCTAAAAAGGAATAGACTTTTTGTCTAATTGCTTTCTTTATATAAGGTGGAACGTATGTGTGTTTGTTCGGGGTTTTCGAATTTTGCCACAAACTTTAGGTGAAGAAAAATTGATATCCGAACTCTGCCACGGATTACAGTTTTAGTGATTAGGTTCCTAAATCATTAGAGGGTCTCTCCGATTCGATTAAGATATTATCAATGTAGGTATCCAAGACATTGCTGATATTGTTTACTATTTGTAGTACTTACATAGCTACATACATACATGAATAAAACTAGGAAATAATATAAAAAAACAACTTATAATGAAAATATTCGAATTTATTAAAAAAAAAAACAGTATAAAATTAGTATAAAAAACCACAAGAATACAAAATTTTAATACACAGTTAATTGAAAATTACAAATATAATAAAAGCTTTACAGGTAAAATGAAATTAGACACTGAATTCCACCGGTAGCTTCCGTATAGTAAAGACGTTAATTTACTTATCGGATAGACAGTGCAATGTAATAGAAATAATTGTGACTATCCATAGTTATTAATAAGTTTGTGTACTTGCCTACGAGTTAAAAAGTGCAAGTGACTGGGCGAAGATGGAAAGTGATCCTCCCCCCGAGGGAGGGGGGACGAACAATATTACAGACCCTTTACAAAATCCAAACCAACACACACAAAATTCCAGTTCCATCAGCCAAGAACATGATAAGGCAGAAAGTGAAAAAGTAGTAAGCGATAGTGTCCAGCAAAAAAGTAAGGTGTTCAATTTATAAAAACCCAATCTTTATTCAGAAATAATATACGTGTTTATTGAAAAGGTCAACGACCAAAATATTGGGAAACTACATCCCATGGCCGTAGGTCACATTTTGCATCGAAAATTAAATATTAAAAATATTCTAAAAATTGTACAGTTGGTAGAAATAGAATTCGAGTTTAACTTAGAAGCATTTATGATGCTAACAAATTAGTCACCAATCAGGATCTTTTAAAAGAAAATTTAAAAGCATACATTCCTAATAATTTATTATCTAGAAAAGGGGTTATTAAAGAGGTTGATACTATGTTTGATGAACAATATCTGTTTAGCAACTTTATGTCTCCTGTCACCATAACGGATGTTTACAGAATCAACAGAAAAATAATAAATAACGGTGAAACAATTCTTGTACCTAGACAATCAATCATTGTTACTTTCGAAGGGAATATGCTACCGTCTGTAATTTATATTAACTCTGTAGTCTGCCGTGTTGAACCATATGTACATAGAGTAACCCAATGCTTTAAATGCCTTAAATATGGACATGTAGCCAAACAATGTCGCAGCTCGAATATTTTGTGTATACATTGTGGTAAAAATAAGGATGAATTGCATGTTTGCCGTGATCCCCAGGACAACTGTTGCATTTATTGTAAAACAAATACCCATAAATCTATTTCCAAATCGTGTCCGGTACATATTAAACAACAAGAAATAAAAAAAAAAATGCCAGAAGAAAATTTAACTTTTTTGGAAGCCAAATCACTTATCACTAACTCATATGCAAATATAATTAAATCTAACAACAGATTTCAAGCCCTATCTCCCTTTAATGATTAAGAATTCCCCGCTCTTAGAACAACCACATCAGTTCGCTCAAAAACCGGTCAACATTTTTCACAACCGATTAATTCTAATCGTACTTCAAAAACCACTAATAATACAAATATCAACGCAAATTCAACGCAAATTGATAGTGCAAATAAAAAACGAAAAGCTACATCACCAATTATAAATATAAATGAACCCCCGATGTTCCCATACCGATTTGGCCCTGAAAACCCCATATCTTTGCCACCTAGAGAAGACGGTTTAGGTTTAGAAAAAGAAGAGAATTTCATACATGATTTCTTTACAATTTTCCAGAAGGTTATCAGTGAGGTAAAAACTTTTGACGAGCTTGCTTCCTTAGACATTAATCACATAAAAAAAATTGCGTTTACTCCTACCGAACTTATGGACTTATGCACGTTCCGCTGTAGCTAATAAAAATAGTTTAAAAAAATCCTTATCAGAATTAGAAATCGATATTGCCCTATTATCCGAAACATGGTTTAAAACTAATACTTCTTACATTTTCCCTGGCTATTCATTAGTACGTCAAGATAGAATTGATGGCACCACGGGAGTTGCCATATTACTTAAAAATATCATAAAATTTAAAGAAATATCACTTAATGGAATTGCAAATGGTATGCAAGCTTGTGCGGCTCAAATTTTTCACAACAATTTAAATATCATCTTTATTTCTGTATACTGCCCTCCAGATATTAGAATGTCTACACAAAACTTCATCAATCTCTTTAACAATATCAATGGGCCTACAGTAATCGGAGGGGATTTTAATGGGCACCATGGATCATGGGGTTCATATAAAATTAACCCATCAGGATCTAATATCGTTAACGCTTTAAACCAAAAAGATGTAGTTTTATTAAACGATGGATCACCTACCAAAATATCTAGGACCAATAGTAAATCTGCAGTCGATCTTACATTAGTCACCCCAGATATTGCAAACAAAATCAACTGGTTGGTAACACCGGATACACTTGGCTCTGATCACTTTCCAATCTTAATTAAATTAGGCTCCGCGCAATCAAAATCTAACTCACTAATATATCCGAAAACCAAATGGAACATTAGAAAAGCGAATTGGCCAGAATAGCAGTTATTGTCTGAAGAATATTTCAACAACTCACCAAATTCATTCAATAACATTAACGATAAATATCACCATTTTATTTCGGGTATAGAATATTCAGCTCTTTCAGCTATTCCCACGAATAAACCTTTTAAAAAAGATAAATACAGCCCTCCTCCTCCATGGTGGGACAATGAATGCGACAACAGTACGTCCGAAAATTATAACCTCGTCAATAAAGAAATGGCAATAACTAAAAGATTTCTTAAACAAAAAGCTAAAGATCATTGGATTAATTAATGCACTAAATTAAGTAAAAATACAACATGCAAAGAATTGTGGCAGCAGGCCAAAAAAATGCAAAGAATTTCCACCCTTACTAATCCTAGCATCAGTCAATGTGACAACTTGGATTGGGTAGAACAATTTTCACAGAAAATCGCGCCTTGTTTCGTTACTAAAGAATTTAGTGAAGTTTGTGATACTAACCATGTAACTAATAATATTTTTGATATTCCTATAACCTTTAATGAACTTAATTTCTCCTTGAAAAACGTTACTAATACCTCACCGGGTTTTGATAACGTAACATATGACATGATCTGGGTTTTAGCTGACAACGCGAAACAATTCTTGATTGAGATATACAACGACGTTTGGTTACACAAGGGTGTTATAGAAGACTGGAAGTCATCGATAGTGGTACCCATACTTAAAAACGGAAAAAACCCAAATTTAGCTGATTCGTATCGCCCCATAACTCTCCTATCTTGCGTATTTAAAACATTCGAACGAATTATCAAACGTAGATTGCAGTATCACGTATTATCTAATTTGATTCTACCTTGTAGTCAGTTTATGTTTAAAAGAGGCTTCAGCACCACCGACGCAGTTATGCAATTAGTCACAGACGCACAAATATGTCTTTCAAAATATTATTATATGGGAGGGGCTTACGACTCTGTTGACATTTTTATGTTAAGAGACAAATTGCTAAGTGCCTCTATTCCGCCAAGAATATGTAATATGTTAAGTAATTTATTTGTAGATCGAAAAACTTATGTAAGATCCATAAACAACACGCTAATAGGTCCTCGGTGTGTCTCCACGGGCTTGCCCCAAGGGTCAGTGCTGTCACCCATTCTATTTAACATTTTTACAAGAAATCTTCATGACAACATAGATTACGGTTTTATAGAATATGCTGACGATTTTGTGATATACAATTCGGAAAAAAGGTATTCAAATTCTCTAACATCACTAAAAGAAGCTATTAATTCTGTAAAGGAAAAACTAAATAAATTAGGTTTTAATTTAACTCCTGAAAAATCAAATATAACATTCTTTACTAGGCATAATCTCCCTCACATAAACAACATAGAAATTAATAACATCGCATACCCCGTGTCATCAGTAGCCACTTATCTTGGTATCACACTTGATAAAAAACTCACATGGAGACCGTATATAGATAAAATTGTAGCCAAATGCAATAAAGGTTTAATTTTTTTAAAATTAATACGAAGGACATGGTGGGGAGCGGAACCCCAAACATGTCTCATCTTCTATAGGGCGTACATCCGGTCGATTATGGATTACGGCAGTATTTTCTATGGATCAGCTTCAGCAAATGCATTAAAAAGACTAGAAGTACTTCAAAACTCCGCCCTTAGACTTTGTATAGGTGCAATGCGCTCTACTCCTGTAGAACCTCTCCGAGTTGAAGCATTGAAACCACCTTTGGAACTACGCAGGAAATTGATAGCGGACAAATTTATATATAAAGCCACGAATAAGACTCTCTGATACTCAAACAAATATCAAACTTAAATACGTACGATCTCACCAACAAATACTGGGGAAAAAAACCTTCCCCCTTATCATGTAGTGCTTTCAGAGAGACCAGTTATACGGCATCTATGCTAAAGAAACATAGCTTAAATAATATAACTGACATGCTATTAGCCTTGGATCCAGTGACTATTAAAATTCCATCGTATAGCGAGATACCCACAATTAGTCATCGAGTACTAAATTGTCACCTATCAAAATATCCAAATTACCTTCACTGACGCGTCCAAACAAAATGGATGTGCATTTTTCATTCCCTCTTTAAATATTAAAGCACAGTATAAATTAAATGCATTTACCTTAATATTTTCTGCTGAAGCCATTGGGATTATTCAGGCACTAGAATATGCCGAACAGCATTCCTTTAAAAAGGTAATCATATTATCTGATTCACTCTCTGTCCTCAAAAGTATAGCTGAAGCTATTGACATTATAGCACTTAACCAAAACGCTTCTATTATCAAGTTAAAATTACAAATCAACAAATTAAAACAAATACAGTTTGATATAAAGTTCTTATGGGTAAAGGCACATATCGGCTTACATTTTAATGAGACAGTCGATAAACTAGCAAAGGAAAGCATCGATACTGGCCAAATTCTTAAAAATAATATTAGCATTGACGAATGCATAAGTCATTCTAGAAAGAAGTTAAAAGAACGATGGAACCTGTACTGGATTCAATATTGTAGAAACAAACCAACCCGTTATACCTTACTCCACCCAGTTATACCTAACGAATTGTGGCATAAGAATTTAAACTACCCACGAAATAGTATTGTAACGATCAGTAGAATCAAATTTGGACATGCTTGTTACCCTTATCATTTACACAAAATTAAAGTTATAGACTCCAACCTTTGCGACAGTTGTAGTGTGATTAGTGATTTGGATCATATATTTTTCAGTTGCAAAAAGTATAACATTCAAACACAGCAACTTTTTAACCAGCTACTAGCAAATGGCATTTCAGCCCCATTTAACTTAATGTACCTTTTGTCGCTGAACGATTCAGCAGTATATGAAGCCCTATTGGGTTTTATCAAAGCTTGCGGCTTAAAATTATAGCATAGGTTAGTTTTGTACCCTTTGTTTTTGTCAACCTAAATATTGTACAACCTTTCTTAACCGAGGTCCTCTCAATCTGTGTGTCAGTCACCCTGATAGACCCCTCCTGGGTGTGAAATTCCATACTCCTTGTTGTAGGGGGGCTTTCTTTTTCTGGAATAGATAGGGTTAATAGACAGGTACGATAAAACTTAATATTATTGATTCTGGCTAAATGGAAAACATATCCAACAGCCATAAAAAAAAAAAAAAATTAATTAAAAATTAATTTTAACAAACATAAACCGCGAATAGATGTATTTTTATATTTTTCAATATTTTCTTGTATTGTGTTGACTTTCGTTTGGACATTTTTTGTTTTAGTTTTTTTCTGATTATTGTTAAACGACCGCATTTTTGAATAAGTCTCTACTTGAAAACTAACAATACACGTGTAAAATGCAATTAAAAACTTTCGCATGCGTAAGTAGTCCTCTTAAAAAAATCTGCACTATTTGCCCAAATATTTGGTTGGAATATTGATAAATTGTTGACATATGTTCGTTTTAAATAATTGCGGAGTTTAATTATTTTTCTATCATTTGGTAGCAAATAGTGCAATTCTTCATTAAAAAATCTACAACTTCCTCAGAACTGAGGTATATCATACCAAAATGAAGTTTTAAATATCTACCAATCACAGAGTTTTCCTCTTTATATTTCGGAACTAAATTATATTCTTGAATTTTCCCAAACCATGCTTGGCAGAGATGAAATTTGCAACCCAAAAGAATAAGATCTCTCCCAAAATATTTATATATTGCGTTGTGAATGCTTAATTCAAAATCTACCACAATCTATATTGGTTTAAAATTTAAACCAAAAGCTTTATACTTATGACTTAAAAGGAGGAATACATTGTAATATGTTTCACTTCATTTATCAGGTAATAAACAAAAAACAACCGGTACATAATAAACGTTTTCAAAACTATGAATCGTAAACATTTGGTAAAAAAAATTTGTACAAAATTTGAATGTTCCGTCCATCAAAAAAGTTAAATTTGAAAAACAGAAAAACACAATTATTTTTTTACCTTATCTACCGCCATTAGAAATTCTTCCCCGCGATTTGTATTCAGATGTAACTCGAGAACAGTATTGAATACCTCTTCTTGGTTTTTAGGTAATATTGGCAAAATTTTTCTTCTTGCCGCATGCATATTTTTTCTTATTTGATTGATATCTTCTGAGTTTATGTTCTCCGCAAAATTATTTGATTGCAACTCTCGAATTATTAATTTTGCTGGTTTCTCAGCTGGATCACAAGTTGCTTTTCTTTTAACACTATTGCTCACTGCATTTCTTGCAAGATTAACTGCAACACCATGATTGTGTTCTGCTTTGACCTCTTTTATTACGTCTTCATTGGAAACGTGAGAGTACACTTTAGCTGTACATTTAGCGTTACAGCATTTCCATCGAATCTTTCCACATTAGTATTAGCTTTGGAAAACTTAAAATTACCTCCTTCACTGAACATGGTAGATGCACTGTTATTCAATTTAACTCAACTAGGGTAGATAATAAACTGTTTCATAAAACCTTTATTAAGAAACAAGTAACCTATTTCCCCTTCTAAATATTTCCCTAAATATTTAAAGAGAGCAGTCGTCAAAATATTCTAAGAATTCCATCAATTTTGTTTTTGAGAAAATATATTAATAATTACTTATTTAATTTTTGTACCTCATCTGAAAGGTCTTTAGGTATGAAAAAATATTTAAATCCTTAATCCCTAATACGGATAAAACTTAATGCCCCTTAATGGTCATGGCAGAGTTCGGACTATTCACTAATCCCTAAGTTTTTAAAATTTAGGTAAAATTTTAGTTTGTGACAGAATTCGGATGCGCCCTGTTTGTTACGGGTGGCATATTCGTGGTTATATTGGGTAATACCTGCGTTTATAAAATATAGCTGTATAGGATCTAATATACCACTCTCATTACATAAAAAATTGGTTGGACAATCATAACCCCTCTGCAGAATGATTCGAATAAATCGTTTTTAGAATATTTCAAGTGAAGAAACGTAAGTTTTGGATACGCTACCCCATCCTATTATCCCATAATTAAGATGTGATCCAACTAAACTCTTATATAATAGTATTTTTTGTTTAAAATCAAGAATACAATATATTTGTTTAAATTTATATAGTATACAACGCAGTTTTATATTCTATGTGTTGATCCCATCTAAATTTATGGTCTAATATAATTCCAAGATATCTTATTTTTCTTACAGGTGTAATGGTAAACGTATTTCCAACAATAAAATTATAAGAGCGTTACTATAAGAACTAAATGGTATGTAACTTGATTTTTTAAAGTTTAATGACAAACCACATCTTTATTTTTTTTAAGTCTTGTTCTAATTTTATCTTTAGGATATACCAGTTACTATCTTCAATACCGTATCATCAGCAAAACTAATTATTTTGCAATTTGTCTGTACCAGGAATAAGTTACTTAAATATATATTAAAAAGAATAGGCCCAAGCACAGTCCCTTGTGGTACTCCACAAGTAATAGTTTTTTTTTCTTGGCTCAACATATCATCTATTTTTACTTTTGTTATCTATTTCTTAATTAACTTTTTAAAAGTTCATGTGGAATGCCCCTTATACCCATATCATATAATATATTAAGAAGGATGCTATGTACAATGGTATCAAAAGCCTTTGCTAAATCTATGAATACACCAATAGATGACATAGTTTTGTCAATACTATTATATATATTCTCAATTAATACTGTAATGGCAACTTGAGTAGACATGTTTGGCCTAAATCCGTATTGTGCTGCTAAAAGTAATTTGTGTTTATCTAAGAAATTGTTTAATATAGTCTGGATTACTTTTTTGAATATTTTAGCTAGGCTGCTAATTAAAGATACTGGCCTGTAATTAATTGAATCAGGTTTTTCTCCCCGTTTGTAGATTGGAAACACTGTTGCGAGTTTTAAAACAGATGGAAAGTGACCTTTTTGTATTGATTTATTAATTAAGTGTGAAATGTTTTTCAATATAGTCCTTGATTATTTTTAGTATTTTTGCTTTAAGACCGTCCCATCCTGGAGCTTTATTATTTTTTAATTTCATTATATGGTTTCTTTTATTTCATTTTCATCGGATGGACGAAGGAAAATATATTGATTGCAGGTAATCTTTTCTTCCATGTTGTTTAAATTAGTTTTAATTTTTTTAGCTAAGTTTTTACCTACAGATATGAAATATTCATTAAAAGTAACAATACCAGAAAGAACTCCAATAAATTTAATTAAAGAAAATAAAGACAAACTCATAACTGAACCTTTCGAAATAGTTCATTAATGGTATTCCACAAATTTTTTGGATTCCTATCGTTCTGAATACGGCTTCGGTAGTAATTTATTTTTGTTTGTTTAACTAATTTGCTTTAGGTTTTTTTTATAATCTAGGTACTCTTGTTTTAGATTTTCATCGTGTGGACATTTTTATGTTGACAAAACATTTTATTTTTCTTGTTTATTGAATTAATCGTTATCCAACATTTGCGTTTTTCATTATCACTTTTGATTCTTTTGTATATTGAAGATATACCTACAAATTTTTTTAACTATCTTAATGAATTTCATTGTTTCAGATTTCACATAGTCGTCATCAAAAACGAAATCCCAGTTAATATTCATCATTTAATTTTTCAGTCTTTTTTCATTTAATATTTTTATTATGTTATTATTAGATAAGTTGTTTTGTTTTAGATGTGTTGGAATTATAATCTGTGCTAATGTTATTATACTGATCTGTTATATTTGTTTCTAGAGTTAATGGCAATATAGTATCATATAATTGACTTTTATTTTTGATAAAAATGTGATCTAAACATGTCTTTGTGATTTTTGAACCCCAGTTGGTATATTAATAGCAGAAACAACCAAATTCACTAATTGTAATAAGGTAAGTATTCGAGTCTTGAGTATTTGATATGTCTATGTCAATGAGGTTAAATATTATGGAGATGACATGCCAAAAAAAAACGACACCCCTTCCCCCTCTCTTAGTGGTCATGTCATAGTTGTCAAAGAACTGTCAGAACTTTGTTCAAATTTAAATATTTCGACGTTATTTCTATCTTAATAAGTGTTTTTTTTTTTAATAATTTGTATAAAAATCATGACTAAGTGTGCCAAAATTAATTGTAAAAACTCTTCAGAGAAAGAGCGTAAGAAAATATCTAATTTAAGTTTTCATAAGTAAGTATAAGGAGTGTGAATTTTTTTTAGAATGCTTAACTTTTTTTATTATAGGTTTCCAGAAGACCCACAATATCTCAAAATTTGGTCTAAATTTGTGGGAAAAGACCAATTTGAGCCTAAACCGAATAGCATGTTGTGCTCTATTCACTTCAAGGAAGAATTTTTTGATAAGAGTGAGTAAGAAGAATGCTGTTCCGACAATAAATGAATGTTTAGTTAGTATACACTTTATTTACAATAAAACTTAAATAACTACCTTAATAAAGAACATTGGCTTGACTAACTTTATAATAAAGACAAATAACTATATTAAAACTTAGATAACTATAATAAAACTTAAATAACTAACTTTATAATTAAACTTAAAAACCAACTATAATTAAACTTAAAAACCAACTTATAATTAAACCTAAACACCAACTTATAATTACACTTAAATGACTAACTTTTTAAGTAACATAATTTAGAATAAAATTTCAAGTATTTAAAAGCAGTTTTTATTAGATCCTAATTTCCTATTATTATACCGTTTTGATAATGAATATACTGTATAATAATAAATACTGGTGATGTATTTTTATTATTTAATTAGATTTGTGGTCATCACTCACTGCTATGTACCTCCTCATCCTCATGATATAAAATAATATGCCCGCTCATGTACCACATTACAATTATTATTAATATTAAATGAACAAACATTAAATTGATGTTCCTTAATTTAAAAACCTGCCGACTTTGTTCACAATACACAATAAATATAATTTAAAACATCCTTGCACCCTAAAAAAGTACCAATGAAGAAATTATTCCTCCAATGCAACCAAACAGTTATTTTTAGGATAAGATTTTGTGTCAAATGTTATCCACAACCACAGGGTTTCTTTTTAAATGGCATGACATTCAAAATTTTGGTCAAAACAATTTTCATCATGCACTTTTCTTGGAAATTTATTAGGATTAAAAACACCAGTTTCTAGAACCTTTTTCACTATAACACTAACATTACTGATCAGAAAAAGTGGTTAAAGTTTTCTTTTTGTAATCACAAATCGCAACTGAATGCATATTTTTAAAATAAATTATCTCTATAATTCCATTTGTATAGTTGTATGCTGTGCATCTGTGAGATTGTTGTTTATTATACATAGGTACCAATTATATAAATCTTTAGTAAGTACTTGCTTGCAATTTTAGTAATATATGTACCTACCCTATATAATTAATTATTTCAAACACAAATAAAACCAACAACTATTATCTGAGTCATTTTAGTTCCGATTGGTTTTGACAGAGTAGTTTTGATCATGGTTTTCTTCCATCTACTTTTAACCATAAAGTCATACCTAGCTGAATTTTTGGTCTTTTTAAACTTTTGACTGTAGCGGGTCATATTTTTAATGTATGTCATCTGCAGCAGAAAGACCTACATGTTTTACATTTAAAAGTAATTAATTGTCCTTTCTACAAACTCGGCTGTATTTTTACTGAAATATATTTATTCACAATTCACGTAGTGGTTTGGTTTTTGGTTTGGCAATTTGATGTCATAATTCTCCTCATTGTCAGATTTTGACATTGGCAGCTTTGATCAAGACAAGAGAGTCCTTGAACGAAAAATCGTAGTTCGGGTTTTAGTTTTAAAGCACAATGATATTAACAAATCTGATGCACAGTGTTATTCGAACGTTGATTTTCGATTACACAGGTCATATATCGGACGGTTTCGGCGAAGACAATATAATATAATAACAATATAATAATATTAATCTCTTTTATGGTCTTGGCATTGGCTTGGTCGGAAAACGGTTAATAAATAATAATAAGTAGTGTAGAAGTCATAATTGCGTAATGTCATCAAATTAATTTCGAATCGATCATGTTGAAACAAATCTTAGGTAAGTAAGTCATTTAAAAGTTGTAATTCTGCATACGGACTTTAATTATATTTGAATATGACCCTGCTTAGTCAACCATTTAAGCCACGCCCAGTGGGGTCATTTTTAATAAAACGTATTATATGCAAAACAATTGCCTCATGGCCTCTCCATTAGTATGATACCTCCATGGTCTATGTTCATATTTACAAAACAATCCTTTGGATTCTGATAAAAAAAAAACTATTTGATACGCCCATGGAGACCAAAACTGTCAAAAGTTCGTAGATACTTGTTTCAAACAAAGCCTATGTTAAAAGGCGTCGTTCATTTGTTTACCTGAGAATTTATAACCAAATAATACAGAATAAATCATAAAAATAAAATCCGGTTTTTAACCCAATGTTAATTTTAACCAAATTTCTAAAGAATAGACCCATAAGTCCATTATACAATTTAGTAAAATAAAATTATCTTTCGTTTGGACTTTTCAATTTCCTTTCTGAAGTAAAAAATCGCCAGAAGCCTTGATAACTACCACGTTGAACACGACAAGTATAATTTCATTTGTGTCGTAATTACGGAATTGAAAAAGTCATTCATCACAGAAGTCATCTGGCCGATGCCGATGAGGAGGGAGTAAAAATTGAGAAAGGAGCCTTTGGAGCCGGCACACGAAGGGGGCAGAAAATGCGGATATCGTCTACGAGGAAATTGGGTGGCGCGTTTATTGGAAATCTTTCAACTGTCCGAGCCGTTGAAAAGGTGAGAGGTAGGAGGGGCGGAGGCATCGTTCGAGGAATTGCATTTTCCAGCCGCGACGAAGAAATGAAATAAAGACGGGTATATATGTAGGATATCGCTGTAATGTAATACTAACCAATTTCATTTTCAATTTGCCCAGTTGTAATATTATTTTTATCAATATAACTGAGGTGCGGGGGAGACGATGGACAGAATTGCCTCTACTCACTGTTTCTATAATACGGAAATTCTTCAGACAATAATGTCTGCAAAGAATTCTCAAAGCAATCCGAAAAAGAACCATTCCAATAAAGAAAATATAAACGATTGTTTTATTGAAATTAATGTTCACTTCCCTAGTAAGATCCCTTGGAGTAACACCTAAATAAATTAAATTTCCAACGACCACATAGGAAAGTAATCATTCGTAGCACACCTAAAACCACTTGAATTTCTTGTGAACCTTTCTATTGCTACGGATTCTTTACTATACAGGGTGTCCGGGAAAACTCTCGGATTCAGATAGAACATTAAAAAATAAGATAAGTTTCCATAATTTTTCTTGAATAACTTTCAAACTACGTAAAATAATTTAATAAAAATTTTATATGATAAACAGTAGTAAGAATCTCTTAAAATATTGTCGTTAGCTTGTTTAGCTTGTTTAGTTTACCAGGGGCGGACTAGGTTGTATATTTTAATTCTTACATTTTTAACACCTTGTATGATAAGGAGTAAAAAAAATAAATTTCGATACCTTGAACATTAAGCTAAAGAAAAGGTACAATTCTTCATTGTCAATAAAATGAACCATTTTCGAGAAAAAAATAAAATAATGAATAAAAGTCATAAATTATTTTTAAATTAGTGATTGTATCTTAATGACCTTAATTAATTTATAAAATTTGTAGATTTTCGTTAGTGGGTCGTAGAAAAAAATATACTGTACAACTTGAGTGGATTGTCCGTATCGCACTCAGACAATTGAGCATTCCGCTTACGGCGTCGTGCGATATGGTCATCATATCCACTCTTGTTGCCCAAACTACTATTTTGAGTTACTATCTACATTATTTTTATTTTTTCCTGGTTTATACACATATTTCATTAGATAATTCAAGTAACATAACAGTGATAGCGCAGTTCGTAGAGTGTTTAACTTTTCCAATTCTTTATGTCACGACGCGGGTCTTTTTTATTTTGGAAAAATACGACAAATGTTGTTTATTTATTTTAAATACATGATATTTATTATATTAAAACACCTATAGTTATTATTTTTCGCTATTTATTTTGTACTATTTTAATAACTGTTCAAAAAAATATGTGAGTAGATAAGGGGGTAACGTCATTAATAATAAAAAAAAGTTTTTGCTCACGGTTGTTCATGTCTGTTTTTTTTATGAATGAAAAACATTATTGTATTCTAATATTTTTTTGTATCCATTGTTATTATATCTTTATCATTCTATGAAATTGTTTCTAAATGGAATCACAATGTTTTTTTTTTTTTAATTTTGACAGAACACTATCTGTAAAACACTTTATTAAAAATTGAAGACCTTGGTGCAGGAACCGGGTAACTCCATTTTATAGTGACATTGAGATATACCATTCACTATATTAAAATCGACATTCCGCATGTTTTGGTGCAAAAAACGGTAAAATTCGTAGTTTATACAGGGATTTCATTTCAAAACTAGCCACCCAAAATAACTTTTAAAATATCTTTAAAACAAAAAACACGTTAATTTATATTTACAGGGGGACACATTTTACAAGTATCTGTAACCGTGCAGTTTCATCCCCTAAGCGGTGGTGAATATCACTTTTAAAATTTTAAATAGAAAGGGGTATCATGTTATAGCTCTTCTAAAGGTCTCTTTTTTTCCAATCTTTTGACACATTATTTTTTTAAATGTGATTAATTTTTCACAAAGTTATGCCATTATAACCTTTTAAATTAAAATAATTATTATTTACATTGTATTTACATTATTAATATTTTATTTTCTTAAGAATTACATTGTACTTAAATAAGATGTTCAAAATGTCCGCCATTGTTGGCAAGGCAATGGTAAAGTCGCAGCTCGAATTAATCCCGCACTTTTTGAAGCGTCTCTGGTGTAATCCGCTCACACTCCTCCACTATTCTACGTCTAAGTTCAGGAATATCGCGAGGTTGAGTTATATACACCACAGTTTTTAGATGTCCCCATAAAAAAAGTCAAGGGGCGTTAGGTCGGGTGATCTCGCTGGCCATTCTATAGCACCCCTTCTTCCGATCCATTTATCTGGAAATGTCTCATTAAGCCAATTTCGTACAGGCAAGGCATAATGTGGAGGTGCTCCGTCCTGTTGAAAAAATAGGTTTTCTTCGTCTAGTAACAAATTTCCATCTTTTTATGTTTTATGCACAGAGCCAACGGAAATATTTTTTAATCTGGAGACTTTTGGTATTGATGTTTGAGGTTCCATGGCAAAATGACCTAAAATCTCAACTTGTGCAGCTTCAGTTAAAACTCTACGATTCCTTACAGTTTTATTGCACACACTTGCACACAGTTTCTTGAAATTTATGAATATGGGATCTTTTAACTTTGAGGATCCCATCTTGTAAATAATATAGCGGTTTGTAAAAGGGTATATATTAATATAATAAAATAGACAATTCCGACATGACAGAAAATTAAATATATGACATTTTTCTTTTTTTAATAAATATTAATGCTTGGCAACCGAGGTCGTCAAGTAGATAGATAGGGTGCACTTAAATCCTGCCTCCCACTAAGCTGCCTTAATAGGTAATATTGACATGTGTGGCATGGGTGTGACATGTATCAATATATTATGAGTTGGAGTTAGTATGTAGTGCTTCCAAGGCGCTACAATACTTTATCCCTTTTTTAAAAATTCATTTAACAAGTTTATTAATTTGTTTTAATTATGTTTGAATTGGTTGATCGTCAAAATATAATAATATAGTTGGTTGTAGTAAAGTATTTTTAATAAATAATAAATATATATTTAATTTTATTATGTATATAGAAAATGACCAATTGGAAAATTAATAAATTAATGGGTCAAATGTAAAATATTGATTGAATCCAAAACTATTATGGTGTCTGTAGACCATATGCAGTTTATTAGATTCTGCTTAATCAATTAAAGAGGCTTTAATAAGCGATTGCTTCGCTATGTTAAGGCTCGTTTGATACACGTTTGACCATTCTTTTTTTAACAGAGTAATTGTTATATGAGTCGAAGAATATACTCATGTAGGAAATTACTAAGTGATAATTGTAAATTGTATATAAATACATGGACGATCAATATATATGTTAATTTATTTTAATTTTTGATATTCTTGCTTTCGTATTGTTTAATAATGATTAATAGTTTGGTTTTGAAAATGTTTTTGAATTGAATGCTAATTCTAATGACTTTATTCATTGTGTGGCAGTTAGTGAAAGGAGATTAAACTCACCCTGTACATCGGATGTGTAAATTAAGGTTTAAAAATTTTGATTTTGTTGGTCCTGGTTATCCTGATGCTGCTGGTGTTCTCTGATACTGCTGTTAGCTGCTACTCCTTCGGCTGCTTCGGCTGCTTCCGCTGTTAATTAAGCGGTGTGGAATCATAGGTACGGATTCTATCGGGGTCACCAATTATGGGATCTTTTAACTTTGGAGATCCCATCTTGTAACTAATATAGCGGTTTGTAAAAGGGTATATATTATTATAATAAAAAAGATCATTCCGTCATGACAGAAAATTATTATGGGTGTGACATGTATCAATATATTATGAGTTAGAGTTAGTATGTAGTGCTTCCAAGGCGCTACAATGAACTAAATCCAACACATACTGATGCCCAACATTTTTATCGGGATGTCTCTAATTAAAAACACGAGCAGTTCTGCGTGCACAGCGTTGTTCTTCACCATAAATAAAGATTATTTTAATTCTTTCTTGTAAAGAATAAACCATTGTCAAAATTAAATTGTCAGTACACAACGAAACCAATAATCTACTAATAATAAATTGTTTTAATTTACGGTCAAAAATATCTTACGCAAAAAACATTTAAGGCTTTTTGCTAACTTGTTTATCTCGGTATTTATACTCATGCATTTTAATTCAATATTTCTAGGTTATAACTTGGTGAAAAATGAATCCGATTTAAAAAAATAATGTGTCGAAAGATTGGAAAAAAAGAGACCTTTAAGAAGAGTTATCACATGATACCCCTTTCTATTTAAAATTTTAGAAGTGATATTAACCACCGCTTAGGGGATGAAACTGCACGGTTACAGATACTTGTAAAATGTGTCCATCCGTAAATATAAATTAACGTGTTTTTTTGTTTTAAAGATATTTTAAAAGTTATTTTGGGTAGCTAGTTTTGAAATGAAATCCCTGTATACAAATTTATAACAGAAAAGGAGTTGCCTGGTATAACAGTTTAGTGAAAGAAGCAGGTAACTTCTGGATTTGCCTGAGTTTAGCACCACTAAGTTAGCAATAAGTGGGAGAGTTGCCTGTGCGGTGTCGGGTTCGTAACGGTATTTTAGGTTTAACTGGATAGTTTGATTTGTTTGCTTGACAGGTGTGTATTGTCATGTCGTCCGCAAGTGACTAGGAGCCATTTAATGATTGGGGCAGCGAATATGTACCCAGTAATTCAGAAAATCCAAGTAAATATAAACGCAAAAAAACACATTTGCGCTTTGGACGTGGATCTGTTGATTTAAATCAACCAAGTACAAGTAAACATCTAGAGACAATAAACAAGAGACGAGTGCGTAAAAGTTTTGATGGTGAAGAAAGAAAGCAAGAAACGAGAGTAATTGGCAAAGAAATATCCGGAAAAAAGCAAGAGCTAGTGGTGAGGAACATATTAACACAGTTAAGAAGTTGGTACCAAAACGGTCAGTTGGAATGCCATATAGTTGTTAAAGAAAGTGTTTTGAAACAATTAATGAGGAACAAAGGGAAGCCATTCTGTCTTTATTTAACGTGTTAGCAAATAAAGAGAAACAAGATATTTACTTGGGCGGACTGATTTCATCTAAACCAGTGGCTCGAAAGAAGCCAACAACAGGCCACAGGAAAGAAAAATAAGCTGCGTTTACTTACAAGGTAAAGCTTTTTTTATTCAATGTAATAGTCGATACATATTTTTTTTCCTTTATTTCAGATTCGTGTTGGAGTTTTTGAAAACACAATAGGCAAAAATGCTTTTTACGCCATTGATGATGATGATGAAATGACTAGGCATCGTTTAGAGCGGAACGGAAATATTTGCATCCCCTGACAAGAGAGGGAACATAGTAATAGACCAAATAAAATATCAGATGAGATTATTCGGACCATATAGATAATCATATTAGAAGTTTTCCACGAAGAAGTTTGCACTACAGCCACTAAAAGAATGAAGGAAGGTTTTACCTACCCGCAGTATTAAATGTTTCAAAAATGCATTCGTTCTACTTGGAGAAATATACAAATAACGTATTTAAGTCAATACAGTCCATCCTAAAGTTTCTTACGATTTTTATTATCGGCATTTCATGTCCAACCACAATATAAGTTTTGTTTTGCCTAGGTCGGACACTTGCCAAACATGCAACAGGCTACAAAACTGTAAAACAGCTAAGAAAAAACAGAAAAAAGAACAGAGAAAAAATACATGTCCGAAAATCGGAGGTATTTTAAAAGAAAAACCATACTAGCAGAAGACCACGAAAATATCGAACTCTTGTGCTTCGATTTTCAACAAAATAATGTACCATTGCCACATGTACTTGCTAAAGATGTTTTCTACAAAAGGCAACTCTGGCAATATAACTTTTGCATACATTCTACAAAAACTGGTCACATTTTATATGTACGATGAAACAACGGCTAAGAAAGGCATTAATGAGGTTATAAGCTTTTTGAATCATTACATCACTAAACATTACCTTTTTTCTGATAACGCATTCGGGCAAAACAAGAACCAAACCTTGGTTAAATACTTATACACTTTGGCAAATACGCACAAGACAATAAGTGGCATTTTTCACCAATATCCAGAACCGGGACAAAGTTTTTTATCGTGTGACCGGTCATTTGGACTCATCGAAAAAAAATAAGAGACGAAAGGAAAGGGTATATTTACCAGAAGAATGGAGAAAGTTAGTTAAAGAGGATACCGTAAAACGGGGTTAATTGGGAACCGCGGGAATATTTTGGACCTAAAAAAAAAAAAATTTAGCAACGCCGCCCCAACAGGTGCACGTCTAACCAAAATTTGCGGGCCGCACCACGTGGTAGCATGTTTAAGGCAAACGTGATGACTCGCTTTAGTTAAATTAACTGTTGGAAGCGTGAAGTGACTTCAAAGAAATTGTGAAAATCGACGTAAAAAACGATAGTGTTCAACTTTCTGTTCTAGAAATTTGATTGCTAGTGATAACTAATTGTTGGATGACCCAACATAAATACTGTACAGATATATTGGATTTTAAACAGGCTATTTTCTTTGGTGGGGTAATGTGGTACATTACAATGAGGTTATTTGGGATATTGGCAGGTTAATTGGGACAGCAAAAAACATGAAATATATGACCGGTAACAGTGAGTTTTTTTGCCTCTAGGCTGTAAAAATGGTGCGAAACTATGTAACGGTTGGAACCGTTATTCGTTATTTTGACACAATCATACTCAAATGTTATTTGTCGTTTATGCCTTGTGTCAAAAGTTCGTATTTCATTTGATTTGAATCTGTCAACGAATCAAATTGATTTTAAATTTTATTATATCTTGGCCATTCGATGTACTAATTGATTTTTAATATTCTTATTGGCCGTCTGATTTTATAAGGTAAGCTTTAATACTGATATATTGTTAAAAATATATATATATATATTTTGTAAAAGGATTTCCTAATTAAATTGTCAATACCTCAAAATCAACAATGAATAATACATGTTCGTTTTATATTAATTTTTATATTATTGGAATAAGATATTATGCTTTATTATGTTTAAATATGTTAAATAAGATTTTTCCTTTTCATATTAATTTTAGTCTCTGTGAAATTATTCACTTAATAATTTTAAATTGTGCATTTGTTAGTTAAAAGCATTTTATCTAAGTCCTGTTCCAATTTCCTAATTCCTTTCTTAACATTTTTACCTTTTCATTTTAGCATTGGCTATATTTAGACGGTTTATTTGGATCTATATCAAGAAGTTTATGAATATTTATATCTAGACAGTTTATGTGATTTATATCTAGAAGTTTTATGGTTTTTATACCTAAGAGTTTGGTGCAATCTAAAGACCGAGGTTTGGTTCGCCTATAGAAGATCGACACAATATCGTTCAAGTCTAGAATTAAGAATAAGGATCCCGAATCCCTTTGAAGAAGGCCTAGAGTTCCATGCAAATCACTCCTTATATTACTACCTCCTGTTAAGTGTTTTTTTTAATAAATCATCTTAAATTTGAATTATATAACTCTATGTGAATTAGAATTTGTTACTACCTTATCTAAAACTTGGTTTAAATATAATTTGTTAAAGGTTAGTGATTTTCTATATTTCTATTACTAATCTAAAGTCAAGTATAGTAAGTTTTAAATATAGTGGTGCCCAACTTCTTTTTCAAGGTAATTCGAGTTATTTAATAACCTGACCCTCTCCCAAAATCAATTGAGCTTAAAACACTACAAAAAATAGATAAAATAGCAAGTATCACGTTACAACTATCGAAGGAAAATGAGTAATGGCCGAAAATAAATATTTTTAAAATTTTTTTTGATAATAATATTATTTGTAAACGTTTGGTAACAACTACAAAATAAATGTTTATTTTTTTTTTTAATTTAATTTGGGTGTTTCAAAAAGCCTTAACAATCAATATTATTCGTGTTCTAACGTAATTTGCTATTAGTTTCAAATAGCTCTACCCTACGGGGTAATTTGGGACAGCTATAAAAGAAGAAATGTTAGCCCCCCCTTTGTAATGGGGAGGGCTCATTCTTTCACATAAGACAGATACACCTACTACCTTTCCAAATATATATAAACAAGGTGGATAATAAGTTGTAATGTGATGTTATTATTTTATAAATGTTTATAGTGTTTTAAGCTCTACGTTTTAGGAAAGTGGGTCAGGTTATTAAACAATTCATATGACTTTGAAAGAGAATATTGGACGCCACTATATTTAAAACTTTCTAAACTTGATAATCGATTAGTGATAAAAATATAGAAAACCACTGATCTTTATGATATTATAATTAAATAAGGTAGCTACAAATTCTAATTCACAGAGAATTAATTATTCAAAATTAAATGATTTATTGTGACTTATCTGAGGTATACAGGAAACAGGTAACTGTAGAGGCCTTCTTTACAAGGTAGACTAAACTTATTGATGTATTCTATGTTCTTCCGAATTTCATAACAAGCAGCTAGTTCGTTCTTCTAAAATTCATGTAGAGACAACTACTATTGAATCCTCGATATAGTTTCTATCGAACCATCTAAATCAATTCTTCAAGATTTCTTTAAGACATAAGACTTCTTTAAGACATAAGACTTCTTTAAGACATAAGACTTCCTTAAGACATAAGACCATCTATATATAGCAAGGAAAAAGGTAAAAATATAAAGAAGGGAATTAAGGAAAATTTATATAGGAACAAATAAGATGCTTTTTACTATCAAATGCATAATTTAAATTATTAAATGAATAGCTTCACAGTGACCAAATTTAATAGGTAAAGAAAAAGTATTATTTAACATATTTAAATATAGTAAAGCATATTATCTATTTCAAACAAAATAATATATGAAATTGTATAAAATATGCGACCATGTGTTTTTCAATGTGTTGAGGTTATGTTTCAAATTTGACATTTTAATTAGACATTCTTGTACTAAATATATATATTCAACAAATTATCGGTAGGAAACTTACCTTATTTAAATCAGATGGTCATTAAAATAATTTAAGGTAACTAGTAAATCGGATGTCCCAGATAATAGATAATTAATTTTCAATCATCAACTAGTGTCGACAGATAAAATGAAAAATGACAATCCAAGCTTTGACACAAGACATAAACGACAAATGACGTTTTTGTAGAGATGTTGGTTTCAAAATAACGAGAACGGGTCTGGATTAAATAACGAAAACGGATTTAACCGTTACAAAGTACATGTTTGAAGTACCAGCAAAAAATGTTTCAAATTTATCGCAATTAACCCCGTTCTACGGTACATACAAACAATTTAAAGTGGTAGATGTAAAACAAGACATGATCCTCAATTTTTCAGAACATCTTAAACAAGTTTTAAGTAATCAACGATAGCTGGATGCAATAAAGAAAAATTTTGTGTATCAACAGAAATATGAGTTATTCGCTCCGTGCGAAGTCATGGAAAGGGAAGCAAAAGCGATACTAGCGCTAGCTGCGGATAATTCGTGCATTTTAGGGCGATATTTTGTAATTTTGGCATATCAAATATACGTATACATTTTACTTTTTTTCAAAAAAGTAGGTGAAAACAATACAATAAGCAACCGGAGTTGCTGTGTTGAAAATTTTACAAATACTAGCAAAAAAAACCAGTGAAACTTATATAAAAAATTTTAGTAGCAAAGTGGAAATTAAATCAAAGAAATAAATGGATAGGTGTACAATAAGAAGAAAAATTACCTTTATTTTTGTAATAATAACAGTAATGCTGGAAATAGTAGACATCAGAAACTTGAAAGGTTTTAAATAAACAATAAATTATCATTTTACGATGTTTTTTAATATCTCTTTATTCTTAAATGTTCATTCAGCAAGGACTAGATTTCAAGATTTCTGCCTTTGATTATTATTTATGTGGCTGGAATACAATTTTGTAACTTACTGATGGGAAACCAGTTTTAATTATTCATTCTATGTTTTCTTTCCAACAAAAATGAAAATATAAATAACGATCCTCTTTTTATACATTTTAACTTTACGCTATTCCTAATCTGAGATTATTAAATGGTATTTTTTTTATTTTGACAGAATAATTCTTCAATGACAACTTATTAGACTCAGGCAACTTCTCATACATTTTCCAGTAAATACTGTTGCCTGCCTATATTTTATTATTCATTTTTATTGATTATACATAATTTTCTTTAATTTAAGAGATAAAAATATGTAATAATAATAATAAATTAATGTTTTACTTCTTTTACAAATCCATATACTTTTATTAAAACTAACATATATACTTTTTAATTACGAATTCTATTAAAAATTGCATTTGTCAGTATACGCAGAAATAGTCCATTAATATCAAAACGAATTGGCGCTGCTGTCGCGCATGGAGCGAATACAAAAATAATAACTTGATGAGTGCTTCGTAAGTTCAGGATTAACAGTTCTTACAAAAATTTTTATGAAAATTCATAACAATAGACAGCATTCAATGCCCCAAATGAAAGCATATCATGGTTCTGTCGAGGTGAATGAGAAAAAAGTTAAGGATCTTAAAACGTTAGTGGAAAAATATGTTCCTCTCAGTGACCAACATTTCTATAAAAAAATATTTGCTCCTCACATTATCGATGACAAAGAGGCTACCAATGAGGAAGAAGACAATGGAAATGAAACCGACTCATCCTTTATTTGAATATCTTTTTTTGTTAACCTTTTTTAATAAACACATACGCATTTAATTTTAGAGTTTTATTTGCTTATGTTATTTACGTAATTGATTGCAAGAAACAGGTAACTCCAATTTTTTTTCTAACTAACACAAACTTTTCTTTAATACCATTACTGGGATTTAAATAAATTTTTATGGTATTTACAAAAAGGAATAATAACGGAAATGTTTTTTCTAATTTCCCAACATTTTATAAATCTGGATTTACCCGGTTCTTGCACCAAGGTCATCAATTATTCAACAAGACATATAAAAAACCAATCTAAAACCACAGCCACATCTTGATGGAACCTTTATAGCCAGATTTCCTCGTTTAACATTATTTTGATAAAATTATTTTGTGGTCGTGATTACATCAAATATAGTTAAAACAAGAAGCAAAATAGAAATTTATTGCCGCGCATCAGTGATAACATTAGACTTGTTTATAGTTGTTTGCTGTGACAAAATTTGAATGCCGTTCAGCATTTTTGCGTCGGAGAAATATTTGGGGATAAATTGCGTCCTATCTCACGTACTGATCTTAAACAGTATTTTATGAGGGTGTGGAAATAAATTAACTAGACCAGTCACTGTCCAATTTCATATTGGTTAATAACTATTCCTGTTTATAGTTGCTATCAAGTCTATTATTTATTGTTAAATGATTAGAGTACGGGTGAGGCAAAGCCGTTCTAATTAAGTTAAGGCCTAGTTGCGCCGATTACTTTAAATTGACTGTCTGACCATGGCGCAATTTTCTTAAAAGCTGTTTCGTATATTAAAACTTCACATTCTATTTATTCTCTGCTTGATGTCTATTGGTTGAAAAACATAATTGAGAATGATGGAGTCCCCAACTAAAATCATAATTAAGGTAAGAGAGCAATAGTTTCAAATTTGTTTGAATAAAAATAATTTATATCTATAAGTACAAAGTACATGTTGTAAAAATAGGAATTATATTGATTTAAGTAGAATTACATGAACAGAGGAATTATCAATTACTTTTGTAGTTACTTTTCTAATTACTCTGCGCATAAAACAAAAAATGTAGATAGAATTGAGAAACTATGAACCAACCGGACCGGTAAGAATAAATTTTTTAAAAGTGTTCAACGCGAGAAAGTTATTCCCTGGTTCAACTATAACAGCGGTTTGCAGCGATTTTCTTAATTATACCTTAACTTAAAGATATCTTAAGGGCTGATTAATTAAAGCTTACTTAAAGTTAAACTCGATTTGAGGTGACAAATTTTATATGGCATAGGTACAGTCTAAACACCATTTACACTTAGGGCTTGTTTCCCCTCACACATTAGACTGCACCTATAGAATAGGAAATTAACCCGTTGACGGACAACGACGTCTATAGACGTTATTGACAATGTGCGCTCCGTGACACCTTAATTTAAGGACGTCTGTGGACGTCTTTTATAATACCTCCATAGCTCGGCAACAACTTCTACAGACGTCGGATTTGAATCGTAAGTCGGTAAAGTGTCATATCAAGCACACTAATTTGACGTGAGAGGTGGGGATAGTTAGAACATGGCGTCATAACGGTTTATGCGAGGCGCCTCTGCAGGCCTCTGACATTTAGTATTTCAGTCAGTAATCAGAATGCAGCACGTGGTATGGCGTTAGCTATTATTCGATATTTTCATTAGTTAAAAAAAAAAAATACATTTGCGTAATTCTAGTGTTTTATTTATACCGACGTCTATGGACGTCTACGTTACAAATGTATAGAAAAATGTCTAGTATGTGACAGTGACGTCTATAGCCGTTATTGTTTTTTTTATATTATTCAGCTTTTTTAGAAGTCAAATACCATATATTATATAAGTGTTACTATAATATTGCAAAATTTAGTGAAGTTGCAATAGTGTCACAAAAAGCATCTCCACCTGTTCACATGTGTCCGTCAACGTGTTAACATGTATAACCTAAAACTGAGCTAAACTTTAAGTAAGTTGTATGCAACCAGTCCTAAGCGAATTGTTTTCTATGCCATTTAAGAAGAAGAAAATATTAATAACAATACCTATTTAAGATTAATTCTGATGCCTTGGTAGGATTCCCCACTCGACCATTCACTGTTGAGTTCTAATTAACAGTGCTGTTCCTAAAGTCGCGCTGGAAAACAGTAACAAAGCCTACACAGAACTCGAAGCTAATGGCCGTAGTAGTCGACGCCGATGACACCAAATAAAAAAAAAAAATCTAATACCTGTCCGCAGGGTGGAGTTCTGTCTCCACTCCTGTGGAACCTTATAGTGGATGGGTTGCTTAGGGCTCTCAAAGATAAGGGACATAGAACACTGGGATATGCAGATGATCTAGTGATCATGGCACAGGGAAAATACAACACTATAGTAAGAGATCGAATGCAAGAGGCTCTAAATATAGTAACAAAATGAACAGAGGCGGAAGGACTAAACATTAGCCCAAACAAATCTGACATAATACCATTCATCCGCAGGAGGAAATTGGAGGGGCTAGGGTCTCTAAACCTAAGAGGTGCAAGCATCCAGCTTAAGGGGGAGGTAAAATATTTCAGGGTTATGATTGACTCGAGACTTACCTGGAACCAGCATCTAGAAAAAAATACAAGGAGAGCGAAAACCTCGTTAATGATGGCAAGGCGATCCTTTGGAAAAAAAATGGGGGTTAAAACCAGACATGGTATATTGGCTTTATAACATGGTGGTGAGACCGATAATAACATACGCAGCTTTGGTGTGGTGGCCAAAGACACAGCAAAGGAAAGCAATAACGAGGCTAAGCAAGGTACAAAAACTTGCCTGCCTCTGAATAACGGGGCAATGAAAACAACCCCCCGTGCTGCAATGGAAGCACTAATACGACTCCCACCTTTTCACTATGTAATACAAGGGTAGGAAAGATTAGGTGCTTACAGATTAGGGAATACACTGGGAAATCTTGACATTAGGCCAGGTCACATGATTATCTCAAGGTTAATGACAGAAGACGTTCTAGACATAAAATCAGACCACAAAACCAAGAGGTACTCTTTTAATACTTCATTTGAGGTTTTAATACAGGAAAGAGCGGAGATCATTATAAGGGAGCCCAATGCCCAACGACAGGAACAAACCTGGTATACAGACGGGTCTAAGGTTGCGGAAGGCACTGGGGCGGCAGTATTCTCCAAAAACCCTGATACTTATCATAGCTATGCTATAGGAATACATTCCTCGGTATTTCAGGCCGAGGTATACGCAATTTTGCAATGTGCAAAAACTAACAATAAAAGAGCTGTCGAAAATCAGCATATTCAAATAATGTCAGACAGCCAAGCGGCACTTAAGGCCATATCGAGTCAAAAAGTTACGTCGAGGCTCGTATGGGAATGCATCGAAGAACATAGAACACTGGCAGACCGAAATAGAGTAAAACTATTTTGGGTGCCAGGTCACCAAGGGATCGAAGGCAACGAAAAGGCTGACAAACTTGCAAAAAAAAAGTCAGAAGAAACACCGGAACCAGACACAAATCCAGAAGTACCAAAAAGTACAGTCCAAGGTTTCATAAACGACTGGATTCGGGAACAACATATTAACTATTAAGGAAGCACTCCAAAACAGGCACATTAAAAGGCCTTCATAGGTAGACCATGTCCCAAAAGAACTGGAGAACTACTCTCTGTGAATAGAAACCAGTTAAAAGTGATAACAGGGTTCATGACTGGGCACGCCCCAGTAAAGGGACACTTGCACAAAATTGGCATGTACAATAGGGAACTCATGTGCCGACTATGTCACAAGAAACCAGAAACGGCCAAACAAATACTGTGCGAATAGATCGCAAAAGACAGCCCCAGGTTGATCCAACAATATATAGAACCCACTCACCCAAGGATCTGTACAAACTTGTACAACGTACAAAGGTGACAAAGTGGGTGCTATGAACTAACATGGGGTGAAACATAATAAGACAATAGGTTTCAGTGTTATTCGGAGACATAGTCAAACGAGTCCAGGAGAAAGAAAAACCTAATACCTGGATATTATATTAACCTTTAAAAGGTGACATGTTTCATTATTAAAATAATATATTGTTTTGTTTTTATTTGTCGATCAGTTTCGTCCTATTGGTTTTCCTTTTGTAGTCAAAAATGTTAAAAACAGTCAACAAAAAAACGTTTATTACATTAAATAGAGCGTAAAAAGTTTAACATTTGTACCAAATTTCACTTAGTTATCTTTAAAAGTTTAGAAAATATTTAAAAAAATGTGTCATCTGGACTTCACTTTTAACACCCTGTATCTCGGAAACAAAACGGTTTCGGACCTATGTTTGTATAAACTTTTACTCCTATTTTAGGATGTAGACTGCGATGACCGTCCAATTTTGGGACACTCTGTATATGTAGTTGAATTGTAAAGTTGAAATAAATTATTGAGTTTGTTTTTTTTTATTTTACATCAAATTAATAGATTTAGTTAAAACATAGTTTTGATGGATATTTTTGTAAAATAACAGAAACTCAGACTTTTTCAGACAGAAAAAGAAAGAAAGGAAAATAATTTTAAACTAATTTTGTCTTTTATATAAACAACAATAAATACTGACTATCCCGCTGGTAAAAAAAAATATTGTGTACGCCATTGATAATTATTAAGGTAAAGTATAATTTATAAGCCCGATATACATTTTTATAATAGGTATACATTCGCCATATAAGGATATGTAACGCATAAACAAAAAATATTTAACAAAATACAATTTATGAGTAAAGTACAGTTGCTACGCCACTGAAAATATTTTTTTTATTTTAATACAATCACTAAATTTTCCCATAAAAAAATCCGATCAGTTTTTGACCAAAAAATCAAAATAAATGTGTATATTAAGTGGTTAATTCAATTTTTTCCGATTTTTCACCTACATATAAAAGTTGACTACTTGAAAAATTGATATAAACCATACTGTTCCTTCCCAATTTGTCTCCTAAAGATTGTATGTAATTCAAAGAATGCATATATTTATTTTATCATTATGTCGAGCAAAAATATGAGTAACATTCAGCTTGCAGGGATTTTCATAACACACCCATTTATTTAAGTATTAGCCTGATTCGAAATAAATCCCATCCCATCGTATAAGGCAGAAAAAATGCGATTTAGCTTCGTATTTTGTCATATTATCCTTTATAAAACCATCCAGCATGCATCCTTACTTACAACGGTCATTTTTCATCTGATTTTTAAGTTAACTTCAAGTCACATTAAACAGTAATCCCTTGTTTATGCAAGGCTCCTGACTCTGAGCCCTTTGGATGAGGTCACTACGTTGTTATCCAACCGGTATAGGCCGGTCAATGTAATGAAAAATTCTGTAATGCAGAATCTCGTGCATTGTCGCTTAGGAGAGTCTTGAAAGCAACATTCACAATATGTATGGATCGGTAGAATTACATTAAATAATAATTACTAGTCACAAATCATTTTTATACATTTGATGATTTTTTTGTATTATAAATACATTTTCTCACATACATACTAACTTAAATGACAATATAAATCATAAACATTTAGTAAAACCGAATGAGTTACATAATATACTAAATTTAGCTTTTCTTTGCAAATTACTACTATCATACTGACAAAATTTTAAGAGAATCAATTGTTTTTTATTATACTACTATGTAAATCAAATAAATCCTGATAAAATTGTAAAATTATAGATAAACAAGTAAAATGAATTTAACATAGCAGTTTTCTACTAAACGGACAAAACAAAAACAAAACACACACTCGTGTCGAAGAACCAAAACTGCAACTGTTCGCAAACTATTTGAAGACAGGCGTGTTTTGCGACAGTTGAAGTTTTGTTTTTCGAGTCCTCATCGGAAGCGGTAACATTAAAAGGTTTTGACGTGTTTTGAAATTCGAGTCTGTTTACTGGAGACGTTCATCTGTGCATCACAACCAGAAAAAGTTAAGTCCAAATATGGCATTTTTTTTAGGTTTTTATGATACATCTTTTAAACTACTTCTATGTTTTTCCAGTTTGGACCTATCATCTTAAAAAATAAAGACACTAGCATGTGTAGCAAAAAAAAATTAAATAGACGTAGTCAGGCTCTGAGATACAGATATACATATAGGGTGATTCAAAAAAGATAATTCATTTTTTTTCCAAGGACCGTAGTATAAGTCAGCCACAACTTAGAATAAAAAAAATCTTCTCTAAATATGTAGGTTGGATATTAAAAAAATGTTTTCTGACTTCCTCGCGACAAATAGTGGAAAAGAACTAAAAACAAAAACAAAACTGAAACAAAATGTAGCCCGCCTGATGGAAATAAGAGTTTTGGGTTTATTTCAGTTGTGTTTTTGTTTTCAAGTTCCAGAAAACACAAACAAAACAAAAACTTAATTGTCTGTTTAGTGGAAAACCGTCTTAAGAAACCATAAATATGTAATTCACATAAATAACGGAGTCTGAGTCATAAAATTAAATGTAAATTATAAAAAAATAACACATAGATATAGCTGAGACAAAGAAAAAGACTCGCGGGCAAATTATAAGTAAATTAAATGTATTGGAGAAAAATGAAATTAAGTAATTAAGTACAGTAAAAGGCATTTCAAATTCTCAAATATAAAAAGATAAAAAGAAACAAGAAACATGTTTAAAAGTAAAAACAAGTAGTGAGATTTGAAAATAAAAAAATACATTAGTAGGTACCTTTTACAAAACACGTAGGTGGTGGCATTTTAATTTTAAACACCGACTGACAGTTTTTACGAAGGTACCAAATGTCACTGGAGGCCACAATCATAACCCCACTGCCCGACAATTTCTAGGTGGCTATTTTCAAACTCGAGAGAAAGTGACAAGAGTTTCATGAGAAATGTCATACGTCATCGTAAAAACATTATTTTTAAAGCCAGTGAGAACTCACTACTGTTTCTCTTGGTTTATTTCGAGAGAATTAAAATTCTTAGATGGCTTTTTCTGTCTTTCACTAAGTACGCAGCTTACAAAAAATATTAGTAGGTACATGTCGAGGTACGTGAAAATGTTCGTGGAAATTGTATTCCTCTTAACCCTCCATTAGGCGCGCGGATTCAACTCATACGGTTAGGCGCGTGGAGTACAATGTTAATCCAATTTATTTGACTCCTGCTATGTTTTATTTAAAAAAATATGTATATATTTTTTGTATAGGTATATTTATGTTAGTTTATTAGCATAAAATATATTTACACCTACATTTTACCTTAATTTAATGATAGGAAAATTGAAAGATGTATACACGTGTTTTTTAGGCGTTTAATTGTAGGTTCATTAAAAATTATTACAAACATAAAAATTTTAATGAAAAAAAAATAAAACTATATATTTTTTCTTATTAAAGAACAAACTTATACTTACATAAACTGAACAGTAAAAAAATATTTAAAAAGTAAATGAAAAAATACAAGTCAAATGTGAACTATTTTTTAGTCTACATGCGGTGCACACATCTCTCATGTGGTCTTTGGCATGCTTGAAACATTTTTGGCAAATTTTTCTTTTCGATTTATTACGATTTCTGGAGCAAATGTAGCAACGACGAATGCAATTTGCTGACATATAGGGTGGGGGAGGGGGTAAGATATCTTCGAATCCAAGTAGGTGCCGAGCTTGACGCCAAAGTTCTTTTGGTAGACTGGAAATATTTGACAGGTGTTCAATTTGGGGTTTTATTAGGTCCCAAGCAAACTTTTCAATAAAACTAGATCTTAAAACTTTTTTTCGAGGTAGTTAGAGCTTTATAAACACAGCGTAAATTCCACTTATATTTAGTAAGTTGTAAAATATTACCATGGTCCATCGATTTGTTGTTCTCGCCACATTGTATTTTTCGAACATCTGGTCTACTAAGTCTACGCCTATTTTCGTCTTGTAGCAAGTTATTATTTCGGGCAATTTCTTGTCGTCTGTATTTGGGTCAATCGAATTATCATGGTGCATTGAAGAAATAAGTATAACGCTTTTGTTTTTTTTTTTTTGAACAATATGAAACCATGGTGTACTTTTCCTGAAAGCCAAATAGTGAAGTATTTGCTTCTGTCCTTTTTTGGGCAAAAACTCAAGGGGTATTTCGCGTTTATTTTTTCGCATAGTGCCAACATATGTAAGATTCTGTTCCTCCAATAATTTTCTTACAAGCAGTACACTGGTGAACCAATTGTCAGCAGTTATGTTACGGTTTGTCCCTTCTACAGGGTGCACCAATCGGAAAACAATTTCAACTGGAGAATTACTAATCTTGTATGGTCCATCAAATTGAGTTCCCATGTTCGTACAGCTAAAATTTCAAACCGCACACTAGGAAAAAAATGTAACGTGATTAGGCGCATGGAGTACAACGGTAATCCAGTCGTATTTGACAGCCGCTAATTTAGACAAGCGCATTCTTTGCCTCTTTATTTTATACTAAGGAGGTAGCATGGAGGAAGAATTATTAAGAGTTGCCGTTTCTTTGTAGAAATTTGGCAACATGTTTGCTTGCAACGACCTGTGGGGTGGAGGAGTAGAACTAATCTTACTCTGTCGGTAATGTAGTTACCAGCAGTATTACCATCAACTCTTACTCTGTCGGTAATGCAGTTACCCGTAATTTTATATTTAATTTGAAAATTGGCGGGTTTTTTTAAAGAAGAATTTACTTTTGCAATTATTTTCTAACTAATACGAAATATAGCCATACAAAATTTTGATAGTAATTTTTTAAATTTTTTAGTGAAATAAAAAACATGTACGTATAGCTAAAATATGTTCCTCTGGAGCCACTTTTTCAAAATTTAATAAAATTTTGATGGCAATAAATCGCAAAATTTTGTTTTTATAAAGATTTCAAAAATTGAGAAAATAATTATATTGCGAAAAATATCGAATTAGGTACAAAGTTTCAAATTGATTAACTATAAATTTACATTTTAAAAAGGAAATGTTATTAAGCGGAAGGTATTAAGTAAATGTACATAAAGAACATATCAACTCATGTAACGAAGACTATACTAACTCATTTTAGGGATTTTTTGGGTTACAATTATCCAGCGCATATATTTACCAGAAGCTTAGACCTGGAAAAGTATAGTGTATCTAAACGAAGAGATTACGCATCAAAAATACTACCATAAAATTTAGTATGTCATTTTAGGCCAAAAAATATTACTAATACTATATTATCTTAGATTTTCTCAAAACTAGAAATAATTAGTTACTATAGTCTTTGTTGCATGAGTCGATATACTTTATATTGCAATACTCTCTCGTCCCCCGTTTTTTTCTACTTATTTATACCTGTAATCCTGGAATAATATTAATAAGAGGCAGAAACCAGAGTCAGACGAATGCGGATATACGAGATTCCTCAGATCCTCGCAACGTGTTATCCTATTAAATGGGATTCTAGATTTTACTCCAGTTTTAATTGTGGAAGAACGGGTAAATGATATTTTAGGGGAATTAATGATTTTGGTAAAATCCCATGTTTTTTGGACCCATTCCACACCCGCTAAAGGAATTTTTGGACAAACAATTGTGAGTATGAATAACTTCACTAGATTTTGAGTTATTAGTTCGTTGTTTCATATGGGGAGATCCATCGGCATTTGAGTGTGTAATATTAAAGTGGATTCTTCAATAGTGGTTGCTGTCTCGTTTTTCTTAAGACTTGGAAAACTACTAGTTTAACCCTTTACGAGAAACGTATGTTTTGTAAATTTTTGGTAATATTGTACACCTTTTGATTGTCGATTTCTTTTATGTTATAGTTAGGTATACCAGAATTTTAATTATTTAAGTTCATAATACTGTTTATAAATCTTGTTAATATAGTTTCTAGCTTATGTACATTTTGGGAAAATTAATTGAACAGTGTGGGAAATTTGAGTCAATTTATATTGACACATTTTGTAATATTTTAAGGGTTTTTACCCGGAGGGTTTACACTCCGGAGATCAACGGTTTCAACTAGACTCAACCGTGGGGACACAGTACATCTGTTTACTAGAATAGTGGTTCGAATATTCGTGGTCCATTGGTTTGCAAGCCACCTGGCTTACTAATAGCTGGTTTTACATAGAAGGTTGTTTTTCTGGATAAGAAGACGATGATGCTGTCAATGGAAACACCCTACTATCAGGTTTTTTATGTTATAATAAAGATTTCATATGTGCACTGTGCTTGCTGATTTATTAAATTAAACATTCACTCTTATACGAATGTTCCTAAGGTGTTCTCAACATTATTTATACTTTTGCATACAGAGTGTTCTAGAGTTTTTCTATTACCAATATATTTTATAATTTAATTAATTAAGCACTATATTTTGTTATTTAAGCACTTACTGTCTCGACCTGGGTATTGACCATAAATACTTCGGGACCTAAGGTCTACGTTCAACATTTCAATCTTCAGATTTCTTTTTAAAGAAAATTCTTAACAGTGTTAATATTTTTGTATGTTTATTATATTTCAAAATTTCGGTAATGAAGCACTTAGCGTCTCGGTTAGGGTATTGACCATAAATACCTAGGTAACTAAGGGTTACGGTCAACATTTAACTTTTTTGAATTTGTTTTTTTTTTTTTATTATTGATATAAAAACAATACTTAGCTTATAAATTAAGCAGACTCATAGGATCCATGAAGAGCAGAGATTAAAAAAAGTAAATTAACCTCTTCCAATCTGGGAGTTTCAGTATATAACCACTGTGCCTAAAGTCTTTTGTGTGTTATTAATATTTTTTTGTGTTTATTACATTTTCTTACTTTGTTTTATGATTTACATTTAATTATAACATATCATGGTTTAATATTTTCTTATAAATAATTTTGTCTTAACTATGAGTTAAGCAGGTAATTTCTTCCAACTTGGAGAGTGTTAAATATTTATTGTGTTTCAACATTATACGTTGATCTTTAGATATAGGTGCGGATATGCACATTATTTTGTTTATATTTATTTTTTATTTCACTGTTTATGTAAAGGTAAAAATTAAGTTCTCAAAATTTTTGCATACCATCTTGCGCAAGCGTCCTTCGCCTGGTACCAAGCTAACGACCAACCGTGCCACCTGTTGGTGAATTTATTTTCTTTTTGGGTTCATGCATATGACATATACTTTGCTTGATTTCTTGCCATATTTAGTTACGTTAGTTCATTTGTTTATTAAATTCATCAAAAGCCATTAGGTAAATAATTTTTAAGATTGTATAATGTTATTGGGTAAATTAGTCTTCTATTTCTTTCCTTATTTACTGGATTTGTGGGGAAATAAGAACATAGTTTGGCCACTATATATACATATCCTGACATAGCCAAATTTTGGTTAATACAAGAGACAAGACGGTCCTTGCAAGTAACAAATCCGTGTTAGTACAGAAGAGAAAACATTAACAGCGGGTTGCAACAACGATCGTTAAATATCTAATGACTCGTTAAACCCAAATCTTTTACTAAAGGTGTAGTACGGGTTGCATTCTTCTGTTAATTTGTAACGACGACGTGAACTGGCAACGTCGCTTCCTATGTCAGCTCAGCTCGTCATTTACTTTGACAGATTGAATAATATTTTAGAATTTTTCAATTTTCCAGCCAATTTATGTGAGTGTCGAGAGGTACTTTGAATATATATTATAAAAGTTCAATTTGAGTTCGTTTAGTTGAAGTATTATAATGGTTGACAAAAAAAAATCGCAAGCAATTTACTGCTACAGATAGAAGAAAAACCACTTGGTAAGTAAATTAATAATAAGTACATAAAATTCCTTCAAAAACATTCACTTTATTACATACTTAATTTGTATTTCCAACTACATTTTTGGGGTTAAAATTTTAGGTAAATTGCTAAGAAGTTGTATTGGCCAAAATACTAATTAGGAATAACTAGCTTTTATTAAATATAAAACTGATACAAGGAAATCTAAAAGTGAGATACAACAAAAAGAAAACTAAACTTTACAAGAGGTTAAATAGAAGGAGAGACAGGACAAGGTTCGTATTTTTTTGTCTCATTCAAAGGACACTTATTATACATAACATATTTGTACACCCACCCTTCTGGGACAGTAACATTAATATACTTACCTTCTATATAGTATAGAATATTGTGCCTTCTTAGTAATAAAAGAAAACATTTATTTGAAATCAAATTAAAAATTTATGCAGTAATATATTTAAAGTTAATTTTCTAAGCAAAGTACCTATAATAATAATAATAATGTTATTTAACAGAAATTTTATATTTTAAAAGATTAATTTATAGGATTTTAATTTAAACAGAAATTAAATCACTTTTATATATACAATATAAAACTTCTTTTGTATGTGTTATTATTTATACAATTTTAGCAATATCTGTCTTTTCCCATTTTAAAGATTATTCAAACTACTAAAGTTAAAAAAAAAAAAAAATTGGAAATAACTAACGTTTAGTATTAATTTTGTTTATTTAAATTCTTTCCTTATTTGTTTAAGGGTGAAAAACGAGAAGGAGACATGGTTAATCTTCAACTTGATGAGATAGGCTCAAATTAAAGCATTTTTTTTATAATCAAATAGAGTCCCCATTGATTCCACTGCTGCATTCTTTGGTAAGAAAGTATTTTATTTATTTTATTTAAACTTAGCTGTTTTATTATACATGGTGGTCAAAATTCGACGCTTTTACATGATACAACTAGATATCGAAACCTTATAACCCACCATTCTTAACTTTTTTGAGAAATAAAACATGGAATGCTTAGTTATGTTATAAATCCATTTTAGAAGCTATAGGGTGATTTTCTAATTTTATCATAATTTATTATCTCAAATAAATATCTTATTTTCAAAAACAATTTAATAATTTGACATAGTTACATATGTAAAATCCATTGTCATACTCTTATTATTTTTTCAAGGGGTACAAATTTTCAAGATAATACCATTTACCATTTTTTATTTGAACACCCAAACAAAATAATGATATTTTAAAAATCACGCTTACATTTTACTTAGGGGAGGAATTTATAACCGGATATAAAATAACATGTTTAGTTTAAAAAAAAGGTGAGATCAAATGTGCTTTATCCCCTGCTAATTTAGTAATATCTTATAAACATGTCAAATTTGGACCATCCTGTATAATTATCACAAATACTTTGTATGTTGGTAATTAGTGCAATATGAAGACAAATTTGGAATTGAAGGGAACTTTTACATATTTTAGTAAAGTATAACTGTAGGTTTAATTAGGTTCTTGCATTGCAATAAATAATTACACGAGTCCTAGTTAACTGCAGCTAAATATCATCGTTGAATCTCTATGTAGGTTCGAGTTATAACTTCTTCAATGATGAATTTCATATAAATTTTGTTATATCATTATATTTCGGAACATACTTTTAAGAGCTCTAGAATAATATGTATTTATTTATTATTCTGTAGGTGCACGAATCAATAATTGATATTATGCCTCTTTTCAGTGGAGTCTCCGTAGCTGCTTCTCCTAGTAGTCTCTTCACTCCCAAGGAATCTACTAAACCCTTGCCTGGTCCAAGTAGACTCTTCTAATCCCCCTGCACAGACTCTCAAGCAAAACCATACAGTTAAAAAAGGAAAACTTTGTAACACAACAAAATTAAAAATATTGTTGTATGGACCACTAATCTTGAAACAAGACAGGCTTGGCTCACAAATAAAACTTTAAAATATCTATACTGCCCCAGTAACTACACAAACTATAGAATGAAGATATATGCGTTAACTAGTTATATAAATAAGTGTGATTTAATGTTTTGGGTTGATTTTTGATAAGAATTCTCTAGAAAAATGTTAGTTACATTGTAGAATCAAGTTGACTTTTTAGGATACAGAATCAAAATTGCTGGTATTTTGTTTACTTTTTAAAAAGAAAATTGGGTTAGTATCAGAATGGTCAAATAACCTCAAATATTTGTAATTTGTCAGTTATGGGGGTTTGGCTTATGACGGAGGTATAGCCTTGTAGCAATATATTTTTATTTTTAAATAGGCATTACTTTGTAGTAATATAGGTGTTTGCTAAGTATTTTAAAATATTTCATGAGATGATAGCATGAATAATTTTAAGTCATATAACTGTGGAGCTTGGTATCTCTACTTATATTGTTAAAAACTTTTTAATTCGTATAAATGTTATGTATTTATACATTCTCATTCTCAACCATATTTAATATTATTTTATAGTTTTTTCCTGCCTATTTTCAGAAAAAGTAAATATTTAGCAGTAAACTACTATCAGTAATAACATTTTTATTGTTTGTACCTATGTTGAAATAATCCATTTCTTTTTATACATTTATTAAATATGTGGAAGTAGACATATCCAATACGTTAGGCAAACTGTAAATTTTAACACAAAATTACTAGTAAACTTGAAACCTGTCATAACCAAAAAGAAATCCTGAATTGAATGTTTATTTTCTAGAATTAGAATTCTTATTAAGGATGGGCAAATTAAATGTATTTTTATTTATTGTAGATTTATTATATTTTTTTATTATGTTATGTATTTTGTGTATATTAATTTAATCCTAAAAAATAAAATTTTAAAATGAATTTGGTGTTTTATTTATGACCTACAAATCTGTAAATTATAAATGTGAAAGCAAATATATTAAGGTAAATAAGTGTAATTTACATAGCAATTATTTAATATTTTAAATTTCAACTATTACACAACCTATAAAAGCTAATTCTCATATAATAATTATTTAATTTTCTCAACAATCTAGAAATGCCAATATTGTACAAATAGAAAGTTGTTCTTAAATAAAAAATATATTCTAGCATTAGTTTATTAGCAAAGAAATATAGCATCCAAATTGAAGGGATTAAAGGAACTGTATATGATTTTCAAGAATAGGTCAAATGTGAATTTATTTCTCATACCAGAGATTTTACCAACTCTCCTCCAGTTTTCATTTTTTAACTAAAAAATAGATACTGAACTTTAGAAATTTCCCAATTTAAACAGTTTTTTACTTTGATTCATTGAAAAATGTATAAGTTACAAAATTAATTTAAAAAAACTGACGACTACAAAATACGAAGAGTGATTATTTTCTCATGAATCCCATCATCAGATCTTTACCAAATTTATATATGAAACCATCTCTGAGGAGCCCCCTTTCTAACAAAAAAATAATCAGAAATCGGACAACATCGTAAAGAATTGTCGCTGAATATCCATAAAAAAATATATTCCAATGAATTGAGAACCTACCTACTTCTTTTTTGAAGTCTGTTAAAAATAGAAAATACATTGGAAATATTACCACAGTAAATGGGGTTTGCACACATGATAAAAACTAAACATGTTTTTAATTATGTACTTCTATTTGAAAAAATAATGTACATTAGAAAGAAATGTGCTTTTCCATGACAAACGGGAAGAGAAAATGTAAAGTAAGTACAAGAAAAAATAGTTTTAGTTTATATAAAAGGGACAAACTATATTTAAATACTGTTGCTTTAAACCACAAATCACAGATTTTTAATCGGGCACTACTAGAAGGGCAGTTAAATGAGTATTTTCCTCTTTTTCCAGTGACTTCTTGGAACCTTTTCTTCATTTAAGCCATTCTATTTATTTTAAGAAATTATATTCATGTGTAAAACATTTTTTCTCTGAACCGACTGTCCTTGCTTCTGTATATTAAAAAATATGAGCCGATGTCGAAAAAAGATAGGGATAGTGTTAACATTTAACCATAGCCGTAAAGGTTGAGCCTCAATTTCATTTTTTACTTTATTTGTAATTAGTTTTCGAAAAAATATTACCAAATTAACTTCATTAATATACAAATCTCCCGTGATCAGCTGTGAAGCGACAGACTGTCAGTTGGAAAAGCGCCGTTGCCAGTTTTAATCTCAGTTAGTTATTTGTTCTTTAGCTAACGAGAGATTTTAACAATCGTTCTTGCAACCGGCTGTTAATCTTTTTGTGTTTAACGGTTACCAAATAATGTCGAAGTCACACATACGCAACAAATCAGATTAATTTCGGATTATTCATGTTGAAACAAATCTTAGATATATAATAACTCATTTAAAACTTATTATTCTGCACAAGCGACTTAAATTAGAACTGAATGCGACCCAGCTAAGACAACTATTTAAGCCCCAACCAACAGTGTCACTTAAACGAATCTCATGAGAAAAAATTGCTTATGGCATCTCCATTAGCATTGGGTGTCCAAATTTGACATTCCGCTTTAAATTGGCCGCCATTTTGATAATCTTCATTGACAGTATTTCTATGGTGACATATGTCAAGTAAAAACTTTGCAAATACTTGTTTTTGGTCAACATGGAACAACTGTCCATCAAAAACCCTGTTTTTATTGCAAAAACTTATTACCAAAATGGGGAACGTTTTGCTAAAACATGCGAGAAGATGCCTTACGCATTTCGGAAGAAATTTAGCACCATCAGTTAAAGTAATTGAAGGGGCAAGTGGATGAAGGGGTTATGTTATAAAAAAATTTTTTTGAGCAATTAACTATTTAATTAGATTCATTGGCATTTTTAGTGAAAAATGTCTTTAAAATGCGTTTTTGTGAGTTAGTAAGAGTGATTATGAACTAATTAGACGCACAAGACCAGACCAAAGCCAGACACATATGAACTTAATTAATTCTTCATCAACAAAAAAATAGGATTAAAAATGTTACATAACCTTTCATCCACTTACCCCTTCAATTGAGAGTTTCATGAAGAGATTTCAACAGAAGAATAATCCATAAGAAATATTGGAAAAACGAGTGTATCCAGTAAATGTGACTGTGTGGTGTGGTTTTTGGTCTAGTGGCGTTATTGGTCCTTATTTTTTACAGAATGAAGCTGGTGATTCGATAACTGTGAATAGAGCGCGAAACAGAACAATGATTTCGAGATTATTTGTGAAACGAATTAGAAGATATGTATGTCCAAAACATGTGGTTCCAGCAAGACAGTGCCAGTTGCCACATATTGGATAAAACACTAAATCTTTGAATGGAGAGATTTGGCATTCGAATAATTTCTCGGAGAGCTGAGGTTAATAATTGTCCGCCTAGGTGGTGCGACCTTACACCATTGGATTATTTCTTGTGGGACTTTTTGAAGGGAAAAGTTTATGCTAATAACCCTCAAACACCTGAACAGCTTCGAGTTAACATTATTCTAAAAATTGAAGAAATTGAACAGAATGTCTGCTAAAATGTTCTTGAAAATTTTGTAAAAAGAATGTTAGCATGCTAAAGAAGCAGAGGATGACAGGTTGGATATAATTTTTCATTATTAACAGTAACATTTAACCCTTTCAGCCACAGTGGACGAACGACGTACGTCATTAAGCTATACTTTTGGACGTACGACGTACGTCAAGTAAAAATTTTTCGAGAAGACAGCCAACAATGTTTGTTTATCTTCTCTTGAGTTATGGATTACACAAAAAAAAATTATCAGTGATTTCTTGATGACTTGATAAAAAAAAAACAATTACTAAATAAATCGTTTAACACTAATGTTTATTTAACATTCTTAGCTTATGGCAATAACCGAATACCTATAAGTTTGTTTATAAAAGTTTGATTTATAATGTAAACTTTAATAATTTTCTAAACAAAAAAACTACGTCACCACAAATAAAGATTATTATGATCTTTTTTTCGTTTACTATTTAGTATCTAAAATGAACTCGAGTGATTCAGATTCCGATTCCGATTTTCTGTTAGAAAATATCGCTTCAGGTAGTGAATGTAAAAGTTTTGATGATAGTGCTGACAGAGAAAATATGTCAGATTATAGTAACGCGTCATCTATAGACAATAATCCAGCTGGGTGGAAT
Organism: Psylliodes chrysocephalus; assembly: GCA_927349885.1. Classification (NCBI taxonomy): domain Eukaryota; kingdom Metazoa; phylum Arthropoda; class Insecta; order Coleoptera; family Chrysomelidae; genus Psylliodes; species Psylliodes chrysocephalus. The sequence continues at coordinate 10,364,900 of OV651818.1, read as the reverse complement.
GTTATAGGCACATACTTTGATTATGTGGTTATAGGTGATCCGATTGAAGATAGACAGCCTATGGCCTAATCAAGTTCCAGAATTTCTTGGCATTTCTTGTCCAAACACAGAGGTTTTCCCACATGAAGACGTATCGTTTACAAGGTCTGTAGATATGTTTTTTTCTGAGGAAAAGTTTAATTTTATTTTGCGATGCACAAATTTAAGAGCCGAATTATATTTTAATAATAAGCCGCAACTAAATTATAAAATAAAAAATTTGTTAGGTTATTTACTAAATATGGGACTTGATAAGAAGTCACTATTATCAATGTATTGGAGTACCCAGAGGTCCTAATATCAACATATTATCGTAATAAGGGACTTAGCAGAAATCGATTTCTATCTATTTTAAAATTTCTTAGATTAGCTGACCCAAATGCTTTAGTACCAAATGATAGATTATGTCGTATCAGGCCATTCTTACATAATTTGCAATAAACATTTCAAAATAAGTATCAATCAATCAATAAAAATGTCGTAGTGGAAGATTCGCTGGTGTTGTTTAAAGGACGGTTACATTTCCGACAATACATCAAGTCAAAGCGTAATAGATTTGATATCAGAATTTTTGCTCTCTGTACTTCTGACGGTTATATGTACAGCTTTGAAATTTATATGGGACAAGGACAACAATAATTTGCTCTTCAGGATGCCAATGTTCCAGATCTGTCGATATCAGAAAGAATAGTAAGTACATCTTGGTCGAAATTTACTGGACTTGGGCTATTCTTTCTACACAGGTTATTGGTACAGTATAGTATACGGCTCGCCGAGTACTTGCTACATAGGGAAACCCTTTTGACTGGCACGATTCGTCCAAATAGAGATTTGAGACTCTCCATTAAATAGACATCAAACAGCATGTGCCAGGAAAAAAATATTTTGGTATAGAAATATTTTGACACAAGGGACGTTTATTTAATTTCAACAAAGTACACTGTTGAGAGTCAGATTCGTTAATTTTTTTATACAATTTGATAGGTGGTAAATATACATTATTTGGTTTATGCTGATTTTGTTTTATATTTAAAAAAAAATCTTATTTTTTTTTACTTAGTTAAAATATTTGTTCAAAATAGATTTATAATAAAATTTATTGTTAAAATTTTCAGCGTTAACCTTTCCAATATAATACTCTTGCTAGTTATCTCAGTGTATATTCCTTCGACGAACGTCGTACGTTCAATGGTATACGGTATGCAGACGTACACCGTACGTTCGCTGGTAATGAGCGAATCCAACTTGCTGGGATTATTTACAGCATGTAAAAATAGTGGCTGGTGCTGAAAGAGTTAAACTTAAAAATAACACAATAATATTATGTTATTTCAAGGACTTTTTGTGTTTTATTATTAAATTAAATCCGAAGGTTGAATTTAGACACCCTTTATAATAACTGTCATTCATCATGGCACAAGACAAAACTTTTTGGCACGTACTGTGATGTCAATTTTCCAAGACTATAAAAGACGCATTCGCATCCCTCTCGTCTATACTTCTTCGGTTCTTTAGAAAGTATACAGCATTGCGCGCTGACTAGAGGCTATCATATATATCTGCAGAAGCCATGTCCGTCCCCCTGGGCCGCCACCATCTTAATTGAACTGGACTGGGATCCTATAGCTATAGCTGTAGCAAGCCTGACCAAGCACAGGCCGCCAGATCGGATGGAGATGGCATGAAAAATGATCGGCCTAAAGAGAATGAAAAAGGAAAATATATAAGAGATTTTCCCAATTTCCTTCTTGAAATTATTCTTACAAGAAAAACCCATTTGTGGTTTTCATGTACCTTCCATATTGAGGCCTTTATTTAGTGTTGGAGATTAGATATTCAAATGGATTTTCTATAGCGAAATTATACAAGTTGAGCTAAAAGTTTCCTACTATATTTAATTTATACAAGAAATATTCTTAATTAAATATGTTACTATAACTTAGATTTCATTTACTATGGTCCAAAACCTAAAATTCAACCATCAGTTGTCAATTTTTTTAAGCCGTATACGAGGATTGTCAAAAAATATAAATTTTACTCAGACGTAAAGTACCTTTATTTCTTAGAATGCAGAAGAATGTTAAAAAGTAAAGTTATTTTGAATTAAAAGTTATATTCAAATATGCAATTACAGTTCTTTATCATGAAAATTCTGGTTAGGTGATAATTTACGTTTTACATTATAAATTAATTGTAGTTATAGATTAAATAATTACCAATCCCAAATTTTAATGCTAAGTTGCTGTTATTGCATATTTATTTGAATACAACTTTACTTTATAATATTCTTCTGTATTGTAAAAAATATTTTCGACGTTTTTTTGTAAGAATTTGTCATACTTAAGTTGGAATCATATGGAAAACTTTTTTATTATTCCCTAATAACACTGATCTGCCAGAAACATCCCATTTAGGTCATATGTATGTTTCTATGTTTTTGACATAAATGGTACGTTCCTACGATGTTTCTAAACCCACATAACATCAATGTTCTATGAATATACTAAGAACGTTCTGTTTATGTTCTTTTTGGTATGTCCTTTCTAGAATGTTCTTAGAACATACCTAGTATATACACGTGCTATAACGTGCTATAACGGGACATTCTTAGAAGATACTAAAAGTCATATACCCAGCATCAAATCAAATCAAATTTATTTGTTTAAATATTAAAGTACATTACCTAATAGTAAAAAAATAGTTATACAGAAAAAAAAAATTTTTAAAGACATCTGATTGAGCATGGAACCTAGGCATTTCTGCCTGTTTTGCTTCTGATCAATCAGATGACTCTAATTATGTACATATTTTTTTTAGAGACAGGTATTAAATTTTACATATAATTATTTATTACTTAACAAAAGATACAATATTTAAAAATTAGAACAAGGGACGAAGAAATTCGACAGAATAAACCGATAAATAAAAAGATAATTAAACAAGAGACAGTACCTTAGGAAAAGTAGACAAAAACTACGATGGTCCTTTTGGCTTTTAATATGTTTTTTATTTATAATATGTTATCATTAGATCGTAAATTTTTTTTTTGTTTGTTATTAAATATTTTTTTATTTCAATTTTAAACTTTTTTGTTTTGATTATTTGCCTGAGGTGTATCGGAATTATGTTAAAAAATTTTGGGCCAAAGAATGATAATGACCTTTGACTAAGTGATTTTTTGAAAAATTGTACAGGAATCTCCATATTAGCGACTGAGCGTGTTAAGCGGGTATTTTTTTGAGTAAAATTTTCAGCATTGGTATATATTCTCATTATACATTGATAAGCAAAGAGTAATTTGACGTTTAGTATGTTCGATTCATCGTACAATTTATTTGTAGAAAATAGTCTCTCTTTTTTTAGGATAATTTTTAAAATAATATTTTGTGTTGTCTCTACAATTTTAATAGTGGTGTTAAATGCTCCACCCCATGCTACTATGCAATACCTTAATATAGATTCCACTAGGGAGTTATAAAGTATCATTATATTTTTCTTTGAAAGAATGTCCCGGAGAACATAAAATTTGTGCATTAGGGCTCTCAGTCTATTACTAACATGGACAATATGCTCAGACCACCGTATGTATTGATCAAGTATTACACCTAGGTATTTAATTTGAGAAACTTTTTCTATCAAGGGGCAGTTACAATCGCTTTTTTGACAGTCACTACTATGCAATTTTATACAAAAGCTGTTAGGTTGATTAACGATGGTTGAACTAAAAGTAATGCATTTTGTTTTCAATACATTTAAAGTTAGTAGATTGTTATTTAACCATAAACTTATCTTTCTTAGGGCCGTTTCTCCAGTGAGTTTAACCTCTTCCCATTCTTTTCCAGCGAAAATAATTACCGTATCATCCGCATAGCATATGATATTCCCAGATAAGTTATTAATTTGTGTAATGTTGTTCATATAAACCAGAAACAGAATTGGGCCCAATACTGTTCCTTGTGGGATCCCCATCTTTACTACTGATTTAGAACTTCCGGTGTTGCCAATTTTTACGCTCTGGGTTCTATTAGATAAATAATCCCTCAGGAGCCTTAATGCTAAACCCCGTATGCCATAGTTATTTAGTTTGTCAAGTAAAATGTTATGGGAAACGGTATCAAATGCTTTGGCCAAATCAAGAAATACTGCAGCACATTTTAATGATTCATCTACAGCGTTAACCGTCTTTTCCAAAAAATCAACTACCGCATTTTCAGTGCTTGAGTTTTGTATAAAACCGTATTGACAATCTGTAATAACATTATGATTATGAAAAAAATTAATTAATCTACTTTTTACTGCATTTTCAAAAATTTTAGCGAAGTTGTTGATAACAGAAATTGGCCTATAATTTGTAAGCTCACTAGGGTCTCCGGATTTGTATACAGGTGTGACAATTGATTCCTTCCATTGACTTGGAATTTTTCCTGATTGAAAGCAAATATTAAGGATATGCGTTACAGGAAGAATAATATATTCATTTATATTTTTTATTGTAGTTGCTGTTAATTTATCTGGACCAGGTGCAGAGCTATTTTTTAATTTGCTTATTAAAATAGTTACTTCATTTTTTGTTACGGGTTTAAAGAATATGTTGTTTTCAACTTTATCATTTTTAAGAAAGTTTACTGCTGGTACTACCTTATGTATTTTATTTGCCATATTTTCACCTAAATTTGTAAAAAAAATATTAAACTCTTCGGCTTTTTCTTTGTTATTGTTTATATTATCATTATTTTCTGATTTTATAGATATGTTTTCAATTTGCTTAGTTTTTTTTGTACTACCTGTTATGTCATTAATGATTTTCCATATTTTTTTATAATCGTTTCCGGCTTGTGTAATTTTATTTTGATAATAGTCATTTTTTGTTTTTCTTATTAAGGAATGAAGTTTGTTTCTGTAATTTTTATACTGGTTTTCAAGTTCTAGAGTGTATTTTTTTGTTAGTTTTTTTTTTTAGAAAGTCTCTATTTTTTATTGAAAGTATTAAACCTGTTGTTATCCATGGTTTCAGTTTAATTATATTTTTTGTTTTAATGGACTCATCCAGTAGGAACGAATTTCCTGGTTTTGTGTTAATGAATAGTTACTTTAAGGGACCTAGTCGCTTATGTTAATTTTAATTTTTTTTATAAAATTCATTAAATAACAAAAATCGACAATAAGTAATTAATAGATTTTGAAAGTGGCGCCGCTTCTTAACCAATAATTACTGTTTTACTCTCTACAGTGTTGCCAAGATTATAGCTTTGTTCGTTGTATGAATATCTTCATATAACGCTTTGTTCTTTTGAATTTATTTTGACATATGACGTTAACCAGTTAACCTTACTAACCTCAGTAACATTTTGTTGACGCTTGGTCTCTGTTCTGTTTACTTTTACTTTTTTTACTGTATTTTGTGTTTCATATTTCATTTATTAGGTGTTTTATTTGGTTTGGACAATATTAGTTATAAGTATTTTATATTATTAAGTACGCGCTGTGTGGAAAAATATCTGGTATGTATTAAATAAGACTATTTCTGTTTGAAAATAAAATACATAATTTCCTAAAACTTTGAATGCAGTGCTAGATATTTTTATATATATGTCAAAACTAATTCAAGTTAAATAATAAAAAAAATGTTGGTAAACATAAAGAATTAACATACCTAAATTATGTTTCAGTTATTAAAATGGAAAAGATTTGTTTTGTACCAAATTGCAAAAACAAATCATCAAACTGCAACAAGATTTTCTTATCGATTCCAAGAGATTGGGGAAAACGAAAGCTATGGTTTGCAGCTGTTGGAAAAGAAAATGTTCCTAAAGGAGGAGGACGCTATCATTGCTGTGAAAATCATTTTGATGTATGTACTTTTATTACTTTTTGAGTTTGATATTTTTTTTAACTAAAAATGGCAATATGAAATTTGTATACATTATCCATTCTCACAATGGCTCAAGTAATAACAAAGATAAAACTAAACTCATAAGTCACTTATTAAAATTTGTAGTAACTACTAGTTTGGTCTAAATAGGCATCATTGGGCTAAAAATATTGTTACAAAAATGAGACTACATTTACAGGACTTCATCCAGTGTTCATTAATTTTGGTTTGTGAACTTTGTATCAAATTAATAATTACATTACCTTACTACAATTAAAAAAAACAAGTGCTCTTCTCTCTTTTTGTTAATATTTACTTTTTTTTATTTAAAAATGTTTTTTTTTAGGGTCCGAATGATATAATTAACTACAGGGAACTCCAGCTTGTAGGTGGAACACGATGTCAATTGCGAGAGGGAGTAATTCCACACCAACATCTTGGGCCTTTAGTGCAACCGCAAGACGGGTCTACTAAACGAAAAGTCGAGGTAGGTGTTCCACGACAAAATCTTGGACCAATAGTAGAACAACAAAGAGAGCCTATTAAAAGAAAAATTGAGGAAATCAGTGTTGCTGGTCCATCTAAAATGATTAAACCATCAGTCAGCCATTTGGGCGAAGTGGTTACTAGTAGTTCTTCTTCAACTATCCCCACAGAAATGTCTTCTTCTTCAGATGAAGATTTATTAAAAGAAGAAAATATAATGATGATGGACAAACGAAGACAAACAACATTTTTTATTATAGAAAAAAATTCAAAATTTTATTTAGGTTTACCAAATTATGTATATAATCTCACCAAATTTATTACCGAAATTGAGACAATAACATACAGAGATGTTCTTGTATGTCTAAAAAAAATACATTTAAATGATGTATATTTTAGATTAGCTCTGGATTTTGGTCTGAGTGATACCAGAATTCAGCAAATATTTAGAAATGGTGTGCCAAAAATTGCCAACGTGCTTCAAAATTTTATTTTTTTTCCAACTCATCAACAAATAAAATTGTTATTGCCTATCCCATTTATATATAGGTATAGTAATGTTAAATTCATTATAGATTGCTTTGAGATAGAAATTCAAAAACCATCTAACCCTATTCACCAAAGTCAATCATGGTCAGAATACAAGAAATGTAACACCATTAAATATTTAATAAGTGGCACACCAAATGGTTTTATAAATTTCATATCTAAAGGGTATGGTGGTCGTATAACAGATACCAATTTGGTTAATGTCAGTGGTTTTGTAAATAAAATTGAAAATTGTGACATCATGGCTGATAGGGGTTTTAAAAATATTGACGAACTATTAAATAGAACGAATTGTAAGTTAGTTAGACCACCAAGTGTCTCAGAAGGCACTAAGTTGACGCCAACAGAGGTGAGGAGGGCCAAACAAATAGCAGCACTTCGAATTCATATAGAACGCATTATCAAAAGAATTAGAGAATTTAAAATGGTAGATATTCATTCTAGATTAGATTTAAATTATCTTAGTATAATAGATGAAATAATTATAATTGTATGTGCTATTGTAAATACTCAAGGACCATTAATAAAATAATACAAGTTTATTTTTGTTTTATTATACAGGGCGTTTCATAACTATACTGCCAAACATTAAGGGGTGGTATGAAACATCAAAAATTTTTTTTTTCTAAATAATCATTTTACTAAAACGCTTCATTTTCGAAAAAGGGAATTTTACACAAAAACAACGACACATTGATATTTTTATCATTGTTTTGAATAAGGCCATTAAAAGTAACACTTTTTTGTGTCTTGATATTATTCTCATTTGGTTAAAAAAAAAAAAACACCAACTTTTGAATGTCTCCCAAGTAGCTAAAAATACAACTTAAAAAGGAACCGAGACAGGAAAAATCAAGGGACAAACAAGTTGATATTTTTAGTTGTTTAATAAAAATTTTAAAAAGTTTGCAGGATGTTGTTCTTTTTCAGAAAAAAATTATAGATTTACGGAAATTTTAGATACATGCTAATAGGTCCAAAGATACATAACTAAGATATCAGCAAACTGCAAATCTGTTAAAACGTACTTAACATATTGATTAAAAAGTGATTTTTTAAACCTTATGTTTATAAAGCAAAAAAACAAATTGATGTTCTCTGCCACATCTTAAAGTTTGGCGGTGTAGGTACGAAATATCCTATATATTTTATTGACCTTCAATATTACAAATTATAAATTAATTAAACAATTAAAAACATTATCTCTCCAATAAGTTAAAGCCAAGTCTATTATATTTTCAATTTCTTCCTTATTTAATGAGATTTCAAATATATTTACAACTTTGTCATTTTCAAAATCTGGAGAAGCTACACAAAAGAGACCTTTATCTTTATTAGAAAAAAAACATTGCATTTGCAATTGATAATAATATTTTTTTACTATTTCATTATTTTTTATGTAGTTTTCCACAGTTTTTTCTTTGCTTGGGCATTTCACTTCCACACAAAATTCTTCAGTTATGCCATCTGGGGATGCTCCTAAAACCGGATACCGATTGGACAAAAGCAAGCCTACTTTTTTAATATTAATTTTTTTTGCTATTTCAACTTGTTTTAAAACTAAGGGTTCCAATCGTTTCCCTCTTGAAACAGCATAGGTTTCAAAAGCCTTTGTTGCACCCATTATATTTTCCAGAAGACTTCCTTCTCTTGTTTTACATTTAGCAGCTTCATAAATTTTGGATGCAGTTATTCGACCAAAGCGTAAATGGTACCAATTGGGACAATTTGACTGTTCTTTTGTCTGTTCTTCGACAACTGCACAATTAGCTCCCATATTAGCACTGGCAAATTGAAAAAAATCTTCTGCTGAATATGTAGTTTGCTCACTCTTATACTTCATAATTAAATGATGTATGTTGAATTTTGACAATTCAGACTCATAATAAAAATCAAAAATTCCACCTGAAGCTTTGTCTATATATTTTATAAAGCGTTCCCTAACTTCTGAATTTTTTTCTTTTAAAAGTGGTTTTGCATTAGCCATATCCTTTGCAGATAGAAACTTTTCAACTGTTCCTACTTTGGATAATTTCGATGCTTTCCAATAGCATTCAACTGAGGTGACACTAGGTTCTTCACTACGACGATGGAGCCAAAACAAAAATGCCACTGAATGTTTGCACCCACCTAAAAATTATATTAAAATAAAACTAAAATATTAAGCATTTCATTTTTAAATATAAAAGTCAATTTTGCTCAAATTGAGAAAATCAGTGTCAAATATTAATTTATTATTCAAAAGGAAAGACTTGTATTTGGTGCAAAACTTTTTAATTAATAAATGCAAAGCACTTTTGGCATTGTGCCATGATCAGTGCTTATTGTCCACAAACATATCCACCAAGTTCTTAGTCATCCTCGCTCCCAAAATTAGATATTTCTGGATATTCACAAATTGCTAAATCATAATTATTACTATTAGCAATATTTTCAAATTTAAATTGTTTTATACATTCATTTTTATTTCATTTCATTTAATTTTGGGAGCGAGGATGACTAAGAACTTGGTGGATATGTTTGTGGACAATAAGCACTAATGATGGCACAATGCCGAAAGCGCTTTGCATTTATTAATTAAAAAGTTTTGCATGAAATACAAGTCTTTCCTTTTGAATCTAAACTACGTGCACACAGATGTCAATCTTTTTTGGTTTTTTTATTAATTTATTAGATCGAAAATGTTTAGGTGGAGCATAGAAAGCAAAAATTAAATAAATGAATATTAAACACTGACTTTCTCAATTGACTTACTACAGTCTTCGTTGAATAAGTAGAAGTATATCTATCACTTACATACATAAATTCAAAATATTATAGTTTAATGTTTCATCTTGTTTAACACAACAGTTATTTATTACTCTTACCAAATACCAGGTAAATTAACTTTAATAATTACCTGAGGAAGCTGCACAGTCAGTACATGCAGAACTGAGAATTTTCTCATCCTCTTCATTAATTTTCACTTCAACATTATATGGTTTCTTGTGAATTTTGTGTTCAGGGGTAATTTTGGCTCTAATGGTACATATGTTGCCATCTCTTTTTAACTGAACATAACTTACTGCATTGTCTCCATACTTTTCTTTTGATGCTCTAAAATGTACATATTTTATTAGTTAACAAATATGAAAGCCAAATTTAAAATAGTAATGATAATAAGTAGTTTTATCGTAAAATTAGTTAGAAAAAATGTTTCAAAATATTCCGTTATTCGTAAAAATCTTTATTTTTACCAGTAGAGTAGTTTAGTTACCTCTCAGTTTTAATATTTTTCATCTCGGCACTATAGTGTTCAGTATTCGATGAATAAAATTGCATCACCATCTCCACATCTACTTGTGGTAAATTTCTGGAATCTGCTTTCACAAAACCTGGATTCATTTTCTTTTTAAATACACTTTAACACTTTTCCAAAAATAAATACAATAGAATTAGAGGCAACCACTGATAATACAATTGGGCATTCCAAACTGAATGCCTACCAGTGGGCTTTGACGGGTTATGATATTGTAAAATTATGGCAACCCTGTAGACCTGGTGATTTGACAAGGTCAATGAAATAGATAGTTACATAGATTGATTATCCATATTTTTCAAAATAAACATAAGCGTATGCCTTGAAGTAAAAATGTAAGCAATTATTTTTTTTTTAATATCTAAAGGTTTAGAATTGGTTTTAAAACACATTTTTGCTAAACCGATTCAAATTAATAAATATTTGCCAGGCAATATGGCCGCTCGTAAACGACCAGCTTTGAGCAATCTATATAACTATATGTATCATTGACCCTGTTAATGACAACAGGGTTGCCATATCTAAACTGTCATTACCCACTGGTAGCCATTTGGACAGGTCGTTGGAATGCCTAATAAGTATTCACAATGAAATACTAAATGATTGAAATGTAAGGTTATATTTTATATTCTTCTTTTTCTAGTTTTTCTTCTCTTTTTTGCGCTGTGAATATTTTTGGCATGGATAAAGGAAAAGACCGTTCGTCTTTGTACTCCGTACTCGGTGTAAACGGAACCGTCCATCGGTACTTCTATCCTTCTTTTAAACATAATAAATGACAAGGAATATTGCTAGTTTTATCGATATGGCAACATTGCAAAATAAAGCCTGTTTCTATTGGTACACGTCACAATCCACCTTAGCCCCGAAATTCAAATTTCAACATTTAATTGTAGCCACAGGGTAGGTCGCAGAGAGGTTGGACCCGGTCAACTGTGTTATAGCGGGCCAAGATTATATGATAAAAATATTTTTAAAAATCACTGGATGAGTCCATTGTAGATTTGGTGCATTTTTGAATTTGTTGATTTAGCTTATTGAAAAATAAATCGTATGCTTTTTGTGGTTCAGCCGTATTAATTACATCATTCCAATTTTCTCTGCTTAAACAATGTTTTAGATTATCAAAATTTATTTTGGTCACTTTGTTTATTGATTGGGGTTCCTCATTTTTTTGTGTAGGAAAAGATATTAGTATAAAAGGAGAATAGTGATCTGTCATATCTGTGTGAAATATAATTGGCTCAAGTTCGACGTTTTTTATTAGGTTTTTATGAGTTCTAATAAAAATATGATCAATGGCAGTTTTTGACTCATTTTGTACTCTCGTTGGTTTATTTATATATGATTTAAAACCTTTGAAATTCATTATATTTAAATATTTGTTTGTTTCGTTAGTTTCTTTTTTTAGTATATCGATGTTTATATCACCTACATATATTTCTAGATTTTGATATTCTATAGAATTTAGGTATATTTCTAAATTATCTAAGTACATATTTAAGTCTATAGAAGGCGGTAAGCCCAATTTTACAATTTTTTGGCAAATTACTAGAAGTTAAAATAGCTCTAAGAAATTTGGTTTCATTTACAGGTACGATATTAACATTCACTGATATATTATTTCTTACATAAATTATGGAACCGTCGCATTTGTTAAATATTGCCTCATTGTAGTGAATTGAAAACTGAGGAATAGAAAAATCATGAATATTTTTTATTTAACCTGTTTCTGATAATATAATTACATCAAGTATATCTTTAGCCATTTCAACATATACCAGTAGCTCATTAAAATGTTTTTGTAAGCTTCTAATATTAAAGTGAACAACTCCCAGTCCATATCTGTTTTTGTCTACCCTTCCCTGTATAAAGTCTTCGAAATTATTAACGCATTCCGTCTGAATCTCTTCATCGTCTAAAACGTTCAAAAATTCTATCATATCATGTAACTATTGAGCACCCTAAATATTTTGTAGAAATTACATGTTCATTTATTTTTTTTTTTTTTTACTTAAAATAGGAAATAACGAAATATTGATGATAAATAAATTTCAGAAAAAAGAATACAAAGAATCAAAGAATATATTTAGAATTAATTTAATTTTAAGCTTTTAAGCAAGATGGTGCAAAGGAATTTTTTTTTTATTTTTTTTTTTATTTTGGTTTTAGTTTAATAGTAAATATTCATTCAGCTGTAAATACAGTATTAAAATCATTTCTGTTCCTTATAATATATACTTTACTGTCCTTGTTTACGTAGATTTTGCCATGTTCTGTCCATACATTTTTTAACCCTTGTATTCTGATGGCCTCGTTTAACAAATTCACTCGTAAGCTAGTAAGGTCCTCTCTTATGACGATTCCTGTGCCCTTTAGTAGTTTTTTCTTGCTATATATCATTTTTTTAGTTTCCAGATCTTTTAATTTTAAAAAAACACCTCTACTTTTCTTTTGTTCACTTTTCCCAATTCTGTAGCACAATAGAATATCACTTTCGATGAGATTTAGAGACATATTTTTATTTAAAGTTTCTATTAGGACTTTTCTGGTATCTTCTTTGGAGGTCTCTTTCATACTGAAAACCCTTAAGTTAGAAGATCTAGTAGCTTGGTCCATTTGATCAATTTTAGACTCCATTTCGTCTCTCTCACCACTAAGTATATTTATTTTATTTTGTAAATATTTCGTTTTATCTTCAATTTTTGTATTCATTTTACCATAATCCTCTTTTAGTTCCGCCACTGAAGTTTCGATATTTAGCAGCTTATTTTCCATTGTTTGTATTATTGCTTCTGTTACTTTTTTTGCAATTTGACTGATAAGCAAATCATTTTTAATAGCCTTGCTTACCGCTAATTCAATTTCTTCGCGGGTTTCTCTTGTTAATACCATGATTCAGTTATTTTTTTTTACACTAACTTATTGCAAAACAACACTATAAGAACTGTATCACGTTTTTATTATTTTATTAGATGTAATTCTTGCTTTAACTGTATTTATTTCGGGAGCTCAAAATTTAACTGCTATTCGATACCGGCCATAGGCGTACTTGAATATATATAGTTAATATTCTGAGAAAGTTCTAAATGCTTACAGGTAGGTAAAAATTAACATCAAATACATGTAAAAACACGTTTATCTATATGAATTTTTCCCAGATGCCGATCAGATAATTGGCTAGGTAACGCAATATTGTTAAGTGTTCAGGCCAAAAAACATTCACAAACTTAATAGAAGAGAATAACAACCTCAAATTTTTTGATTACGCTTGATCGCTTCGAATAGGTAAATAATTTAATAAAAATCAAATGCATCGTGTGTTCTATATAAAAATAAACAAATTTTACTATATTTTTAGTTTTTAGGACATACAAGTGATGTTAGAGCACAGGTTATTCCAAATATTAATTTCCAGAGTGAATTTATTAATATGGTTAATACTAATGGCGAATTGAAACTAAAATACAGTATTATCAGAACTACTTACATACTTTCTATGAAAAAAATCCTGTAAGGCAAGAAATTGTTCTGGAAGAACTATAAAATTGGCTTAAGGGGAACAAACACTACAAAATGGTGGTAAGTAATTAACAAAAATATATTTAAATTTTCATTGAACATAAGAATCATATATGCAACTCTTGTTTTTATTGGTGGAAACCCATGTACAATTTTTAATATTTTACGTTCGACAAAAATATTTAAAATATTCAATTAGTTATGTACGCTTAATTTGTATATGTACAAAGTTTGTTGATTTTTTTTAGGTTCAATGAAGATTCAATGTAAGCCAGCAAATATAACGCAAGCCATCGATATAATAAACTATTGGTTGGTTAAGGCCAAATAAAGAATTTATAATAAGAGTAAGTATTAGTTTTGGAAATAAAGATTTAAAAAATGTTTACGATTTTCATTACATACACTTATTCTTTAATGTTTAATGTTAATGAAACATCGTGTATTAGGGTGTTTAGTTCAAGACTGCAACATCTAAAAAATTTTAGTTAGGGATAAGAATGTATTCTTAGCAAGAAGGACAAGGTCTATTACAATAATTCAACACTAAAATATCTCTCTATTTATTTTTCTATTTATTTTAATAATAAATTACAAATAAGTAAAGAAAAATCTTACAAATTAGTAAAAAAAAATCTTTAAAGTAATTTATCTTAAAATGGCTGATTTGGAGATGTTACACTTTTGAACTGTGACAGCGATATCAAAGAATACCTACCCAAGAAGCGAAACTAAATGAGCGATTCGTGGACAAAAAACTGCCAAGTTTTCTCAGTGTTTTAGAGGTGGTTTAACGTCAAATATAGCTGTCAATTTATGTAGAGCAACGGTTGGTATATTATTATTAGCGTTTTGTGAAAACTGCAGTATAGTTAAGTAGTTGCATTTAACTAAGTAGTAATTAGAAATTAGATAGTTTTAGGATTTTTATTACATAAGAAAAATACATTGCGCTATTCGTAAATTTTAATTAACATTTTTGCATCCGGCTGTAAATGTTTTATCTTTAAAATTTCTAAATCAGTATTACCTTTAATGATAATTTTCGACTACGTATTTTCGACTACGTATTATGCATCATTTAATTTCTTAGTCTTTTATTTAAAATGTTTTTTTTTTGTTTTTCAAACATTTGAATTAAAACAGTAAACAAACAATAATTAAAATATAAGACAAACTCATTTCGAGGAACCAAGTCACTGCTATATCAGGATGCAATCGAAATGCATGCAGCTACCTACAGTACTTCTGGATATGTAACGTGTGGAGGGTGGGTTACCCCATGCACTTAGGCCCTACTAGGCCCATTGTGTATCCTCCTAAGATCATAGACATCCCCTAGCACGTAAACCCGTCTACAGATTGAACGTAGGTGACAACGTGGCCAAGAGGTTCTTCTCTTATATCGGACGGTGTTAGCCAATACTCGCCGAAAACAAATCTTCTAATAAATAAGAGAGTCAGGCAATCATAGAGGATATGCTCAATGGTCTCATCTTCTTGTTCGCACCCTCTGCAGGGCGCGGATTATGACAGCCCTATTATCTTCCATACTTGGCAATGACCAGTCCAAATACCTGCGATCAGGCGCAAATTCTATCTAGTCATAATGAAGTATTTGTTTGCTGTAGTGTTGTCAGGTAACTTAAAAGCTCCCTGGCAACCCTGCAGTTTCTGGTTTCCTCCCATCTTTCCTTGAATTTCACAAGAGAATGTTATTTAATTAGGTCTGTCACTACCTATGTTGTCAGTTCAATAGAAGGGCCAGGTCCAAAAAGTATTTGGTCAACTGCCTTCTTGGCTAGTGAATCAGCACCACATTGTTGATGCATACTCTTGCCACAGGTTCGTAACATTCTAGTACTAACCCTGAGTAAATTCGTAGTCTGTTCAGGGTAAGTAGTGCTTATCTGATTATCTGTATAGATGAGCTTGTTCCTACCAGTGATATTGTTTTTGGTGATTTCTTTTGCTGTCATGACAATCTCCGTGAGCTTAGTTTGAGCTGCACTGCTTACAGCCCATTTTATGTTGAGGTTCAATGAATTGGAGTATATTCCACATCCTGAGCCTTGTTTTGTTTTAGAACTGGCGGAGTAGATATGAATCATACCTGCCATTTCCGGCTCTTCTATTCTAAACATCAGTTTTTGTCCCAACCGTGCAGAGGCGTGTCATTGTCATCAAAGCTACCTCCTTGATGTAAATATCAAGGGGAGTGAGACAAAGAACGACTTCAATGGCTCTGGTTGGTGTGGTTTTCATTGCTCCTGTTATGTTGAGACATGCTGTTATCTGAATTTGTTCTAGTTTGCGGATAGCTGTCAATTTTTGGATTTTCGGTACCCAGACAACTGCATCGTATATCAGCATAGGTCTTATGATGGCCATGTAAGTCCAAGTGACGACTCTGTGGAAGAAACCGCAGGTGCTCCCCACGGTTCGTGAGTTCCATTTTAACTTGTTGTCAAAGGAGCTACCTAGGTACTTCACTTCTGTTGCAAAGTTTTGTTTTATATTTAGGAGCTCTAGAGGTTTCAATTCAATTTTCTTCCTATTCCTTGTGACAACGACCATTTCTGTCTTCTTGGAATTGATAGGCAGTGGATGGTCCTTGCATCAGTGTTCCATAATGAATGACACGAGTTGATAAAGGTGTCATGTCACAAAGGATTATTTCGAGAAAATCAAATTTAAAGTTTTACAATTGTATTACGATATATGGCTCATGATATCTTCCTATCTGATGAATAGCCGTTATTTATTAAAACTGAAAATTAGAAATACCTATCACAAACAAAAAATATAGTATATTTTAAGTATAATAGGCCATGAAAATCATTTTTTGAAAAAATGTGACATGATACATGTATCCACTTGTGTCTTCAATTGTTCTGAATATTCACAGGTTATTTGCTTACGCTATTGTGTAATGACTGTCATTATTTGTAAGTGCAATAATGATACTTATTTTGTTATTAAAATAATCTATTTTTCAAAAAGAACATAGTAAGAATTTTCTGTATGCCATTGTTACTTTAATGTGTTCAATTCTTATGAACCAAACGACAAAAATTGATTAATTTTCATACATTTCCCAGTGTATTAAGTTCCCATGCTTTAGTACATACGAAAACTCATTCTGTTTTTAAACTAAGAGGAGCGATTTGAATTTAAGTTGGCAATTCTGTAGACTTCTGATTGGTCTGATTGCAGTCAGTTTCACACATTACTTTTTAGCTGATGTTGACAGTTCTATTCTGACATTTTATATTTTATGTTTTGTTATTTGTTATCTTATCATTATTAGTTTTTTATGTTATTTCTTTAATAACAGTTCTTTTCAAAACTTTAGTAAGCAATTGTATTGAATTTCTACGATTATTGATCGTTTTACATCGTATACTATTATAGCACTTCCACGCGGAGTCCATTAAAACAACGAAAACGAATGAGTTTAGGTCATTCAAGTCTCTTAGAAAAGTAGTAAATAATCAATATGTACAAATAGGTATTGGATAATAATATAAGAACCAAAATTGTTGATGTTATATCCAAAATTTCGCAAGCCAACGGTAAGTTTTACTCATTACTTTCCAATTAAAAATAATATTAAATACTCAACATTTTTCTTACAGGTATTGCAAAGTTAACTACTTACCGGTTATTGAAATAATACCGCAATAATGGAACAATATCTAGTCCAAAAAGTGTTCATGGAAGACAAGGACTTCTAAAAACATTTGATAAGAGGTTCTAAATGCTATTCGAAGATTAATATACGATTTCTTTTTCAAAAATGAGCTCTAGATTGAATAAAATTTTGCAAGATTTGAAACATTTAGATTTGCCACAAATATATTATTTATATTCATATACTTTCTTGAGACATAATAACTAAGTAAGTTTGTAACTTTGAACAGTCAAATGTACTGTTTATTTATTATGTATATATATTTTTATAGATATTTAAAAAAAATGTCAAAGTGTATTGATAGAACGCTATATCTGTAATTTAAAATCAATCAAACAATATAGAAAAAAAAAGAGACTAAGCTTTTACTTAGATTAGGTCATATTAAGGTTTATCCACGGGCCTGAAAGGTCTTACAAGAAAGGGAAGGTGTTTTAATATTACACATGCTAATTCTGAAGGTTTTGTAAAAAATGCATTTACCATGAAGAGGCGAAATCTGAAGTATTTTAGAATTGGTTTTCTACTTTTTTTACAGTTTCCTAATGATGCTATGATTGTGATGGAAAATGCATCATATTAAAGTCGAAAAGTAGAAAAAATTCCTTTGTCATCAAGAAAATCTGAAATGCAGGAGTGGTTACGAACTAAAAATATTAAATTTATTTAAATATGAAGGCAATATCAACTTTTACACCTAATTCGGCAAGATAAAGATGCATATAATTTGTATGTTGTCGATGAAATGGCTAAAGAAACCAATAAAGTTGTGTAGTGGCTGCCCCATATCACTGCGAGTTAAATCCCACAGAATTGCTAGAGGCACAAATAAATGAGGTGGCAGCAAAAAAAACAAATCTTCTGATGTAGATTAACATATTAAGTACTTTGTGTTTTTTGTTTCTATTTCTGTTTCAATGTAAATGGCAAGATGTACTTTTCACTTATTATGTTGCAGAGGCACTTCTTATGTACTTTTCTGTTTTTTTTTTAAACTTTATTATTATTATTATTAATTAAAATATTATAGCAAATTTACAAAATAAAGATACTATTCATATGTTGTTTTTCTAACCCATATTAAAAAAAAAACTACAGAACTGTATAGTGTAGTATACAAAAATCACAACTGATCTCATTTTTATGACAAAATTTAAAGGGCACTGCGGTACCTTACACACATTTAAAACGATTACTTTTAAATAAAAATTCTTGTTCTGCAAGGTATAAGTGGTAAGAGTAGATATAAGCAGCCGTTTTTGAGAGATCTGGATTTATAAAAAGGCGTCCTTTAAATTTCACAATTAAAATTTACAATTAAAATTTTTCACCCCACAAACCCTCCCTAGCTAAATATTTTGAAAATACACCAATTATTAAAAAAATTATTTATGAAAAACTAAATTGAACTTTTAACACTCTGTATTGCCGAAATCATCCACTTTTGGACTGAAGTAAGTTGGGTTAAATCGTTATATTTAAGCCTCAGGTATATGTGGTAGCATTTTTTCTGCAATATTATAAATTAGCCAACATTGTTTTCTTGGTGTTCTACTTAAAACAAATTACAACTCTATTACTGATCTTTTTTAAACTGAAAATTGATGAATTTCTATTCAAAATGATTAAAATGTAACCAAATATTCGAGTAAATTTTATTTATTTGAAAATAAACCATTTACAAAATTGTTAACATTTAAAACTACAAAATATTTTGAATATATGTAAAAGTGCTATTCCCATCTGAATAGGTCTATAATTTGTGTATTATTATAGTAAAAGCTGGTACCAGTACACTTTCTTGGACTTCTACATACATTTAATAAGCTGTTGCCAACAAGTTTACACTTTCCACTGTTGAATATAACATCTTGTTAGTGGAGACAAAATTCGTATAGTCCATTTGATTTATTTGATTTCAAAACACTTGTCTGCAAACCTCTCTTCAGAACTTTGCTACATTTTACCTGAAGAAAGAACCTTTATTTAATTAGGAAATCCATACAACTAATGGTAATCCTGTAGTTTAATTTAAAAAAAATATGACAAATAAAATAATATATCTATAAAGAAATATAAAAATAAACATTTTTTTGTACCTGCCAAAATCCTGCATTTTAAATAAGCTCTTCTTTATTTTGTAGGTAGGTACACGGAGAAAAAAGGATAGTAAAAATAATGAGAAATATGATTACTTTAACCATGTTTTCTGGTACTATATGTGACAGCAACATAGTTTTGTTAAATCTACTATATATGCATGGCTAAAATGTATATCTACCATTACCATTCAAATATTGTAAATAAAGTTAACATTAAAATATTTTAATTCTTATTGTCCGAGATATAGTTACCTATAACAATTGTGTATTGTTGTCATAAATATACTAGTTTAGTACAAATTAAAGTATTAAATTTTAAATTAAGGTATCTGGTTTTATATTAGCTACAAATCTTTTTATTACATAGTTATATTCGTAACTATTAACGTTGAGAATATAATTTTGTCTCTATTACCATTTTAGATGTATCCAAATATGAGATAATATTTATGTTTTACCATACAGTATTATGAGTGGAAATAATTTATATGGTATATATAGTTTGTTTTAACATTGATTTTGCCATATTGATTATTGAAAATTAAAATACTGTTATAATAAATAATATTAATTATTATGGTCAATTTAACAAATTCCATTTGCGGTTATTAAAATATTGCATGGTAAAATAATAAAGGGGAATGTGAGGGTAATAAAGAAATAAAATGTATTCAAATTATTATTTTTTTTTTATTAACTAGGTGAAACATTATTTATTCTTCACATTATAAAATTAACTCATTGAAAAATGGCGAAAAATGAACTAATAACTTAAACTAGTCTAAGATATCATATTTTAAGGTTACATAACAACTTTCAAGAATATAGGAAGAGACTACAGGATGAATATAAGATAATTGTTTTTGTGGTATACATGCTAACTGTGTTGAAGGTTGTATTTTGTAACTTTGTAGGTGTTCATTAAAAGACTTTGTTATACATTTTTTAATAATAAAATATACGTTGTTATTAGGTTTTATTAAAATAAATACAATTTTTGCGAAAATTGGCATACCTCTTTTCCCAACTACTATTATATCATTATCTTTATATTTTACTCCAAATACTTCTACAAAAGCAATTCTTGTCAAGTTATTCTCTTTGTTTTCCTCTATTAAAATTTTAGTTATCTCTGGATCAAGATGCAAGTCATAAAGTTCATCAATAGATTTTGAAGAGCCGAACACTAAATCATTTTCAAATCCCTTATTTTGAGTAAGAATATTACAAAAGTGCAACTGATGTTTAATTGCAATTGTTTTTGATATGTTAACTCTTGAAGCAACAACATTTGCTATCGATTTAAGACTCTTGTGTTTTCCTTCATATCGCATTGACCACAAATGGACAGGAGGCCCTACCTTATTTAACATATCTGGCAAATGTAACATGAAATGAAATTTTGGAGTTAATTCACAATCAGGAAATAGTTCTAAATAAAGTTTATGATGGCTAATAATTAAATTTTGTAAAATTAAGCTACTGCTTTTGGATATACAAGGACTCGTGATTATCATGATAATTTTTCTTAAAAGCAAATATAATTTCCAATAATCATTATTTTCTGGAATGTCATTTCCAATAATAATACAAAAATATCGACAAAATAACAACATTTCACTAGATGACATTTTCAGTTTTTTAAATTTTGCATTGTCTTCACTTATTTTAACTGGTTTATTTCTGATTTCAGGGCCATAGTTAAAAAAGGTAATTTTGAAATTTAAAGTATCCAAATCTATTATTTTATCTACTATTATTAGTCGATGAACAATATTTCCCATAACATATAAACAAACCCCTTCAAAGACATCGTGCATAATATCCAGTAAGTAGTTCTCAGTTACATGAAATGACGGTATTTCATTAAAAACACAACTTTCTATAATACCACTTTTAGATGAATCGTTAAGAAGTAGGTCCTCGTTATAATTTATTTTTGTTCTTAGTAAAGCATTATCTAAATTAACTTGATTTCTACTAATATTACTAGGCATTTTGCAAAGCCTACAAAAATAATTTGCTCGAAAACCTTGTACAAAACCTAAAATAGTATTAATTCCAAGATTATCTCCTTGAATTAGTGTCAACTTAAACTTAACATTATGTATTTTATTTTCAACCATAATATCTATTCCTACTTTTTCCAATTGTTTTAATTCCTCTATTAACTTTGCAAATAATATTTTTGCACCAAAAGTTTTAAGATCTGAAGAATGAAATAACATAGTTAAAAAAATATTCTGTAACTTTGAACTATACTTAGGAGGTATGACAGGCAATGTATAATAAACTGCTCCTAATTTATGTATTCCTGCATGAGCACCTAGAGGATTCCCTACCTCAAATTCATCAAAATATATTAATATAGGTAACAGTAAACCGTCTACGTTTGCTGACTTGGATTTCCATAAATCACACTGAATCAAATTCGTTATTAAATTTTTATTATCTGATAAGTCATTTAAGTAGTTTGTACATTCTTTTAAAACATTTTTCATTTGAAAAAATTCTTTCAATAATTTTGAGATAGATATAAACTGGAAATTCAATTTAGAAGGCTTAAGAATTCCATTAGGAGTCAATAATAAATGCCCTCCAATAGTGACCTCTTCTGGTTTTATAAAAGTTCTCCTGCTTTCTAAAACATTAAAGCGACGATATTCAGTATTTAAATTTATAAACATATTATCAATTTCTTTACACATTTCCATTAGATATTTTTTTTCTGAATCAAATTTAAATTCACTGGTATCAATTTTCTTTTGTATCATATTTAAGGGTAATATAAAGCAATTTTGAAAATCATTAATAATGTTCTGAACTTCTTTTCTTGTTATACTTAATTCTCCGTAAAGTCGACTAATAAAAGAGTATGTGGCATTAGAAAGAATATCTTGAAAATGTTTAAATTCTTGACTTGTCTGTGAATTTATCGAACTACAAAGATCATTTTTATTAATATCTTTATTTTTAAATTCAAATGCTTGACTAGTAGTAGGAGGAGTACTACTGTCTGTGAAATTAGTTAAACATATGAAATTGGTTTCATTCTCAATGTTTAATTTATCTACGTCATGTTTATTAATATGTTTTTTAAAAGAATTGACACTTAAAAAAACTCTGCCGCAGTTAGATTGATTACACTTGTATTCATCCTGTTTGTCCAGTTTATGTATAATTTTCATATGTGTGATTAAAATTTTAACAGATTCAAAGTCCTGTTTACACATATAACAGGAAAACATATTTATATAAATAATAAACAAAGGGACTAATTTTTAACACCACACTGACTCACTTCGCTGGCAAACACTTCAATACCGCTGCTTCTTACATCTTGTCCTGTATATATTTCATACACATAATTTTGAAGGTAAGTCCACACGTGTCCGCATTCGGCAGGATATTTTGCTTCCAAAGCAAAAAATATTTTGAAAGTTGTATCCAACGCTGAAACTACATCTTTTAAAAAATACAAAATTTCATTTACTCGTATGTACGCCAAAATCCCTTCCGGGTTGCTTTTAGGTCCTACAAAAACCAAAAATGGCTGCACAGTTAAATCTTTTCTTTTTGCTTCTTTTTGAACTGTTTTAAGTCTTTCCTGCAGTTCAGTAATGACCTGAAAATTAAATGAAATATTTTTAAGTTTAGATGTACTAAACAAAATAAAAGTGTACTTTTTTGGAAATATTACTACTCTCTCTATATATAAAACAAAGCAGTTGATTAAAAAAGTATATTTTTGTATTTGAGTTTTTGTCTGAATTATTATTAATTAGATGGAATTATAGGCTTGAGCAAGTTATATTTCGAGTACAAAAATTAATAACATGCTAATATTCTAGAGGGTGATTTTTGGACCCATTTTAAGAAAAAAACTTTATATGAATATATGCCCTAAACGTCTTAACTTTTGAGATACAGGGTGTTAAAGTTTTAGGAAAAAAAATAATTTTTATTGTCATTTTCATACCACTTTAAATATTTTTATGAAATTTGATGTACGGCGCTAATGCATTAACGAGCATTTTTTTATCTCCAATAGTGGCGTCCGTACTGGACTCAGATTAGATATTTTTGAAGGAAAAAGTGGTACACCACTGCTTTCTCTTAAAATAAAAATTGTTTTTGGAGTCCCTGTTCAATTTAGAACAACTTTAAGTTTTTGTCTTTTTTTCCTACCTCACCGTTTTCGCACAAAAAATAAAATTCATTCATTTGCATCTCATTGGGCTAAAAAACGATTAATGTTACTTTAAATAATAATTTATTTAAGTGGATAACTTTTATTTACGCCACTGTTGGAAATAAAAAAATGTTTTTTAGGTCAAAAAATGCTCGTTAATGCATAAACGCCGTACACCAAATTTCATAAAAAGTGGTATGAAAATGACAATAAAAAATTAAAAATGAACACCTTGTATCTCAAAAGTTAAGACGTTTAGGACATATATTCATATTCGCCCCCTTAAATATTAGCATGTTTTTGAGAAACACCCTGTATATTCAATATACAGGTACGGAAAATATACCTTAGAAATCGACAGAAATGGCTGAAGGCACCAATACTAATATGTCTGTTCGATTCATTGCAAGGTATACTTTCCTTGTTGGAAATACCGAATTTGTATATTCGTTCAACTTACATTTACGTGAATAACGAAAGTTCTAGCAACCTCCGCTCTTGAAGGTCTCCAACTTTTTTTTCCATTTCTTATAGTAGTTGGTGAAAATAATAAAGGCAATGTCATTATTGCAATAAAATCTAAAACCACATTTAATCTTAGTACGGTTTATAATCAATTAATAAAAAACTAAGCATTTTCTCACCATTAAATAAATCATCTTCCTTTATGATTTTTTTTTGAGCCCAATTCTTAGTATGCATTGCTGTAGGAAATTCCATTTTTTAAAGAGATTTTTGTCGTTTTCATTATATAATTGATTAAAATCATTAATCAGTAGTTCATAGCCATCAGGCTGTTTAATAATCGGAAACATTGACATGTATTGATATAGATCAGTCGAATGCAGTAACTTTCTTCTTGCATTAAAAGACAAACTCCAATGTGAAGATACTTCTTCAAACGGAGACAGATTATTTTTTACGTAATCTAAAGAAATTTGTTCCTGTACATTATTTATCGGTTCATTCTCTATTGAATTTACTACCGTTCCTAAAACAAAAAAATCATAATGATTTTTATAAAAATCATGTGTTTTATAAAGCAAATGCTTACAATCATATGCCGCCTGCACAAAACATTTTTCAAAGAATGAGATATAGGTACCTGTTCTTTCTAAAAAATTATAAACTTTTCTTGCATTCGTATATCTGGCCCATAATTTTCCAGAGCATTGTTTTTTTGGAGTACTGTTCGACTTTGGTTCATAAGGACGAAAATAAATTGTGGCATGTTCAGTAGGAAAACACTCTTGAATTTCTCTTGATGCTTTTACAAATTCCCTTTGAGGTATTCTTAAAAATTAAAATATAACATGTAATTAATGATAAATCAAATTTTATATCTATATGTTCTCATACTTATAATTGGGATATTTCAGAAATAGAAAATCTATGATCAATTTACAGATTTTTCCTCTCGTGTACTCATTTAATGAGTTCTTGTTTCTTATAATTAGTCTTCCTTCAGAAGACTTTTCCAAATAATTTAGTAAGCCCTAAAAAGAAAAGAAACTTCCAAATTAAGATGTATCATACATCAAATTTTTAACCTTTAACTACACACGCTGGTGTAAAAAGTAGACGAGTTAAACTAAAAAGTCTGCCATTTTTAAATTAAAAGTATGTTATTTAAACATTGACACTTTGTTTTTTAAGTATTTTAGAGAAAAATAAATAATTTAATTAAAAACAAAATGGATGGTCAATAGGTGTATAAAGTACACCATGCATGAATTTGTATAATAATTTAGGGCGCATGTAGTTAAAGGTTATTTATTTAAACTAGATTTTTTATTTATACAGGGTGAGTCATGAGGAACCTTACAGACTTCTCTACCATATGTAGAGTCTCTTAGGGGGTATATCACATGAGCATTAAAAAGTGGCAACTCCCCTTCGTTTTGGGAATTTTGACAAAAATTTATATGGCCGTAAAATCTACAAGGATCAGTAGATTTCTCTAATTTTTTGGTGAAACTGTACACTGTTGTCTAACATTTAATTAATATCCTCAAAAGTTAAAAATTCCAGGGCAGGCTTAGGAAAAATTAATCTCGACGAGTCATATCAAAAAGTTCACCATATACGATTTTTTTAAATTATAATAAGAGAATTTGAAAGTACTCACATAGACAATCAAAACTGTGTATGTGACATTTTTGTCACATTTTCGTTAAATTTTTTATTAAGATTCGATTTTGGACAAAACTGAAAAGTCACCTTAATGGGTCACAGAATATTGTTATAACTTAAAGAAAACATTGTCACTTTTTAATGCTCATATGATACACCCCTTAAGGGACTCTACCTATTGTAGAAGTCTGTAAGGTTTCTCATGACTCACCCTGTATAAAATTTCAAATTTTTTTCAAACTATTTTTTTAGGCAATTTCAACATTGAAAATATTAGCTTACTAATTCAAAACTTATTTTTTTAAATCAAAATAATTTTTATTGACATTTTTTTCTTTTGGTGATAAATTTTACAATTCCAATTTATTTTAACGCTTAAGGAGGTCCTTTCGTTCACCCCTTTCGCCACCAATGTTAAATAAAAAATATTAGATTATGACTAAAATTTATTTTTTTTTTCTAATAGTTGAAGTCCTTATTTATCTAATAGTGAACTTTTAAGTATACCTTACCGTGCAAATTTTTGAGAAATTTGTTTTTTTAAATGTGAGTTTTTGTACAGTGTCTTACGAGAAAGTAAGACCCCAACAACAATTCTCGAATTATACTATTATTTATTGATTAGATGGAGTAGAAAAAAACTAAAAATAGGGTTTTTGAAATATTTAGGTTTTGTTTTTTACAATAAAATATATAGGTTACCGTGGAATTTATTGAGAAATTATTATTAAAAAAAAAATTCAAGTAACCTAGTTGAAAATTTTTTGTTATTTTTTAATATTAATTTCTCAATAAATTCCACGGTAACCTATATATTTTATTGTAAAAAACAAAACCTAAATATTTCAAAAACCTTATTTTTAGTTTTTTTTTACTCTGTCTAATCAATAAATAATAATATACTTAATTATAATTCGAAAATTGTTGTTGAAGTCTTACTTTCTCGTAAGACACTGTACAAATACTCACATTTAAAAAAAAAATTCTCAAAGGTATAGTTAAAAGTTCACTATTAGATAAATAAGGACTTCAACTATTAGAAAAAAATTAATTTTAGTCATAATCTAATATTTTTTATTTAACATTGGTGGCGGCGAAAGGACCTCCTTAAAAAAATAAAATATCAATTTTTTTTTAATCGGATATTGCTTTAAAAATTTTTATTTCCAAAAATGGTGATTTTTGTATTTTTTTATATTTTAATTTCTTCCAAAAATTTTAATTGTATAAAAATGTTTTTATAAGTTAATGTTTTTATTTTTTTATTTAACCAAACACAAATTGAGTTAAAATCGTATATTTTATTTTTATTGTTACACAAACAAAATTCAAAAGTTAAAGATTATTAAATTAGTTGCGACCTTAAAAATCAATGTATTAGATAAAGACAACTTTAAAAATTTGCAACAAAGAAGTAATAAACATTCGTACTGAATATATTTTTAACTTACATTTTCAAATAAGACATCCTCATTTTCTTTTTTTCTTTTTTGTGACACTTCTGGTGACTCTAAATCATTTATATTTATAATATTTTGTAATGGACTTGTAATATAATTAACCTCAGAAACTTTGGTGATGGTTGAAGAGGATTCTGATAGATTATCAGATCCTGACGCCAAATCAGAAAAATTGTCAATTATTATGACATCATCCAAAGTAGACTGAAAATAAATATATTGTCATATAAACAGTATAATCAGACAGCATAGGTTTTTGTTTATTAAATACTTTCTACCTACATTTTTATTTTTCATTTCTACAGCCATGTAATCACAATATTTTTTTTTGAACTTTAAGCGCACTCCCATATTTGGGATTAACTCTTTAATACTGTCGTCATTTAAGAGCAAAAAAGCTTCATCATCTATCCCATTTTCTAAAAATAATAAATTAATTAAAGCATCCGTAGTGATAATGCAGTGCTTTCATTTCAAAACCAGACAGTTAAAAAACTTTTGATTTTATGTAAAAAAAAAACACGTCAACTTTTGTTTGCAAAGGAACGAATTGGCATATAAAATTTATACTCAGAAATCTAACCCTCTGGAGCCCGGCAGAACCCCCTATTTTTATTTTCAAAATAGCAAGTATGGTCAAGTTACACATTGGAATATGAATAATTCACCCAGATAGCACAGGACGTCCCATGGACGTCCTGATTTGGTCCCTTGTTGGTCCCGGACCTAAATAGGACGTCCACTGGACTTCCGATTACAGTTAACACTAGGACGTCCTTAGAAGGACGTCCTCTGGACGTCCTATTTTGGTCCCGTTTCGACAAAGCGTTTAGTTTTCGGTCCGAGTCCGGGACGTTAATGGGACGTCCAAGGGACGTCTATGGGACTTTGTATGCACTAGCATCGTTGGTCTTTGAATCGATAACTTGAAATTCAACGTTTTGATTTTGCAAGAGTATGAGGACAGAAAACCTAACCTATCATTTATTTTCAAATGAACAACAATAGCTACAATTTTCGGCATTCAATAATTAACTTAAATAAGTGAGTTAGATTAACGAAGAAAAAAGGTTATATAGTGTTATTTGTTATTTTTTTGATGTTGGTGGTAAAGTATGGTTATAAAGTGAAGTGAGTGTTTTGTGTTGATGTGAGAATAAGTGATGTGTATTGTCGGTAGCCGCTGGCGGAAAGAAAATACCTTAATGGCGGAAAGTTGGAACAAAACTAATTTGGACAAAATTATAATACTCAGTTTTGTCGACACAAGCTATAAGTAGGACCCAAGGTTTCATCTTGCCAGCGCTGTGTGTTAAATTTAATTAATTCCTGTTTTTTTTTTGTAAACTGAAAACGTTTAACTCTAGCTAGGTTTTTTAGGATAAAAGTTGTTAAATAAAGCTCTTTTATTGTTAACATTTTTGTTATTATTACCCTTTATGGATTATGGTCAAATATCGTCCCTCGGACGTCTGATTTACGTCCCTAGGACGTCCCGCAAAGGTCCCTATGACGTCCTTTTGGGATGTCCCAGGGACGTCCCTAAGATGGACAGAAACGGGACATTAGGACGTCCATGGGACGTCCAATTGACGTCCCGGTACCAAAATAGGACGTCCCTCGGACGTCCTTTATGTCCCTAAAGGACGTCTTTTAGACGTCCATAAGACGTCCGTGTGCTATGTGGGCAGCAATATGGCGGCTATTCATTACGTTACTTTTTACTTTTGATTTTAACACCTTCTAGCTGGATAAAAAACTGTTACGTTTTGGAAAGTGTGACACTTCATTTGAAAACTAATTTTATTGCATAATTTGTTATTTTAGTTGATTACGATTAAAGTTTGTATATCTTAACATTATAAATCTGCATGAATTTTCTATTATTTAGGTTCATGTTTCATTAAATTCTGTTTTGTCATATTGTTTTAAATTACTAATACAATTAACTTTTAATCAAAGTGTTATAATTTAAAATATGTAACAGTTTTTTTATATCAACAGAGGGCGCTAAAATCATAAGTAACGCAATGAATAGTCATATTGTCCAATTCCTTATAAAAATACCTTTCCAATGATGTGTTTGACAATTCGTCCCATTGCCAATAAAAGTTAATTTTTTTTATTTTGACTGGTTGGTTTTATAATGAAAGCATTGTCTAATTAATACCTCAATTAAAAAATAAATTTATTTTTTTTATTTGCAAGCTTTTTATATTTTGCGCCATTTAAGTTGGCAACAACCACATGATGAATAAGTTAAATAAACTTTGACAGTGGCGTACGGCATGGGTAAACTAAGTAACACCTTCACCCCTTTTAATTTTTATGTCGCTGTCCAAATACTTATTTGGACAAATTTTAGATTTTTGATGAAAATCACTCACTTTATAAGTTCCCAACAAGAGTACAAAATTTATTTAAAACACAAAAAAATAAAATTACAGTTTGAATAAGTTTTTGGACAGTGGTGTAAAATTTAGAAGGGATGAAGGTGTTACTTACCTATGCCGTACGTCACTGGCAAAGTTTAATTAACTGATTTTGTTTCTGATAGGTGTACCTATCTTATAACACCAAAATGTTTGTCAAATTTAGTAAAATTATATTTAAAAATAAAAAAAATATACTTATTAATAATTTTCTAATTTTCATCTTTAACACCCCATATTGCGGATAGAAGTAATATTTTAACTAAGAATGATTCTTAATGAGACACCTTGTATTTTTGTTTAATTGTATAATTTACTGTTACCTACTGACATTCGATATATCATACGCGTGGCAACATTGACAACACTGTGCGACGCGGCTGATCAAATTTGCGCAGGACAATGACGGTAGACATATCATGTCGATCTTGCACGATGCGATGCGACGTGCGACGATGAGAGAGACGCCGCCGACAAGACGAACAAGAACAAGATGGAAGAAGGAAATCGATAATATTGGTTTCCTATGTTACTCATGTATTTTTTGATTAATTGTTTTGTTCTTTCAATGGTTGTCTAATGAACAAATAATAAAATATTGAATTTGTGAAAGCGAAAATTGAGATGTGACCTTTGTAGCAGACGAAAAGGGACATTCAATTTCACACGTCTCAATTCTCGCTTGCACAAGAGTACAAAGTGGAAAATAACTTAATAACTACTACAAACACATAAGAATGTCGAAAGAACTAGTATTAAATTCAGAACAAAATACCATTTTTACAAGCTAACCTATATCAAATAAAATAAAAGATGTTTTAAACTCAAATACTCCCCCACTCAAGCCTATACCCATAACGCCTATCAAAAATAATGCATATTTATAAAGCTTACCTTCAAAGATGCTAATAAGGTCCTCGAATCCCCACTGATTTAACAATAAACTTGGTGCACTCATTTCAACACAATCATAGCATACGTATCTGTACCAAATATAAATCAACAATGGCGAGCTGGCGTTGGCTTGTTAGCGACCGCCGCGACCGGTAACCGGTACACGTAAAATGTCGAAGCCAGTCGACAGAGTTTAAAATTTAGAGATGGGGAAACGAAGCCTTTACTAGTTATTTTTGTACCTAATACCAATGATGGATTTTAATTATTACGATTTGTATGCTTAGGGCTTACTAAACGGGAATATATTTATTTAGAAAATAAAATATGATATGGTAAATAATAGTATATTAATTTTATAAACCTATTATCATAACTATATGGTAACAGTTAGGATACAGACCTTTGTTTTTTAACTGAGAATAGTAAAACTTATAAATAAGAAAAGTATTCTTAAATATATAAACCTTAATATTTATTTATGGTACTCAATAAAAATTTGTATTTAAACTCATACTAGAAATTCTTATTCGGTTTACAGAAACGTTTCGTTGACTGTATATACCATACAGATTTTTCTCCGTGTAGGTAGGTAGGTCGGTAATAATAGGTGCTTAATTTCATTTCAACAAATAGAACTGGCATACCTATTTATATAATGTTTCCATCAAATTGAAAAACCTACTATCACAGTTTAGGTACTTATAAAACAATAAATAATAAATATCGAATTAAAACTCTATGTTTAACTCAAAATGTAAAAAAATATTTTGTATTTTGTTGGGCAACATTTTACTCAATTTACTGTCACGACTTGACAATTAGTCGCTGCTTAGGTGATTCTCTTCTCATTATACTGGCGCGAGCTGCGATATGAGACGAAGTAATAAAAAAATAAAAGTACAACTAAAATATAATAATTATAAATCAAAAACGAAATGAGCACAATTTAGTGTCATCTTTATTCGCTGGTTTTCTAAAACTTTTACTTCATAACAAAGTTTTGAAAAGTTTTTCTTGAAATGATACAAGACACACTCAAATTTACCGCTAAAATGATATCTAGTTACGTTTTTTAGTTATTTTTCCCTGTGTAAATAGGACTTTTCAATTCGCTCCTCCTAGTTTAAAAACAGAGTATAGTATATGCTAAATTGGGTAGAAAAAGGGTAGAAGTACAATCTAAATCAATATTTGATTGCCAACAGTCCCTCCAGGCCCTGGCAGAACATAACAAGGTAACCCTTGAATGGGTGCCAGAACATGAGGAAGTGTTTGGAAATAAGAAGGCAGACCTCCTAGCAAGAAAGGGGGCGAAAAAAACTCTTATTGGATCAGAACCCACATGTGGTATCTCATGCCAACATGTTAAAAGGGTGTTAAAGGAACAAAAAAATAGAGAACACCACAGGCTCTGGTTAGAACTTCCTGGACTTAGACAGTCCAAAAGATTCATAGAGGGGCCATCCACGAGCAGACAATATCAACTGCTAAACCTTAGCAGAAGCGAACTCAAAGCCGTAATAGGACTCCTTACGGGACACTGCGGCCTTAGAAGACACCTAAATCTCTAGGGATATCTGATGACTCCCTATGTAGAATATGTGAAGAGGAGGACAAAACTCCTATTCACATACTTTACCACTATCGGAACCTTAAATGGGAACGGGAATGGTACTTCGGGGTACAATATCCGGAACCTGAAGAAATCGCGAAAGTGTCCATCAGACATATTCTTGAATTCATCAAGAAAATCAATCTGATGGGATAGAAACTGTAAGGATACAATAAGCCTAGAGCTTTAGTACAAGTGGGCTTTGAACCACGCCCTAATTCAGATAGATAGATATGCTAAATTTAAATACTTAGCATATACTTAGAACGTACAATCAAATAAAAGTAGATACTAATTGCATACTGTACACATACTTGAAGTACATTCTTAGTATCTGCATAGTACGTATAAACAACGTCTCGTAACATATACTTAGTATATTTTGAGTATGTATTAAATATAGTATATACTAAGAATGCATAATTTTAACCTTAGAAAGAAACGTTTCTGGAATCATTTCGCATAAGAACGTTTTAAAAATAGTAATTATGAATAGGTAATATTTTTAAAATTAATGTTCTATAAAAAAAGTAATGTATATGTGCGGTAATAATGAAGCATATTAAATGTTACAATAGTATTATAAATGTTACATATCTTCTGATATATAACATTGTTCCTTACAGGTACTTAACCCATTATATCATCTGAAATGCAGGAGTGGTTACGAACTAAAAATATTAAATTTATTTAAATATGAAGGCAATATCAACTTTTACACCTAATTCGGCAAGATAAAGATGCATATAATTTGTATGTTGTCGATGAAATGGCTAAAGAAACCAATAAAGTTGTGTAGTGGCTGCCCCATATCACTGCGAGTTAAATCCCACAGAATTGCTAGAGGCACAAATAAATGAGGTGGCAGCAAAAAAAACAAATCTTCTGATGTAGATTAACATATTAAGTACTTTGTGTTTTTTGTTTCTATTTCTGTTTCAATGTAAATGGCAAGATGTACTTTTCACTTATTATGTTGCAGAGGCACTTCTTATGTACTTTTCTGTTTTTTTTTTAAACTTTATTATTATTATTATTAATTAAAATATTATAGCAAATTTACAAAATAAAGATACTATTCATATGTTGTTTTTCTAACCCATATTAAAAAAAAAACTACAGAACTGTATAGTGTAGTATACAAAAATCACAACTGATCTCATTTTTATGACAAAATTTAAAGGGCACTGCGGTACCTTACACACATTCAAAACGATTACTTTTAAATAAAAATTCTTGTTCTGCAAGGTATAAGTGGTAAGAGTAGATATAAGCAGCCGTTTTTGAGAGATCTGGATTTATAAAAAGGCGTCCTTTAAATTTCACAATTAAAATTTACAATTAAAATTTTTCACCCCACAAACCCTCCCTAGCTAAATATTTTGAAAATACACCAATTATTAAAAAAATTATTTATGAAAAACTAAATTGAACTTTTAACACTCTGTATTGCCGAAATCATCCACTTTTGGACTGAAGTAAGTTGGGTTAAATCGTTATATTTAAGCCTCAGGTATATGTGGTAGCATTTTTTCTGCAATATTATAAATTAGCCAACATTGTTTTCTTGGTGTTCTACTTAAAACAAATTACAACTCTATTACTGATCTTTTTTAAACTGAAAATTGATGAATTTCTATTCAAAATGATTAAAATGTAACCAAATATTCGAGTAAATTTTATTTATTTGAAAATAAACCATTTACAAAATTGTTAACATTTAAAACTACAAAATATTTTGAATATATGTAAAAGTGCTATTCCCATCTGAATAGGTCTATAATTTGTGTATTATTATAGTAAAAGCTGGTACCAGTACACTTTCTTGGACTTCTACATACATTTAATAAGCTGTTGCCAACAAGTTTACACTTTCCACTGTTGAATATAACATCTTGTTAGTGGAGACAAAATTCGTATAGTCCATTTGATTTATTTGATTTCAAAACACTTGTCTGCAAACCTCTCTTCAGAACTTTGCTACATTTTACCTGAAGAAAGAACCTTTATTTAATTAGGAAATCCATACAACTAATGGTAATCCTGTAGTTTAATTTAAAAAAAATATGACAAATAAAATAATATATCTATAAAGAAATATAAAAATAAACATTTTTTTGTACCTGCCAAAATCCTGCATTTTAAATAAGCTCTTCTTTATTTTGTAGGTAGGTAGGTAGGTAGGTCGGTAATAATAGGTGCTTAATTTCATTTCAACAAATAGAACTGGCATACCTATTTATATAATGTTTCCATCAAATTGAAAAACCTACTATCACAGTTTAGGTACTTATAAAACAATAAATAATAAATATCGAATTAAAACTCTATGTTTAACTCAAAATGTAAAAAAATATTTTGTATTTTGTTGGGCAACATTTTACTCAATTTACTGTCACGACTTGACAATTAGTCGCTGCTTAGGTGATTCTCTTCTCATTATACTGGCGCGAGCTGCGATATGAGACGAAGTAATAAAAAAATAAAAGTACAACTAAAATATAATAATTATAAATCAAAAACGAAATGAGCACAATTTAGTGTCATCTTTATTCGCTGGTTTTCTAAAACTTTTACTTCATAACAAAGTTTTGAAAAGTTTTTCTTGAAATGATACAAGACACACTCAAATTTACCGCTAAAATGATATCTAGTTACGTTTTTTAGTTATTTTTCCCTGTGTAAATAGGACTTTTCAATTCGCTCCTCCTAGTTTAAAAACAGAGTATAGTATATGCTAAATTGGGTAGAAAAAGGGTAGAAGTACAATCTAAATCAATATTTGATTGCCAACAGTCCCTCCAGGCCCTGGCAGAACATAACAAGGTAACCCTTGAATGGGTGCCAGAACATGAGGAAGTGTTTGGAAATAAGAAGGCAGACCTCCTAGCAAGAAAGGGGGCGAAAAAAACTCTTATTGGATCAGAACCCACATGTGGTATCTCATGCCAACATGTTAAAAGGGTGTTAAAGGAACAAAAAAATAGAGAACACCACAGGCTCTGGTTAGAACTTCCTGGACTTAGACAGTCCAAAAGATTCATAGAGGGGCCATCCACGAGCAGACAATATCAACTGCTAAACCTTAGCAGAAGCGAACTCAAAGCCGTAATAGGACTCCTTACGGGACACTGCGGCCTTAGAAGACACCTAAATCTCTAGGGATATCTGATGACTCCCTATGTAGAATATGTGAAGAGGAGGACAAAACTCCTATTCACATACTTTACCACTATCGGAACCTTAAATGGGAACGGGAATGGTACTTCGGGGTACAATATCCGGAACCTGAAGAAATCGCGAAAGTGTCCATCAGACATATTCTTGAATTCATCAAGAAAATCAATCTGATGGGATAGAAACTGTAAGGATACAATAAGCCTAGAGCTTTAGTACAAGTGGGCTTTGAACCACGCCCTAATTCAGATAGATAGATATGCTAAATTTAAATACTTAGCATATACTTAGAACGTACAATCAAATAAAAGTAGATACTAATTGCATACTGTACACATACTTGAAGTACATTCTTAGTATCTGCATAGTACGTATAAACAACGTCTCGTAACATATACTTAGTATATTTTGAGTATGTATTAAATATAGTATATACTAAGAATGCATAATTTTAACCTTAGAAAGAAACGTTTCTGGAATCATTTCGCATAAGAACGTTTTAAAAATAGTAATTATGAATAGGTAATATTTTTAAAATTAATGTTCTATAAAAAAAGTAATGTATATGTGCGGTAATAATGAAGCATATTAAATGTTACAATAGTATTATAAATGTTACATATCTTCTGATATATAACATTGTTCCTTACAGGTACTTAACCCATTATATCATCTATGAAGAACCTGCTATATAACAAAATTATATAATTTTTTACAGTAATCATGCGAGTTATTATGTAACATGTAAGGTACTTTATTATGTAAGACGATATATATATGATACATATTTGTTATATGTTTGTGTTTGCGGGGCACATAACGAATGCATAACTAACCGATGCTCATTTTGTCGAATTCACACTTTATTTACAGAAAAAACAGCATACATAAAAAAATTACATCCTTAATCAATTTTTTTACAAATCTTTTCATACATGTTTTAAATGAGTATTTGGTGACTATATGAGTATTCAATTATCAAGATATTTATTTTAAATTTTATTTAATTTAGTATTTGGTTTTAGACACAGCACCAAATATTATTAAAAATTCATCTGATTAAGAAAATGGTAACAAATGAGTCTTCCTATATATATATAATTTATATTTCTGTAAATTGTAAATATGTAGGATAATATATTTTCCTTTAAATTCAAGACAATTTTAAGATATGGCAACACAGCGTCGAAACATTCGCTACGTTTGCTCCATCGGACACCTATAACTTAGGACCTGAACTAAACTTCAGTACAAACGCAGCAAAATTTTTAATTTTACATGAAATCGTAATTTGTGCACAATTTAAAAAGTACACTACACTGATTATTAAAATTGGGCAAGAATATTCAAAAAGATATGTAGAATGCTGTAAAGTTTTCTAAACTGCATCTGTGACTATCACTTTTTTATATTTTTTAATAGTATTTAATAATTAGCAGGACAAATGAAAATGTCTCGTTGCAATATCATTAAACATTTTACTATAATGGCGGCCTTAACTACTGTTAAATGAAATTTAATTAAATTTTCAGTTGGTACACTTTTTTCTCCAAAATTGTTAACAGTATGATATAAATGAAAAATTTTCCCAATAAGTATTCAACTATTATAATTTATTTATAATATTGAATTCTTTTATTTTTTTAATAAAGTTTTTTTCTTATTTTGACTTTTAAAATGACATTTTTTGGCATCACTGTGTCAAAATGAACTACTTTATTTAACCAGTTGCATAATGTTAAACATTATAAAACCAATTACGAAATGCATTATTTTATGTAACAAGTAAATATTTTTGGGACGAGCAGATCGGGGTCCCGCAACATTAACGAGTTACATAAAATGGCATTTCGTAACGTATTACATACAATATTTTCTAATTTGTACTTTCTAGGCTACTTTCTTGTATTGGTAGTTGCATATAATTAACTTCATTCTTTTATTGACAAATAAAAAAATCATATTTGTTGCTTGTTAAACTTATTTAGATTTTAAGAAAGTGGGTTATTTTGTCGTGTATTGTGTATTAATTATTTTGCGCTGATTTAGAATGGTAAATAAGGACCAAAGCAACAATATTACTAGGTTTTAAGTTTAACCAAATTCTATTTGTATAAGCCTACCTGCCCTTTTTTGATATAAACTTTCAATGTATATTATTGATTTTAAAACAAAAAAAACTTTAAACTGTGTATTTTTATTTTTCTTTTTGCAACACGTAATATAATAAATTTTTCGAAATAATTTTCATTATGTTCAACATTATGCAACTGGTTGCGTAAGGTAGATCGTTTTAACACTTGCTGCGATTACAAAAAATGACACTTTATGTATATTATGTCAAAATTAGAAAAAATCCATTTTAATCCCCACCTGTCCATAGTTATTATATTTCTAAGTATTTTAATATATATTTTGTACAATTTTAAAGCAAAACATATTTAGATCAATAATAAAGAACTTACCTAATTTGGAAAATTCATTAGTTAAATTAGCAGCCTTACCTAAAACAAAAAAACAAATATTTTAATAATGCTTTTCAGAGCCATAAAATAAATCCAAAAATATGTTTTCTACATCCACATGGATATTAGCTATTCTACGCACAGACTACAAAACGAAAAAGTATGTCATTGCGTTCAACCATTGTATTTAGATCAACTAGTAGAACAACCTTATGGAAGTTTTATTGGAGGCATTCTGTCGCGCCATCTGTTGGAATAAGTACAGAACTTCATCAAAATTGGTCCGTGCGCTAGCGCCCCCTCGATCATTGAGTATAAAATTTGAAACATATAAAGTTTTCTTTATATTTAAAATCATTTGAGTAGATTGTGTTGGGCACTGCATTATTTGGTTTGGATGCTTCATGAATTAAGTCATTTTATAGGTAGGTGCGTAGGTATACAATGTTTGATCTGCAAACGAGTTCTAAAAATTTTAAAATATGAATTAAAAGCCTATTAAATGATTTTAAATTTAATTATTACCTACATTTTTTGTTTTATGTGAAAAAGAAATCAAATTGTTAATAAATTTTCATTTTCAAATAAATTTAACACATTAAATAATTAAACTGTAATAATTATAATTAGGAGTACCTAGTAGTAGTAGTATGAGTTTGGTAGGCTCGATCGTTATGGGAAAATGGAATTTCTATAATACCTAATCATCAAATGAAACTTATAAATTGAAAGAAAATAAGATACCTAGTTTGTGCTTAATTATATTTATTATTTTTCCACATAATAGTGTACAATTGATTTTATTCACCTAAATAGGTATTCATAAACGTGATGAAAATAAATATTCTAATATAAAACATTAAAAAGTGTCATAAATTCTATAAAATGGTAGGTGCATTATAGGTGTTATATTGAAGTGGATTAGCTTGTAAATAAAATCTGGATTAAAAAATAAAACTACTATAAATATTTCATGTTTGTATTTTTTTAAAATCGCAGGATGATTCTCAAGAAAATCGCCCTGTATAAAGTAGAAGATAATGAAATTTTGACTATTTTATTATGACGATAGTAATATTTGTGAACTTATAAAGAGGTCCGAGTCAATCATATTTCTAAAACTCGAATGTTAATAATTAATTCTCTACTTTGTTAGTTAATAAATACATAATTTTGTAGTTTTTATTCAACCCATCAGGAACAAGGTAGATATTTAAAGAGATCAAACGTGAATTCTACTTAATAGGTAATTTGAAAAAACTCCGTTTAAAATAAAACGCAATAAACATTATAAAACAAAATTTATTGTACAGAAATAACAACTTATAGTGGATTTTATTTGTTGCACTAGGTGTTAGTGTTCTGCATTGAACGTTTGATTTGTTCGGTGTAGCTTCAAATATTTTGAGTAGCAAATATGATAGTTCGAATATAGTACGAGTGTAACACTAGTGCAACAAATAAAATCCTCTATTAGAAAATTATAAAAATCAAAGACATCTAATTATGTTTAAATATTGATAATTTTATATTCTTAGCCCCTTCACGAGTTTTCATTGAATTTGAAATACTTTTACAATATTTATAAAGTTGTGTTCTCAGTAATAAGTTTAAAATATATTCTCTATGTTCTTTACATTCTGGATTTACATTCTGCCATTCTGGCAAATCTTTGGTAATTCGTCTTTTAATTTTATTGGTCATAATGTTAATAATTCTTTTTGTTAAACATTTATGTACATGACGGGAAAACAAATTTAGGCTTAACCAAGTGAATGAAACTAATAACTCAGTAGGAGTTTTTAGTCGAGATTCATTATTTATATAATAGTTTTTGTAAAAAATTAAAAGCTCTTGTTTATTTGAAATATTTTCTTTTCCCTCTAATGTATCCGAACAAGATTGACATTTGTATTTTTCAATATATTTCTTTGCCAAATACCCAGCAAAGTATGACGTAGAACACATTTCTAAATGGAACAGATCTTCAGAATATTGAACATTGGCTTCGTCTGAAACCGTGGAAGAATCTGTATCAGTTCCCTTTTGGGACAGTAATTCTTCCTCTACCCCTATAGGTATATTTTCAATAGTATCATTTAAATCGAATAAAATATCATCACCATCATCATTAGTTCCTGAATTAGCAGTAGTTGGTGGTCTCAAAAGATTGGTTACTAAATTCGACTTAAATGCAAATCTAAATGATTTTACCGTAGGATTCCTGTTATAACCACCTTTCTGGCGGTAAATTGAAAACTGATTTTCGAGACAATCTTGGATTAATCGACCTGTAAATAAATAAGAAAATCCTTTGGCTTTTTGACTGTTAAAAATCATTTTGATAGAATTTATTGTCAATAGGAAGCAGTCAAAGCTGGGAGGTCTTTTCAGATTTCCCTTTTTATCAACTTTATATAGTTCAGACAATAGATTGTAGCCCTCGTCCATTGCTTTCCAAACGTCTCTATTTTTGTCACTAAGGACTCTGTTGCATGGTTTTGTTGAGTAGAATTGGCTACTATTTAAAGCATCAAAGAGGTCATTAATAGTTTTTACAAAATATGCTGTATGTTCAGCTGTATTAGATTTCAATTCACCCGTACGAATTACTGTTTTAATAGCAGCAGCCATACTGTGACTCAATAATTGGCCAGCCAACTTCACGCTTAATTTTTCAAAAGGATTGGGGTGTAGGTGTTTGTCGCATACTTTAAGGAGTGCCCTTCCCGTGGTACTCATTTTATCTATGCTATAAGTTTTTTCAATATCAGAATAACAAATGAATTTTCCCTTATATACGAAATTTGTATACAAAAAATTGTTTCTGATACACTTTAAAAGATGTGGTGCATCATAAATAGCAAAATATTTTTGTTCATTTATATAAAAAAAAGGACTTTCTACAGTAACACCCAGCGATTTGAAAACACTTTGATTTACTGTAGACAAATCGCAAACAATACCAATTGGTTTCAAATTTATTACAGAAAGCTTGTTAAGGCACTCTTTTATTATTTTTAACAAAGATTCGGTTTTAACACCATCACCGGAAACAAAATAACCTATAGGAATTTTCCATTTGGAATAAATTCCTCTTAACATAAGTACTAAAGCTTGACTTGCCGGTGCTGGTTTTCTACCAAGGAAGCCCAAATCTTCAAAACCTTCAATCATGTCTAATTTTTCGTTGTATTCTAGATGTCTCTTTATTGACATCTCATCAAAAATTAAAATGCATTCTTTATCTATTAAACTCATTGTTTCTGCCTTGACGAATAACCTACTGAAAATATTTCTATTGAATCCGGGTTGACAATTAAATTTCTGTAACCAGCTTCGTAATGTCGTTATTGCTGGTAAAATAAATCCCTTACTTCTCAAATATTTATAAGTAGCAGGACTCTTATAATATAAAGATAATGCTGTTTTCTTTTCGGATGCTAACCATGAATAGCGAATTTTATGTCTCATTTGCATTCTTAATATTGTTTGAGAAAAATGAGTTTTACCTACTTTGTACATAGTTTGTGAAGAAGCTGAATTTTTTTAATTTTTACCTTCGACTGAGCCAATTGTGTTTGAAGATTGTTTATTTGTTTTCTAGCAATCACTAGCTGGTTCTTTAAATGTTCATTTTCTTCATCTTTGTTCAATTTTATTTTTTTCTGTGGTTGTTGAATAGGAAAATTTTCTAGTTCCATTAAAAATTCTTTATCTTCTTCATTTTCATCATCTAGAGAATTCTCTACCAATTGACTTGTTGATGGTTCACTGTCATGAAAGATTCGTTTTCGTTTGTGGCTCAAATAACATCTTGGTGTAATAATATTTGATGAACAGTTTTCTTCATCGGAGTCAATTTCTTTAAATTTTAAAGGTATAGCATCGCTACTTAACTTTTTCTGCTGAAGAAATTGAGAACTAAAATGTTTGCTACAAATAAATCTTTTTTTTAAAGACTTCGGACTAGTTTCCAATAAGGCTGAGTTCCCTACAAGAAATAAAAAATTGAAACAACTGTTAATTTTATTACTTCATGCTCATACCAGAATGTAAGATCCACTTCTTACATAGTTCTTTGTCATTGACCGGAAAAGAAAATCTTCTGAGTCCTGGCACTAGTCTCTGAGATAAATTACATTCATAATATGCACACTTATTTCCAGACATCTACAACAAAAAATTTAAAGTTATATAATCTGTATATTTCAATATTTTTAAATGTGGAGCTGGTTTCCATATAATTTATATTAATAAATTTTTCTTTGTTAAGACAACGGAGACTTCGAACTTCATTAGAGGTACAAAACACGCGCAGTACGTTTTAAATATATATTTTTTTTTTGTATATTTGATTATAAAATAATTGAATAATTTAAAATAATGATTATTAAGTCACTATATAGTTTTTTTTTTTAGTATGTGCAGTAAGAAAAAATATAAATTTTTATTTAAATAGTGTATGCAATTCTCATGTAGGTATGGCTACTAAAAGGCACTTTCATGAGACTCATGATCGTGTTTTAACGATGGTTGCAAAATGTACCATTTAATTCCTCTCTGGTGTATTTTTACGACTAACGTAGGTAATTATTTATTCTTTTAGCTTGGTAATTTTGGTTAAAAATATAAATAATAAATTTTTCTTTAAAGAAGAAAGTTTATACTTACGTTTGAATATATTATTAAACAATAATCAGACTACCTACACGGATACACAAATTGTTAAAAAAAAATAGGTAGGTATAGGTACAAGCCTCCACTAAACACTTCACACTTACTCCAAAAAGCAGTTTATTCAACAAATGGTTTGAACTTCAAAATGCAACTGATGTTTTACAACAATTCCTTCAATAATTTGCACTTATTTTAATGTAGAGCCTAAAAATATAGCTCAGTTTTCCCCAATTTCGGCGAGATCAAAGAATAGGGTGAACAGTGCCGGATTGCTTAGTAATAAATATATATAGGTATATTTTATAACGAGACATTCTTTTTATGCATACATATATTGCAAGTTTAGAAACTTAGTTTAGGCAATTTTTTTAAATGTTTTCTTCTAAATCAAGCCTAAATTTAATTCAGTGTTACTGTCCAATTCTTATTCTTATTATTATTATTACTCATTCATTTATAAGAAGAAAAAAAAACACGAGGCAAATATTGGTAGTTCTACCCTCTTAACTTATTTAAACAGAAAGTTGGGGCTTACGATATTACATATAAAAATATTTTAATTTTTTACTTATTTTAATTTCTCTATTTTTCTTTAGTGGTAAAACAATAATCGAAGAATTAAACTTGTACATTTTTCTTCGTATGTTTTCCATTGTGGAATAATAAACACGTGTGGTGTGGAATAATCAACTGTTGAGTTCTTTTTCGAATAGAAACACAAAGTTATCTACAGAAGGTATATTTCGTGAAATAATGTTTCCAATGGACGATCGAAATTTTGGTACCTACTGTATTCTTTCAATGAAGCCATAAGTTGGCCCATTATTTTCCTTTTCTTTTTAGTTGTTCATGTTCGAATTTATCTCAAAAAATAGTACGATTTCCTTATCTAAAATAATAAATATTTTTATTCATATAGGTAGATGTACTACAAAAAAAATGGTTTATTAATTATGACCTCAAAATCGATATTTTACGGATGAAAATACAAAAATAAATGAACTCATCGCCTATACAATGTTGGTTTTGTCTACTTCAAATAATCTCAAAAATGCCATTACTTATTTACAATACAAATTAAACTGCCTATTTTAGGTACTTGCAAAGGAAAGTCCGTCTACAAGCGCTAAACAATCTCGAATCACAAATACCTATAAATATAATAATTTTATAGTAAGTACTACCCTGGCGGTCCACATGGACTTGATAAGTAGCCGTCAATAATGTAAGACGCGTAATTTATCTCACCTTTAAACAAATAGGATAGGATATGTGTATTAATTAGGGCGGAGTTCCTGGCGAAAATGCAGTCTGTTGCAAGATCGCTCGCTCTCTCTCCCTCTTTTGCAAGCGGGAACCGAGAACTGAGTACTGACATCTATTCTAGATACTAACAAGGATTAATATTTTTTGAGTTAAAACTTAATTTATTAATTGTATTATTCTCTTTAATGATGATATTTTTTAAATAAATTTACATAAAAAATAATAAAACTCATATATTTCATTTTTAAAACAAATATTCTGAATCGATTATCGTTCCATCTATTAATAAATAGAGAAATTACGTTCGTTATTGAGTTTCGACAACCGTTTTCAATGGCTCGGTAGAAGACGACAAAATTATCAAAGACCTGACTTGGACATTACGGAGCTTGCTGCCATCTATTGATACTGTCCATTGTCCTCCAAGATAATTTGCATTGGTATTGTTCTACTAGTTGATCTAAATACAATGGTTCAACCGAACGAATATATTTCATATCTGGTAAGAACACGACAAAAAAAAATAAATAAATCAATTACAGTTTATATTTTGGTGACCCGACTACTATTATTTTTTAAATTTTAAATTAGTGACTATTCTGTAAATATATTTTTTAGTTATTGAGATTAAAAATATACATAAAATGAGTTATTATTGTGTGAAAATCGATAAATAATAGCATTTATCGATCGATTATATTTCAAAATAAACCATACATTTTTATAAACCTATATGAAATCAATTTAATTACTAGTATTAAAACTATGTGTGGCAATAGAGTAGTGACTAGGTCATTTGTCTTTCACGCAGAGGTCCC
This sequence comes from Psylliodes chrysocephalus, assembly GCA_927349885.1. Taxonomy (NCBI): domain Eukaryota; kingdom Metazoa; phylum Arthropoda; class Insecta; order Coleoptera; family Chrysomelidae; genus Psylliodes; species Psylliodes chrysocephalus. The sequence continues at coordinate 10,320,206 of OV651818.1, read as the reverse complement.
AGGTTCAATTCTAGGATGGATTGGAGAGACTAATTAATAAAAAATAAAATATTAAAGAATGAACTTTAAATGTGGTTGGTTTAGACAAAAATAAGTTAATTTAAGCCAATTTACCTTAGTAGAATTTTGCTTACTTAAGAAGTTACATGGTGGAGAAAATATTTTTTTTTTTAAATTTTTACGAGGATTCAAATATTTTTTGAGTAAATATACCCAAATTTTGTGAAACTAAGTTTTTTTTGAGTAAAAAGCTGATATCTTATCGATCATTTAACTGTTTGAGAAAACGTTATATCGCGGCATTGAATAAAAATAACGCATTTTATCACTCAAAACTCTGTTGCTTGTAATCCTGACAGTGCCACTACATTTGACAACTGCCTACTAGATTTACCATCATCAAATTGAGAAATTTTGGAGTAAGCCATACATTTGCAGTACTAAATTTAAATTAAGTTATCAATTATTAATAATTAATAATTTTTAGTAAATACTAGATTGCACGCCAGTTTAGAACGCCCTGTACATATAATGCAACAAAAAAGTTGCTATTCGTTTGTATCACTTAAAAAAACTTACTTTCACAAAATTTGGGTATATTTACTCAAAAAATATTTAAATTATCGTAAAAATATTGAAAAAAAAAATATTTTCTCTACCCTGTAACTTCTTAAGCAAGCAAAATTCTACTAAGGTAAATTAGCTTAAATGAACTTATTTTTGTCCAAACTAACCACATCTGAAGTTTGGCCCATTCTGTATAAGTTAGTAGAAGTAATAAATTATTTTTAAATAAGTTATTTTATAGAAAGAATCTAAAATAATTTTTAAAATTTTTAGATTTTCGTTAGTGGGTCGTAGAAAAAATATACTGTACAAATCGAGTAGATTGTCGATATTGCACTCTGAAAATTCATCTACGTGCGATATGGCTAACATAACAATTGTTGCAAAAAAATACTATTTTCTTGAGTCCAGTATTCTAGGTATCTATCTGAAATTGAGTATATCACTGATACTGAAGCTCTAGCCTTATTGTACACGTTTTTAATTTATCAAATTAATACTTTAGACATAATTATATATTTTTAGAGTTATGGTCTATTAAATTTTTATATAAAATTTTTATCAAGTAAAATATTGTGTAGAGCTCAATTTTTTTGTGAAGAGTACACTTCGTCATAATGTGCAGAAACCAATTTGAGCTTGTAGGCATGGTCAGACAGATTTAAACGTGATCGAAGCCGCCTGCCGCTCATCACTGCTCATACAGGTTGAATTCAGTAGTGTAGTGTTACTTATTTGTACTTGTTGCATTTGTTTAGCTATTGAGTTTTGTGTTTCGATTTTTGAGTTTCCTTAGTTTTTGTGCTTCGATTTGTGTGTATATAAAATTTAATTTGTTATATTTTTTGAATCCTTATTTATTTTTGTGTATATTTTGGTAAGTACATTTACAAAACTATAAATATCAATCTCAGAAGAAACTGAACATCCTGAAATATTTTAAACACCTTTTAAAACCAGATTTTTTGTAAACCATATTTTTCATATCTTAATAGCTATTGCTGCGGTAATGAGATAAAATTCGTAGGTTTTATATATTTTATCACCAAGTTCCTAATATTTGAGGTATTGTACATGATATTTTTTTTTATGCTATAGTAACTTAAACTACAGTTCTGTAGTATGAAATCAACAAAAAAGTATTACCACAACGCAGAAAAAAAAATTTAAAAAAGTCTGAAACTAAAATTAAACACTCAGATAAAACAAAAAAATATATTTTTTCAATACAAATTGTAAAGGAAAAATTTCTCTAGAGAATTCTTAAAAGAACATTCTAATCGAATAAAAAATAAAAGCAGAATACTTAAAACAGTGATCATACTCTGAAGAACTTGATGATAAAATATATAAAACCTACGAATTTTATCTTATTATCGAAGCACTAGCTCTTAAGTAACTTTAATTTGTATTACTATTTCAAAAAATTTTCCTTGGCAAGAGGTTCGGTTTGCTCTTGATGAATAGAAAAATAAGTTTAATATTATTTAAAACAAATTTCCTACAAATATCTATATTTTTAGCTCGTTCAAAATAGAACAGAAAAAATTATTAGGCAAAAAGGGCCAAATTCTTCAAAGTCAAACGAAAAAAATAATTTCACGCCTCATAAATTTTATGAAAAACGAGGCTGAATACGGTATTAAAATACCATTACGCAAATACAGAAAGAGACTTTCAGCTGCTACAGGGATTTCTAGAAGCAGTTATTCTAGAATTAAGAAGATAACTGGTGAAGTAGAAAGTGGAGTTAGTACTTCATTTTCACAAAAAGGATATACAAAAAGAAGTACAGTTGTAGAATCTATAAGACCTGAAGAGTTGGAAAAACTTAGAGTTATAATCCATGATTTTCATATTATTGAGAAAAGACTACCAACTCTAAATTGTAAGTTACTATTTTGATTATAATGGCGACGTATTTAATATAAATATTATTTTCGGTAAACTACAAAAAATGAAGGATTGTTGTTTTTAATTCCGGGGCAGCATCTCATCACTTAGGAAAATATTATTAAACATGGGTTTTAAGTTAGTATAAATAACGTTATCTAAAAAAATCAAAATAAAATTATACCAAAATAATTAATTTCTCATAGTCAATTTTTGTACGTATAAAATTACAATGTTTATTTTTTCAGATGGAAAAAAAATAAACACAACAAATCTGTTCTGTTGGAATCCTACGATATTAGGAATAAAAGGACAAATTATTTAAAATCCTTAATACATTATCGGCAAGAGGGCAGAACTATTTATTATTGTGATGAGACCTATTTACATAGTAGTCATACACATTCGAAAGGATGGATCGATGGCAAAGGCAAATTCAAAACTCCAATGAGCAAGGGGAAAAGGCTCATAATGTTGCATGCACGGAGTAAGGATGTTTTGTAGAAAATGGACTGTTGATATTTACTTCAGGTAATAATCTATTTTTTATAGAAAAGTATTTATTATTTGCGTCTTTACCTACTTCATAATACTTCGTGATGCTTAACAATCGAAAGTTATGATCAGGGTAAATTTAATATAAACTGTTAAAGTATCTAATTAACAAGTAATTTAAGTACTTAATGTAGTAGTTTATTTTAATATCTTCAGTTTAGTTAAAAGATCTTTACCTGTACTTAATCCTTTATTGTTATACAAGGGAAAGTTTTTAGTAATAACTTTTTCTTAGGATTATTATAATAAGTCTTACTACTTGAAGAAATAGTTCTTCTAAAAACAGATTATTTTTTAAGTGATTTAAAATTCCTAATAATTTTTGCTTCACTAAGCAATTATTTCATTTAAGAGTTTTTTTTTGTAAGTTTAAGTATCATACAAAAATAATTATGAAAAATATACTTGTATTATAGATAATAATTCTTTTTTACTTTTTTTCAGGGAAAAAGACAGGAGATTATCCTGATGAAATAAACTGGAATAATTTTTTCCAAAGGGTTAGAAGGAAGTAACTACCAAATCTTCCTCCAAGGTTTGTACATGTAGTCGATAATGCAAGTTATCATAATGTAAAATCTGAAAAATCGATTACAACGCAGATTAAAAACGCAGATTTAATTAACTGGCTCGTTAAAAACAATATGCCACATGATGCTAAAATGACCAAACCAGAACTGTACACATTAATAAAAGTTCACAGACCTCCACCGAAATTTCTTTTAGACGATCTTCTCGAAGAACATGGACACAAAGTTCTACGATTACCTCCATATCATCCCGAATTTAATCCCACAGAAAAAATATGGGCCACAGTAAAAAATTGGGTGGGTCAATATAACACAACATTCAAGTTGGATAATGTTGAAAAGTTGGCAAGAGAAAAATTCCGAAGCATAACGCCGGAGAAATGGGCAAACGTGATGGACCATTCCGCGAAATATGAGGATGCATAAACACCATATGGATGAATTTACAGATTCCCTTATATTTGGTGTAAACACAGGGTCATCCGATGAGTGGGAATCCGATATTTTCGACTTGGAAGATGATGAAGATGATGAAAATGTTTAAAATGATACAAATTAAATTAAAATATATTATTTATATAAACTTTTAGTTGTTTTATTAATTTAGAGTTCATCAGCAATTTAACTAACGAATAGGTAAAATTTAACATTAATTTATTAACATGTTCGATTTAAAATATTTTATTAATGTACACACGCCATTGCTAAGATATCAGGTACCCCTACCGCAGCAGATTTCAGCCCAGCGCCATCAACTAATACCAATTTTTAGCGAACTTCCGGTGATCAAACGGTATTACCCTCATCATTTTCGCGACGTGAACCGTTCAAGGGGAAGTGTAATGACGTCATTCACTGACGTAATTGTTTGCTACCGCCGTGATGAATCTGTTCCCGGCCTCTTGAGGTGGTGAACAAACGGTTGATAGTGACAGTTGACGTTCATAGCATTCTGTAATAGGCGAGTTCGGATAGTCAAGGGCTGGAGCGGGACAAATTTTAGGGTGTTTTTAAATGACATTTAAGCTTGTTAAACTGTCAGTAATCGGACTAAACCACATACTTTGATTTTCTTATACTATACGAAGAATGGTCGCACTGCGCAGCTTTGTAAGTGCCTTTTAAAAGGAGATAGAAAACTCCGCCATTTTGAACCCTTATTACGTGTTGCCTACATCTTGGCGCAATATTTTTAATAGGTGCATTTTAATCATCCGCTTCTGCTTCGGAATTGTCGGTTTTCTTGTTTTAATCTGACAGGTTAAAACGACTAAACCGACAATTCCGGAAGCAGAAGCGGATGATTAAAACGCACCTGATATTTTGCTTGCTGCTGTCAGTGTCAGTGAATATTATTTTTGGAGTCACAGTTTATTGCTAAAGAATCAGTTAGCTCACTCGGACCAGTTGAAAGTTCCAAAATAACATCCACTCCAGGGATACAAATTCAGGATACGCAGAAGACTGCTGTTTTATTATAGGCGGTTGTCATATATTGTATTATCCGAGTTGCACAGTGTATAAACTGAAACATTGAGATCAAAAGTGCCGACGCAGAGTGAGCGATCTGATTCTTTAGCTTTACAGTCACAGGGTTCAAAATGGCCGCGCCCCACATGTGCCGCGCCCTATGTTGGGCGTGTCGGACCTCTCTCTTGCCTCGTATAGTAATCAAAGTATGTGGACTAAACCGAACGCTAAAAGCGTCGTTTGGAGTTAAAAGTGTTAAAGGAGTTAAAGGAACTTGGCAGACCGAACGCAATGAATACAGTTTTGTTTTGGAATTTTTGGTAGCTGCCAGAGTTGCGTTTTATTTTGTGCGTTCATATTTTTATTTTATGTATAATAGTTTTTGTTGAACTGTCTTTAAATTCTATTTGAATTTGTTATTTAAAAGAAAAATTGTCTGTCTTCCACAATTTTAGATTTTTCACAGTTTGTTTATTGTTAAATACCTCTTAAATACACATAACATAACCTCGTTTATCTAAAACGTTGACGATTGACGTAAACCGGTTCATTTTTGCGAAGAATTTTTTAGAAACCGAGACATGATAGTGGGGGCGTTTGACATGTCACGGTTTCTGTGTCACTGTTTATCAACGGGAGCACGCCAAAAAAATGCTTTAAAGCTCCACAAAGTTATGACGTACTGCGCGAACTGTGGCATAGCTATGACGAAATGTTGCTCTTCACAAAAAAATCGAGCTCTACCATTAAGCATTAACTATTGTTAAAAGGAATGGTTACGATATGTCCAATACAACGGAAGAAATTAAAAATCATTTGTTGGAAGTACTTCGTAAGTAAAAAACTTTAGTTTATCGCAGGACACCCAAACGGTTGTGTGTTACATAATGTCCGCCTAATATGGCAGGGACAGGAGTTGGAAAGGTTTTTGGTAGTTATAGAGGTGGTAAACGTCACTCGTCGGACGACGTTCGCGGTGATGTTTCTTCGACAGTGTCGTATCGTAGAATAAAAATATTACCATACATTTTAAATTATTACCGGCGGAATCGGACAAACGTATCTATTTATGGGTTACAAATAATTGTTTGAACGCGTAATAATATGCTAAATCATAAATCTACAAAATTTCAACAGCTATTCACAATTTATTAAACTATTTACGTGCAATTGAATAATACAGGGGAAAAAGGCTTTCTAAATTATTTACAAAATTAGGCTTTATACGTGATTACAGGCTTTAAGATACTCACAATCTATAATGAGTAAAATATTTTTAATCTTAATCATCTCTAAAACCTTCTATTCAGATTTGGTTTAAATAGTTTTTATTGTTTTTGAATAATCAATATTTTTGCTAGCTGATGTGAACACGTACTAGGCAAAAAGAGGCTCATTATACTCAACTAGGTATATAACAACAAGGGCACATATGTCTGGTAAGTGTTTATTAAAAATAACAAGAATACAAAGAAAAAGCAACTTATAACTCAAAATATGCTCTATCTGTGAGGAATGCTTGAAAAGAAATATGAGGTGTTTTCGTTGCAAAATCTCTTCAGAGACTGCACATTCTGGCATTTCTCGTTAGATATGGGCAGTCTATCCAAAAATAATATAAACACAAAAATTTTATAACATAAAATTATTATGCCTGTTACCTCCATATGCCTGAGCAGGGAGAATGAACTCATTGTCCTGTAGACCTCTTCGGAGGCGGTTTTTTGATTTCTGAATTTTTGCACGTTCCCAAATGCCATTATATGTAGAAAAAAATTTGATTACTAGACCTGGTAGTACTCTCAACTTCTTCAAGGGACGTGACGGAAACGGTGATTTCTTGATATACATTTTTTCTAGATGATCATTCCAGTTACGAAAAAATGAATGGTCTACTTCAACAACCTCAAAACCGGATGGTTTACAACGTGCTTCTCGAAAAACTTTGAACAATTTTTGTCACATTGGAGGTATGAATGTCCTCTTATTGTAAAAGTGACTTTTATTTTCTGTAATCTTCTTTTGATATTTACCAAATGGTGTAAAAATTGGAACATCGTAAAATTCTTGTTTTGACCACTGCAGGAATCACAAAATATCTGTAGCTCTGTCACTGAGGGGTCCAAAAAGTTGTTGATAAAATGATGGGGCAGCAAACGTCATTGCTTCCCTTGTTCCTTCAGTTTCAGCGTATACGTATAATACACTTCGCGAGCTGGAAATAACATGAACATTGAACGAATAATTTGACAATTGCCCCTTTTAATAGACATCGTTCGTAGATATGTTGGTCGGTGGTAGGTTTTTACCATAATCAATGCATATAGCCTCCATATGTGCAGATTTTTGCATACATCTTTTGCATATCTTTTTCTTTTATAGAATGTCTTGGCTTTTCTTTTATGAATATTGTTTCCTATAGTAATGCTCTCTTTTTTTTGTTATTTTCTCGACGTCTTTGTCATTGCTTACTGTTCTTTTTTCTAAATCTTTAAACTTTGCCCCAAACTCATCGCATGTGGGTATCCGAAAGCTATGTTGAAATCATGAATAAAAATAGTTCTATAACTTTCGTAGGACAATTTAATAGTTGGGTGGAGCTTACAAACCATGTTGTACATCTTATTTAAACAAAAATCTTTTGGCAAATAAAATTCTGAGGTCCTATTCAAGCTGTAATGGCTATTTATTCCCTTAAATGAATAAATGTGTTCACGGACTGCACTTTTGCCTTCCGGTGCTGACTCAGTCGATTTGATGCTCTTTACTAGATACTCAACTTTTTTTTCGTGATACCATGAACAGATATAAAAGCTTTACGGCATACTTCAAATTCTTTCACAGCATCATTAAACATTCCTCTTAATCGATATTTATAAGTGGATTCATAATGCTTACTTACTTCTTTTTTTATGGTCGCTGGACGGGCAAGACGGATATTAGTCCACAAAGGTATAAATTTTGTGCGTTAGTAGAAGGCAGAAGATTAAATCGTTGGAGAATTGTAATCCTAGTCTCTTGTGGCACTAATTTTTTTCCTAACATCTCTCATTCTTCCCGTTATTTTCTCGTTTTCTTTACTTCTACACCATCTTTAAACTCATTATAATCACTACTAATACTCATTTTTAAGCATCACTTCTTTCAAGAACGTGCCATGTAAACAAACAGGTGAATATAACCTTGCTATGACCTATTGAGCAAAACAATAAATTGTGGGATCTAATTATCTCACTGCTCAGTCAGAGAGAGGATCGTAGGTTATTTTATCCTATTATACTCGAAATGTACTGAATAACTGATTTGGTTAAGACCGCTTGGCGATTGTACCGAGATCACATACTTTGATTTTCTTTTACTATACGGAGAGTGCCAGCTTTCTGAGTGCCTTTTAAAAGGAGATAGAAAACTCCGCCATTTTGATCCCTTATTACGTGTTGCCTACATCTTGGCGCAATATTTTTAATAAGTGCATTTTAATCATCCGCTTCTGCTTCGGAATTTGTCGGTTTTCTTGTTTTAATCTGACAGGTTAAAACGACTAACTCGACAATTTCGGAAACAGAAGCGGATGATTAAAACGCACCTGATATTTTGCTTGTTGCTGTCAGTGTCAGTGAATATTATTTTTTTTATTGGTACCCTATTTTACTTATTTAAAGTACGCCTCAGCGTGTTTAAAACGAACTTTAAAAAACGCGCGTTTTAAAGTTACCATGGCAACATCAACAACCCGAGAAACGTGATGTCTAAATGCCAACTTTTTAAATATTGATCTGACAGGAGTGCCTTGTAATGTCAAATAAAATATTTCTGAGAAATTTTTCAAAAAATGTATTCAACACCTTCAAAAATAAATACATAATGTCCGGTGCAACTGTAAAAAACTTCCGCAAATCGTCTTCCTCGAATACATATGCCTTCTTGACTAACTCATTTTTGCTAATTGCCTTCATGAATGCATGCACTTTGACGAACGATTTTATATCGACCCCTTTGTTTATCCTCAACATACTTTGTAATTTTGAATGGATAGTCCACATAGTCGATACTTTATACTGTTCCGACATTTTCTGGAGATAAGCGAGAACAACTCGTTCATCTATATGTGTAACCATTTGCTCTTCCATCCACGTGTTGATTTATCGTATTCCTTTTTATAAACCGCTTCGGATTTTTGTGGTATTAAGCGCGATTCTGCTTTATTATTTAAATACTCAATATATGAACTCATTTTAAACAATAACAACTGTTGCGACAATTAATCTTACGTGACAGATTAAAAATTAATTTTTGTTTGTCTCATTTTCATGACAACGAGGTATACTGATGTTACATCACAAATTCAACCATTTTCAGTTATTAGTTTTTATTTCCATTTTTTTTTGTAGAAATAATACCAATATTTAAGATTTTAAAGTATACCAATAAAAAAAATAGCGTAAATTATTCGTGGATAATTAGTTTTTAAAACACTTGCTCTATTTCGAGCACTCCGGCTGCGTCGTCGTGCTCGAAAAATCGCGCGTGTTTTAAAGACCGTTATATCCACTTATACTTTAATATACTATTTGGAGTCACAGTTTATTGCTAAAGAATCAGTTAGCTCACTCGGACCAGTTAAAAGTTCCAAAATAACATCCACTCCAGGGATACAAATTCAGGATACGCAGAAGACTGCTGTTTTATTATAGGCGGTTGTCATATATTGTATTATCCGAGTTGCACAGTGTATAAATTGAACCGATGAGATCCAAAGTGCTGACGCAGAGTGAGCGATCTGATTCTTTAGCTGTAAACTGTGTCACAGGGTTCAAAATGGCCGCGCCCTATGTTGGGCGTGTCGGGCCTCTCTTTTGCCTCGTATAGTAATCAAAGTATGTGACCTGGGTAAATTGTCTGATAGACACCGCAAATAAAAAAGAAGAAGAATATTAAGGGTTATGGTATATAAATAAAACGTGTCGAATATTTATTAAAAGGAAAATTTTGAGATTTTATTCAATATCTAGCTATAATTCGGTCGTATAGGTAAGTCCTTTGAATTTAATATACAGCTTCCGTACCGATTAAATAGATATCTATTATGGGCGGCTTACAAAATAAATGATTTTCATACATACAAATTAAAAGGTTAAACTGGTTATTTAATCTTTACAATTTTCAGAATATTCCCAAACACTGAAGGTGAGGATATTTTATGTAGTAACACCTTCTATCTGAGAAACTTGGGCTGGTATAATCAGTAAAATCCTACCTTGGAAATCGACACTATTGTTACCTACAGAGGCAAGGGTTGAAATCGAAGACTTCTTGGGAAGGGTTGCTTGACAAAACAGCCTATTGGATTTAAAGGTATGAATAGATCCACTTATCTTAACCTCCAATTAAAATATCGTCCTTTTGCTCATTTGTAAGTAATTCCAGTAAGTAAGGGATGAAAATGGTGTATTAATAGTTTACTACTATCCTACAGTAAGGTACCCAAATACAGCTGTCCTTGAGACTACCTCAAATTAATGTGATGTCCAGAATTACACGTAAACGTTCCAATGCAAATCAATCGAACAAGAAAAATTAAACTATCTATGACTACGATAGCAAGAAAAAGAAGGCCTAAAATACAAAATACTACTTTATATATGCAATCTTATATTAAGGAAGGACAAATAAGTGATAATTGAGAAATTACTTTACTTGAGTTGAAATGTGGCCTTTTTAGAGGTAAGGTTTTGTTTAATTGAAAATAAAATCCTCTTGCGAGATTAAGTATACCAACAAATAGCAATACTAAATAAATTTTCAATCAGTCTTTTCGTTTCTAGTACCTTATACCCTTATAAAAAGATCTTCAAAAACACATGTTCCATGAAGGGATATTAGAAAAATGAAAATGGAGGCAGGATATGCACCAACAAAATTAATGACTTCCACAGGAAATGATAATATAAAATATGACAGGTAATTTAAAATATTATTAGCCAATTTCTCACAATCACCTACCTAATTCCAAAGTTACCCAGATTATTTGGGGTTTTAATTATTTGTAATGAGTTAGACAATTACCTGAATAAATTGAATGACATAATGTCATACTTAATGTAAATAAACAAAGAAAATGAACCCTGAAACCATTTATAGAATTCAAAACGTTTCTTTGTCCCTTTTAGGCTCCTAGAACTTAACTACAAACTAATTAAGAAAACAATGGAAAATATATCTACAGAAGACCAGAACAAATCTTCAAAACAGGAAAGAAATACTTGATAAAAGGTTAAACTTCTACAATTTCCAATTTGACAATGGACTTATAAAAGGGATATTTTTATTCTAGTTAACTCACAGAACATGAGAAATGGATCTCCTATTAAACTTCTACCCAAAACGGAGAATACAGAGTGATCCTTTAATAGATTTTATTCCTATTATACCTAAATAATAAATTAAAAGTTAAATGTCAATACTATAGAGATATTATTTTTGTGGCAAAAGCATCCCAGTACATTCATGTGGATTTTGAACCGTAACAACCTCTAAATTAGTGTATCAAACAGTCAAACATGTGGCAAAAGCCACGCGCAAAATAATTTCTGAGGCAATAAGCCTCTTTTTGCCTGCATCTGCTAATAGAGCCCGTTCTTGCCCTGTACACCTTTTTTTAAATACAGATATAGCTGGTAAGAAGCTCCTTTATGCCAGTTTCGATAACATCGCCAGAAAGATCACAAAGCACAATACAACATGGCACAATACCGGTATTTTTCGGAAATTGTCGATGAGTCCCTTTTTCCCCTGTACTCTTTAATTGTTATTAGCATTTATAAAATAATTTTGTACGCCAATGTTTCGCGTTCACTTCGGCTAGCTCCGCGGCAAATCCTGTGTATAAAGTGGAAGAACTGGCAAAAGCATTTCCAACTTCTGATGTTGCTATACGAATATATCAAAGGGATAGCAGAGGGAGAGTTAAAGGCAGTAGCACAATGACAGAATATATATCTTATTACAGATTTAGGTGTTTTAGAAACCTATGTAATTAACCCTGAATAGTATATTACATTACGAGTGTGGAAAATCACTTTTCACACAAGTGATGTACAATATTTTTCCTACGACCACAAAATAATTTCATCAAAAAATGTAAAACCAGATTATTACAATAATTAAAATGTATTTAAAAAATAATCAACAATAATCGTATTTATTCAATTTTCATAATTTCTAAACAAATAAAAAAATTAAAAAACAAAAAAAAAACTGGCACAGTCAGGATTTAAACGCGGTCGCTAGACGGTCTCAAATTGCAAAGTTCACGCTCTAACCAACTAAGCTAACAGGCCTTACGATAATTGATTGATCTAATCGCTTATGTGTTTAACCTGAATAAAAAGCAAATATATCTTAGTTATTTTAAAATTATTTTAAATTCATAAAGATAAATATCTAGGATCTAATTTACACCAATTTCAATAATTTAACAATCATATCGATTTTAGTATTAATATGGACATTACAAAGATCAAAATAGAAATGACGCGTTTGAGATTTTGTGACAGCTGATGCGGAAAGTATCATATTCGTACGCGAGTGGAAAGTAAATTCTTATTCATACGCGTGTGATATAGGGCACTTTCCATAGGACTATATAGTGTGATATGTGTTTGTGGTGCTCGCGTCCTGTTTGACGAGCCCACAAAGAACTTCTAACAGATTTGTTTATGACATTTTAGTTGCTTTTTCATGTTTGACGTTTTATGTCATTATTTTTACCTTTTGGTTATATGCAATGTTTTGGAGTGACAACCATCTGGTCTCTTCTTTTCTAATAACGTCACCGTTATTGATTAAGCTATGTTTTTTCTTTTGTAAACCTTTACAGGATTTTCTGGATGAAGACACAAGTAGGCGGATCATTTGAACGCAGTATAAAAGGACCGCCGTTGCTATGCTGCACAGAGATAATTAAATAACACATCATCGATCGGTTTCATTTTTTGTATATATTTCGAAAAATATGACACTTTCGAAATATATACAAAAAATGAAACCGATCGATGATGTGTTATTTAATGATCTCTGTGCAGCATAGCAACGGGTGTCATATTTTTTTTTATATATATATATATATATATATATATATATATATATATATATATATATATATATATATATATATATATATATATATATATATATTTTGAATAAATTTTTAAAAATTACTTTTTTTTAGTTTTTAATTTAGTGGAACCAACCAACAGGACCACTAAAGTGTCACTTTCCTAAGTGGACGTAAAAAAGTTTTTTACTTAAATACTATGTACTGAAATCTATATTCATTGTAAATCCCCAATTTTTAGCTCACAAGCCGCCACTGGGTAAAGGCCGTTAAGTGAAAAATAAATACCTCACGTCTTATGGTTAATAATTAATTTTATAGTCAAAATTAAAAAAAGTACAAATTGAATTATTTTATTGTAGGATTTTTGTACTTGAACTTCAAGTCTCTTTTCACCTAGCAATATTTGTATATCACCTTTGAACCGGAACATAAAAAAATGTGTTATTTTTATCATTCTTCCACACAAATGATCATTTCAGTAGTTTACCCTCGTTCTGTAAACACAACTATGAGAGACAACACATCCAATATCTACAAAATAGAATTTATTGGCACCCATCCATACCATAATGACTTCGTACACTAAGAAAAAGAGTCCGCATTAGTTGCCAAAATACCAGTTAGCGAATGCTAAATATTCTGCCATTAACCTGAGGTATCTATCTATTTACCCATTCCGTCCCGAGTCTCAAATGTTTCGAATAGGCCAAACAAAATGGTTAACATTCCCTGGAGTAAAGTCGATCCCATTATGAATACAGAAAAAAGAAGGTACTTAGAGCAATTATTGGATAATCGTTTTAACATGAAGGTTAAAATAAAACAAAGTCAGTTAATAAATTATGTTGTATATTTTAAAGCCAGTTAATACGCTGAAATTGCTAAATAAAAATAAATAGTTAGAATCTAAATTAGACCCATTATAACAAATTAATTCCTTAAATTTGGTCTAAATTATTTTGTAAAATAAAAGTTTAGAACTTACTAGTTCCATAAAATTATAATTTGAATTTACCGCTATCTGTCAATTGTCATTTTAGTTCCTGCTCCAAACACAAGGTGGCGCTATTTTGGTGAAAAAGTCCATAGACATCATATTATCTAAGATAGACTCGCCCTACACACTGTATACCCAATACACCTTCTGTCCACATGTTTTACCAGACGGGGAAAGGGGAATCGTACTTCGCACATTGACGTAGTGTTTCGGGAGGGTTTACATATATTTTTAGTAAAAATTATTTAATGATCAAATCAATAACCTATGGGTCTTCGGAATCAAAAGGTAAATTAAAAGAAAACATATTCAATTTATAAAGGGCATTCAAAAAGTCATTTTATATATTTTCTTAAAGATTAAAATAGTAGGTAGCTCAAAGTGGAAGAACATTTTTGTTAGTATTTTATTATATATATATTTTTTAAATACATGAAGAGCAAAGAGCAAGTAAAAATATAAAGCTATTTATTATTATTTTAACATGGGTACTGTTTGAAAACCTTTTCTACAGGTCGAAAAAAGAATAATTATATTGCCGGACTACCTTACCCTACAAATAAAAAGCTATTAAAAACAGAACAATTTTATTTCAGATACATAAATATACAAATATGATCTATTACATACCATTTGGGTTGCATGTCACGACACCTATTTTTAGAATTATTTGTGTAATGATATAATAACTCATTTAGGTGAGTAATCAGCAATGATTGTATGATATCTGGACAAGGCTAAAACACATTAGCTTAAGATTATCAAGAGATACTTTATTTCTAATTTGTCCGAATAGAAGAAACACTAAAGGAAGCTTCTTTTGTGACATTTCTAATGTCATTTTACTATCAATGGTTACTCTTACAAACAGTCATGGTGAAGAATCTGCTCAATAGATTTATTTAGTGTTTTAAGATATTTTGTAAAGCATATTTTGGAATAAAAGACAAAATAGCTATTTGTGTATTAAGAACTGAAAGTTAGCACCTTTGACAGTTGAGACAGAAAGTCTGTCGAAGAGAAAAGAATTATTTTATATTTATTCAAAAAGGAGGAAAAATACAATATCAAAACTGTTATCTCAGTTATGTAATCATCATTTTCAGTATTTGTGTTTTTCCAACTGACCATAGCAACTGACCATAGCCACTGACCATTATTTTGTTATTGAGATGAAATAAAACCGTACGAGTCGCAGATATGTACGGTTTTTCACCTAATTTCACGGGTATAATCAGCTGTACTACATTAACAGCTAGGTATCTAGTACGGTTTTTAAGCTCAATCGATGAAGAAACAAATTTTAAACGAAATGGCTTATTTTGAAATGTCAAATTTGAGACTTGTACGGTTTTCGAACTCACTGGTTCAATTGCAGAATACTGTTTGCAGTGAATCTTTTTCTTTAAGGATTTTACTATAAAACCAGAAATATAAGCAACTACATCCTGAATGTATTCGCTCAGAAAATATATAGATAGGTAATCATGGTCACGAAGCTCATTTGTAAATTCCAAATTTTCTTTAGTGTCTGATTCGTAACATTTTAAATTTAACGCAATTTGGCTACTAGTGTTGCTACAATCCAAGATGCTGGTGCCATCTAAAGCAATTGCATTGGCAGTTTTATTTGACTTTACTTCATTATGAATTAATAATTTTTTATATAACAATTTTGAAACAATCTCCATGTGAGATTGTTATTGAAGCATCTGTTACGAACTGCACTAAAAAAAAGTATTTTTTTTTCTTCATTTTTCGCCTCTTCAACTACCTCTCCCAAAATTCTGTAAAATGTGATGATTACTGTATAATTTTAGAGCTTACATATAATAAAAATACCCATAATAAATACTGTACTTACTTGATAGGTATAGCACTATGTTTTAAGATGTGTCTATCACTTAAATTTTCATAAATATCTGCCATACAAAAAATGTTCAGAACATATACTAAGGCTTCTTTCATTTTCATAATGTTTTCCTACACCAAGCATAGATTTTGCTGCCAAATTCTACGTTGAATAATTTCTCTAGGAAACCTGATCAGAAAATATAGAACATTATTATTTAAATAAACAATGCTAGTGCTAAATGCCTTTACACTGTTAAATAAATTAAGCCTTATTCCCTGTATATGCCTACGTCTATGCTAACATAATCTTATTTATGAAATGACCAAATAACATTCTTATTCTGCGTATTTCGGCACACTATACATTTCTTCCCCATCGTAAAAGTCCTTAATAAAAAGTTCAGGGTTTAAATTATTCTTGAAAACTACAAAAAACCACAAAAATCACAATATAACTTGATCTGTCACTTTGACAACATCAGCAAAATGTCTTAGGTTGCCAAAGTTAAATGATTTATACCAAAATCTTTAATATTCCCATATGATACACATGTAAAAATAGCTACTTAAAAGTCTTAAGTGATTGCAATTAATAAAAAACTCATATTGATGCTTTCAATTCTTTATTTCCTTTTTTTTATTAGATTGTATTAAAGGTAATAGTAACTTTTTAAATAAAAATTTAATGCTTGATATATGATGAAAGAGATCTGACAACATAGGAAGAGCGTACCGTCAAAAAAAAGTTGCGGACAAGTGTAATGTATACAAGGCGTATCTATTATCCGATATCTTTGAAAAAGTCTAACATTGGCGTGGGGTCTCTAGAGGATACGTGCTTTGTACTTTAAAAACTACTATTTTAATAATGTTTTTCTTGAAACCGGAAATGAATAAAAAAATTATTAATGAATTCTACGTTTATTCGTAAATATCTATCAATTTCTGAAATAAAAAAAATTAGGAGAATTCCCCAGTATTGCATTTCTAACATTTCAACAGATCAGAATTGAAACAAAACAGAGCCGAAACATACAAAATCACACAATAAGCATGAAGAGAATAATTGAGATAAATCCTAGAAGGTGTGTTTCGGTAAAGGAGGCAGCAAATAAATAGTGCGACTAGTGGCGCCACAACAGGTGACACGTTGCCGTAAAATCAACGCAGATTCAAGCTAGGTTTGACGGCAGCCGAAGCCTGCTGCGATGCACGGTGAAACGTGAAGATAAGTTGCAGGACAAAAAATATATCTCCATAAAAATTATTCTAGAATTTCATGAGGCTCGTTGAACGCTATTTTTTGCGACTCTCATATTTTGTATTGTACGTACATTACTACGAGGCAGAGTTCTTTAATATTAGAAATGTTTAGGTTCGTATATTGAACCAAGTTACAAATTTTTGTTCAAGACCAAAATAGAAGTAGAGACGATATACAATGACAGATGACAGATGGACGCACTTCGAGTGATGGAAAAGTGTAATCAAAATGGCGATTTAAAGTAATACTTTTATTTATTTGAAGTCAGTAATTTTATATTTGAAGGTTGACGGTATGAAAATGTTTTTATATAATTTACTGGCATTTATTTTTACCAAACTGACTAGGTCTATTAACCCGAGTTTGACATATGACGTAAAAGTGTAATGCAAAGATGAGGACACTTTTATTTTTAGTATTTTAGTGTCTAGGGGTGAAAGTAAGGTGCGCAGTAGAGAGCTCATTTCACGGAACGTTTTGAAGTGTCCACTTTAACAAGCAAGTTCAATCGGTATAAGACGATCTGTGTGCTTATTTTATAGACTAAATCTTCCTTTTAATAAAAATTATTCTGTTCTATTTTAATATTCGCATCTTTTACAATAATAATTTGTTTTAAATTTAATTTTCTCTTACTTAAAACGCTTCTCTGTACAAATACATGATTTCTAATAAAATCTGTATCTATTATCTATTATTTTAGGATGAGTAGTACAAAAATTTACCCAATAACGAAATTGGGTAGGGTTTATAAATTTCCTTCTTATCAGGATACACGGTATATAAACGAAAGTATACAGGGTCTTTAACAATACCCGTATTCCACGTGATCTGGTAACACCGAAAAACGCATAGAAAATGCCTGATTTCATCTGATTTAGTTACTTTTACGTCAGCTGTCATCAGTTCTGTCAGAAATGTCACTGGCGTTTATTTGGGGGAAAACGATATTTATATAGTTTATCAACACTTTTATTTAATTTTTCAGTTATTTTAAGAGATTATTTGTGGATTAATTATTTTCTGTTATTAAGTACAAATTTATTGACTGTAACTCATAAAAGTGAATGATTGTATATAATTTATTTTAGAAGTTTGCAACCAAAAAATCCTTTTATTTTAATAGTTCATTAAAGTGGAAGTCAAAATGTTGGTAGAATCTGGTCACATTTAATTCGTAATTGTATTCGATAATTTGAGGAACGTTTTCCAGGTAAATAAATAGAATTTGATACTTTTTGTCGTCATAAACGAATACTTATTGGAAATTTTAAGAAGAAAAAAGATCTAGAACCCCCATTGCAATAAAAAAGCTTTTAAAGATATGCAAAGCAGCAATAAATTTATAAAAAAAAAACAGCACCTCAAACAGGTAAGAATAGTGAAATTAGATAAAATAACTTTTTTAGGTTTGTCGCTACGAACTAGCCATAAAGTATTGAAAAATATCTGGCAATGCATCTCCTATTAAGCTTCGGTACTACTATAATTATTTTACATTAATTTCATTAAACGTATGAAATAAATATTGCAGATGGTTCAATTCAAAATGGTTTGACTGATGTTTATGGACTGGAGTCAATGAATTGGGCTTTTCAGTCATACTTTTTGAAAGAAAAAATTTTCATCTAAAAAAAGTTGTAAGAAAAAATATCTTAGGGGTTGATTATTTCAACCCCTTCTAAGCATACTTCAGGGTTGAAAAAATTTCAGAAAGTGTACTTTTATTGACAGATAATGTTTACCACTTTTCGTGTCTTTAGCTTGATATACAGGGAAAATAAAAAAGAAAAACCATTATTTTTTTTAATTTTCGAAGGGGTGTAACTTTTCCGGGGAGGGTTTTTCAAAAAATTTTATACCAAACACTCACATTAATTTTCATCACAGAATCACCCCTTTAATTTTTTCGGTGTTATTTAGATACACCCTGTATATAAGATGTACGAAGGTGCGCAACATGTAACAATGAAAAATCGTTAATACATGGATTCGAAACATTGGCTTTCGCTTTAAAAAAAGTAACAACAGAACGAACATCGATTCAGTTAAAAAAAATTAAGAAGGGGATAGAACTGGGTATTCTTAAGCCTGTATTTATGGATGAAACGTGGGTATGTCAAGGGAAGTGACAGAAAAAGTTGGCAAGATAAAACGATAGCTACTGCAAGTAAAAAAACAAGAGATGGAATTCGATACATAAGTGTCCATGGTGGCAATGAAGAAGGGTTCATAAATTAATGTCCATTATTCGCAACACATGAACGACATTGTTTGGAAATATTCCGAATTGCGTTATAAATATGGATATTAAAGATGGAATTAACACACAGTATAAAATTTTGCATTAGTTAAATCTGGTAAACGTGGTGGCCACCTTACTGGTCCTTTTATCCTTATCCATATATGAGCCCAAAATTGTTTATTACGATTCCAATAGAATTAAGAGTAATAACTAATCCGCATAAATTTAAAAAATATTTAAAATCATACCTACTTGAACAAACTCGACAGTCAATAATTTGTATAGTTGAAAATTCCTAGATCCAACGTTCTCTATTTGTATATATTAAATCTTTCTGAACTTTAATAACTGGTATTTTTTTTGTATTTATCTAAATTTATTGTATCTAAATATATTTGTATGTACATATCGTGACGTTAGGCGTGTTTTATGATAAAAATGTGTCACAATGAATGTGTTCTTAAATAATTATGGGACTATCTATGTCCCGGGGGTTGAATAACAAAATATAACACTCTGAGCCTACATAACGTAAGAACTCTATATTGCTTTAAACTGTACAAGGGTTCTACTTTTGATATAAGACCTAACACGTCTCTGTAAAAGGTCTGAAGGAAATACAGTGTTTTCAAAACACATTTAATATTGTAAATAAAATAATTGTACAAAATAGACACACAAATATGGGGCTCATTATAATATTAAGAGACAATAAAGTATTAACTTACCAACTCCGTTAATATTTAGGGCACACGTCACAACCTTTGATTAGTACTGCGATTTAAAATACAAAAAAAAGCTCTAAGCCCTAGCGACCAAGATGCGGCCTAGCCACGCGGAGAATAGTAGCAGGGGCACAAATTTATTGGAAACTTCAACAGAAACTATAGCCGCAGACAAGGCTAACACATCGTAATCAGAAACTAAAATCTTTCTACCTAAATCTTTACTGGGACCAACCCTAGATAGGAAGATGGCAGACACCACTCTTATTCAGACAGCCACTCTGGATACTAAACCAGCTAAGCTAAGCATAATATCGTTTATACACCACCAAATTATCCTTTAAAATAAATAATTCAAGTTTTTTTTTGTGATGAAATGACAATCGATTCTTTGCAGAACTGGATTGATATTTTTATTATATTTTTTTTACATTTTAAATGTCGTATGTAATGTAGGTTTAATGTGTTGCCTATATCTACGTTAATCGTGAAAAAAGGAGTAGATATTTAAAGTCAATGTTAACTTGAATAATAAAACAAAAAACATGTAACTACGTACAAATATTATACCTAATTAAAATTATGCGAGCAACAAAGCTGTCAATTTTGGCGACAAAACTGTTACTTAATTAAGAGTTATTGCTCCGATGACAACAGCAGGAAATTTGTATTAAAAATAGGCATTCTGTTTTAATCCTAGAAAACAGTTTTAAAGATAATGACATATATTTTTTTATGTGCAAAGAGAATAAGTGGCAATAGCCCTGGGTTTTCATACTTTTTTAAAAAAATGGTCCGTTTTGTCTACAAAAAATTATAAAGTTTATTAATTTTGTTTAAAAAAGGACAACTTTTAATAGAGAATTAACGTTATCAAACATGCATTATTTTTCAAACGATTAATGTCAACTTGTAGTAAATCTTTTTCTTAATAAGATCAAAAAATAATTTTTAAAATTGGACTTAATATAAAGCCATTAAAATAGCAAAGTAATTTCGGATATAAAAATGATTGAAAAATATTATTACGATATCCCCTCTCAAGACGTTCCGTGTTCGTACCGAAGGATGGGTGCTGTTGCCTTCCTCGTCTACCTAGTATTGAAATTTGGCCAGATACGGAATAAGGGTACATAAGATCAAACTTAAATTTATTGTTGCTCGGTTGGTGCGAAAAGGGACATTTTATTACTCTGTGTCACAGTATACCTAAGTATACTATGTCTGTGGCGCATTATGATGAGTGAGCCTAACACGAGTGAGACGATATTCCGAATGCATATAGCTAAAAAGAGAAGACAACACGCCAACAGATCCTGCAAACTGTCAAAGAACACATTAATTGGCGCGCCGCTCACAAATACAAAAGTCAGTTTACTAACTAATAATGTTTATAGGTGGCTTTCAACGTATTAAAAACAAAAAAATATCATACTAACTAAAATATTTATTTATTAATAGTTGTAGTGCTTGAAAACAAAATGATGTTGATAATAATAACTACACTTAATGCAAACTAAAATAATAAAAAAAACAGCGATATTTGCTCTTGTACAAAGTTTTGATCCAAACTTACATGTAATGAAATTATTGGAAAAGTGAACACCCATTTTAAATTACCACAAGCCTCCACTGATTATGAACCCAGTACATCAATTTTTTTTTCATTTTTAGATATGATGTAAATGTATCATAAATTATAAAATAATTTAATTTTGTTTTTGTGAAGAGCAGGGCGTTGGACTAAACAGCTCGATATTATTTTTTACAAAGTAGGCATAAGAAATATATTTAAAATGATCGGTTATTATTTTTTGGTAACTTAATTGGACCCAGTACTACAAATAAATTAGTCACAGAAGACCTGCAAATAAATATAGGTATTATAGTGTTTTAACAGTACCTAGATTAAAATCAAAAATATTAAAGAAAAATACTTTTAGAATAAATAGCGGCTTTGAAGAAAC
This sequence comes from Psylliodes chrysocephalus, assembly GCA_927349885.1. NCBI lineage: Eukaryota > Metazoa > Arthropoda > Insecta > Coleoptera > Chrysomelidae > Psylliodes > Psylliodes chrysocephalus. Next base: position 10,298,020 of record OV651818.1, on the reverse strand, counting down.
ATCTTACTATTAATGTTATTTGACTTTTTGGAGGTAATTATTTTTGTTTTTTATTTTGTAATTTTTGAATAGCTTCTAAGATGTAATCAGGTTCTCTTAATGTCATTCCCCGATTATGCCTTGGATCTACCAATTCTGGCAACATACAGTTTATATAAAACTTTTTTAATTTCTCCTCCATATTTTTACACCAGAAATCGTCTCTTTTTATTATATATTCCACTTTAAGTGGATAATTGGGACCTGTCCATACACCAAAAATACATCCTATTCGGCCTGTAATTTGTAATTGGCCTTTTATTTGATAATACCATTGATGGTGGATATTAATGTCAAAATTATTGGTGTCTTCATTAAAAATCAAGAAGAGTATTTTTTTAATTTAATCGCTTCTTCTACCTGCATTTGACATGCAGCGTATGGACATTTTATTTCAACCACTAATTCATCTCCTACAATGCCGTCTAGAGTAGCACCTACAAATTTAAAAATTATTATTTTGAATTAAAATGAACTAATTTGCAATATGTTATAGTTGAGATGTGAGTAAAAATGTAAACTGATCGTTACGTACCTAAATATGGATATTTTTGTCAATAAAAATCCCACAATCTCTAATCACTATATTTTCCTGCTCTTGAAGCTGCAAAAGTGCCGTTTTTTTATACTTTTTGCCATGAGAAATAGGAGTAGCCTTGACTGGTAGTAATTCGTTTAGTACACACTGCTTTAAAGTGTGAGGCCCTAATCATTTTTCTACGAATTTCAAGCCAAACCCTGCTATCCGCCTGTGACATAGTTTGTTCCTGAATTACATTTCTTTTAACGTCAGATGAAAGGAATTCGTTTAAAAATTGAAGTTTTTTTACTTCATAAATATCTTGATCTAAATCCTTTTTTCCTTAAGACTATTTTCTTTTCTATAAAAAAACTGCCTTCGTAACAGATGTTCTTAAACGAAGAATGTTTTGAGTAACTAATTTTCTTAGTTTTATTGGAAAATTCACAAATAACTTTCTCTTTTAGGCTGAAAATTTTACTAAATACGTTCAAATCTTCAATTTACCGGTATAACTAAATAAATCACCAATCCATTTCCTATGATAGGGGAAATGTGGCTCGACGACCCGTTTTTGGAATTTTGAAGGTAGGGGTATAATAGGAGTAATATGCAGACAAATTAGTTCTCATGAACGGAGCAATAACTCTTAGTATCAGTTAGTGGACAAATTCACTTAGCGGTTTGATTTAGAAGAGCAAAACCCTACTTTGGATAGTAATCGTAGAAAAATTGTATTTTTTATTGTGTAAATTAAATTTTTAATTTGTTTCTAATTTCTAAACACACAGCAAGCTCAATTTATGATCGGTAAATATTTTCTATATATCAAGTTGATCTCTTTGTAAGGTTTAATAATTCTACTTGATAAACGGGGTAAAAAGCAAACGATATAAAAATAAATAAAACCTCTTTTTGCGAGTCGGTTTTCTTGCACTTTTAGGATTGACTGATGACGAGTAGAGGTGGCGCTAGTGTCTCTGTAACTGATTTACTAAATTTGACTACTTAAAATAATTTTATGTATACATTTCTTCCTCGACCGGCACTAATAGTAAATATATATCAGAGTGTTGATGATTTTATATTTCGACCACCAAGTTCTAGAATAGCCCACCGCACGACGCTGCGAACGGGGATAATGGGAGATTCAATAAGAGCACGTTAAATCGGATAGGAGATACGGGGATAACTCGGGACGTATAGACAGGCTAGATTGCTGTTTTCGGGTTAACTTAAGCCACATTTGAAGTTAACGAGCGAAACTGTGGACGTAGAGGTGGAGTTAGAATATAACGCTTGCTGCGAGGCCAAAATATGTATCATATTTGTCTTGAGTGGGCTTCACTTAATCAGATTAAAAAGCTGTATAAATTTATTTAACGATATTTAAGGTATAGTTTCGTTAGTATAAAGGATTTTTCTCGACTAAATTTTTGTTCAATATACTAAAACAATAGAAAACTGCGTACTTAACCCTTGACCGCAAATAAAGAAAGATTTAATATAAATTAGCAAAATAACGGTTTACATTTTTTTCTATTATAAATGCCCTGCGTAAAGAAGAATTTACGATTATTTCAATCTGATCAATTAGCAATTTTATTCTAACCTAACTTATCTAGGGATGAAACTAAGATTTTACCCACTATTGTACCTTAAAGTCTAATTATTTAGTTACACTACCTACAGTTAACGTATAACATTAAACAGCACTACACGGTTTAAATTAGATTGTTTTTTTATGCAGGTAGTTTGCCACCAGAATACTATTGTACAAGAAATAATCTGGCCGTACAGAAAATACCAATTATGTATATAAAAGACTTTTATACTTGACTTTTATTAACTGACATATAATCTTTTTTTTTTTCTAAATCTATATACAAGGTGACAACAACAACAACTACTAAATAACAAGTGTATAAAACTTAACATCCTCCACCCCGTGAAGACTTGCATTCTTCACTATCCGTGTCAATTAGACACAATTTTGAGACTGGTCGCTTATAGATGCCTTTCTTGGTTGAAACTGAAACGACTCGTACAACCATTCATTTCTCGGTGCCTTCTCATCGACTATAATAACAACATAGTCGACATTAAAGTTCCTTGATTTGGAAAACTTCATTTTTCTTCTTCAAATGCATTAGTTCTTCCGCAAAACTATCTCTTTGACTTTTCTGTATTAAAAGTATTTTAGCTGTCTCTAGTGTTTCTACATCTAAAATCAAACTGGATTTCCTGTCTTCTTTTCTTAACTTAATCATATTTACAAAATGTACAATCCATGCTGTTGCAAGTAGGAGTCTTCGATATTTAGAAAATCTATATACATCTGAAAGTTCTAATTGATTATCTTGAATAACATAAACAAGTAGGCAACACTCTTCTATTTCACATTTGGGTTCACTGAGCCAATATTCGTTTGCACACTTTAAGAATGCTGGACCTAAAAACCATTTACTTCTAGTATTTAAGTCTAAATCTTTGACTTCTTTGGTAGCTAGGTCGGCCACATTTTGATCTGAAGGTACCCTGTGCCACTGTTTAACATTAGTGTTTTCCTGGATCTCTCCTACTCTACAGGCTACAAACATAGGGAATCGTCTACTCTCGGATCTAATCTGTTTAAATACAACTAAAGAATCTGTCCAAAAGTAAACTAACTGGACTTCGCATTCTAGCTCACTACAAACTGTTTCGGCTAATCTGCATGCTAGAATTTCCCCTTGAAGTTCTAGTTTTGGTATCGTTTGCTGAGCGATTGGAGCTACTTTAAACTTGGGAGTGACGAAACTAGTGAATATCTCCGAAGAATCTACAAATCTTATGTATGCAACAGCAGGGTAAGCTTTGTCTCTTGCATCTGAAAAGACATGTAGATCTACTCTATTTTTAGGTGGTGGTCTAGGAAAATAACATCTATTTATTTTAATTGGCGATACGGAACGTAGATCATTTAGCCACTGCTTCCAAGTTGGAAAGAGGCTGTCTGGAATTTCTGCATCCCATTCCACATTATATCTCTATATATTCTGCATTAATATCCTCGCTTTTACCATCAGCGGAGCTAGAAATCCTAGAGGATCAAAAACGGACCTCACAATTCTCAGAACTTCACGTTTACTTGGAATCTTGGTGAAGTCAATCAGATCGTTGGAGATTTTCTTAAAATTTAAGGTGAAAACAAACTCATCTGTACGAGGGGACCAGGATATGTCAAGAACTCTTCAGTTTTATCTATGTCTATATTCATACTAGACATATTACCACGAAGATCTTCTGGAATTGATGAGATTACTGCAGATGAATTACATATCATTTTTTCATTTTAAATCCACCTGCTTTATGGACTTAAATAACTTGCTGGACCTGTTTGATGGCTTCTGCTTGGTAATAGTTCTTATAATATTAGAAAAATCGGATTGAAATCTCTCAGCATTTTTGTTTTTTACGAACTGTGCTTTGGAAGAAGAGGATATAGCCCCAAAAATCATGACGTTCATGTGGTAAACATCGGGTTCTTGATTTTTATTTCCTCCGCGCCAAAAGAAACGTTGACTGCACCTGTCTTCTTTCCGGATGACCACTTGGTGAAACATTTCTTTTATATCTCCACTAATCGCAATTCTACCCTGACGAAAAGGCCATAATTAGTGGAGGCACATAATCTGGGCCTTGAAACAGGAAGACGTTTATGCAGTAACCGTGCGATTTTGCTGCAGCGTCAAATATTAGCCTAATTTGGCCTGGTTTGTTTTCATTCAAGACGGCAAAGTAGAGTTAATACCAATCTCTAGGGTTTTCTGTGACTTGCCACTTTTCCAGTTTGGTGGAATAACCTTTATATAGATAATCTTTAAACTTTTGGCAGTACTGCTTTGCAAATTCTTTATCTCTGTCCATTTTTCTTTCCATACATGAAAGACGTTTTAAGGCATCACTTTTACTATCTGGAAAAGTAACGTCTTCATGCTTGTAAAGATGACCAATTTCGAAACAATTGCCAATGTACTGAAGAGTTTTCTCCATAATTTTAACTGCTTTCTTGTCTTCTACAGATTTAATATTACCCTTGGATTTTATACCAAAGTCTTCTAGCTTGAAACTGTTTTTTACCAAAAGGTGAAGTTCTTCATCAGCAGAATGCTTGCAGCAAAGATGAACATGAATGGGCTCAATACAGGAAGAACTTTCATTTACAACTCTATCCTAACTTAGCGTAAGATAGAATAGGTTGGTTCAACCGAGGCTGAATAACTTGCCGTGAAACAATTAAACCGCAATTATCTTGTTCAATCAAAAGTTTAGGTTTCGCATCTTGTAATCGTCTTAAAATAGACAGGTCAAGGTGGCTAAACTGTTGAGACAGTAAAACAGCATCAAGGTTCTGATGAGGTAAGTTCAAATTTTTTACCGTTCTGACATTATTAAGTTTATAAAATTTTGGCTTTTTATTGAAGTTGGCAGCGATTTGAAAGGAAACTAATTGTGACGTATCTTCGAAATGAGTTATGTTGGTAACATAAAGGAATTTGTGGACCATGAAGTTTTATTTTTTCTGCTAGCTCTTTTTCGATCATAGTACACGTCGAACCTTCATCAAAAAGAGCATAAGTATTAATTTCTCGACCATCTGCTCGGAGAATTACTGGCGCTATCCTCAGTAAAACCTTTTCAGATCGGTTTGTAACATTCGCACAAAAATCTGATACTGGTGCAGGTATTAATGGAGTATGGATTTCTTCGGAAGTCTCTCTGTTATTAATGGATCGCTCGAGGTGTAAAATATGGTTATGTCTACCTTTGCAACCGTTAATACCACATCTGCCTTTTTTGTTGCATCTTTTGAAGCTATGGCCGTCTTGTAGACAAAGGAAACATAGTTTTAAAGTTAAAATACTTTGTCGACGTTGCTCCACCGTTTTATCCAGAAACTGTTTACAGTCTTTGATATAACTAAACTAAACTGATAAAACTTAACAACTATAAAAAGAAGGTATGATCAGGGATTAGGAACATAGAAATAGGAAACGCATCGAGCGCAGCAGATATTAATTAAAGGTACACGTCGTTTTTAGACAGACATTAGACGTGGACAGCAAAGAAATATAACTTAACCCTCAACGAAAATAAGTTGTAGATATTCGCTACATTCGCTCGTGTTCTAAACAATTCTCGTGTAATATGGTCAACATTATACACTTATTGAATAATATACTATTATCAGTTAGATAGAGTTAATCGATGTTGTAGTATTAGCAATTGTTCTCTTGATCGAGTAATGTGCTCATGTGTATCTCTCCAAGTAATATAGGATTTGTTTTGTTTTTACATACAATAAACAATGTAGAATAAAGAAAGAACCCCAGCATCAAGAGTTTTTAACTTACCTTCTTCTTTATCACAATACTAATAAAAGAAGTCTGCATGCTGAACGAAAGTAATAGACTTTAGATAGTAAGGTAAGTCATTCACATATAGTATGGTTGGCACAATTATCGAGCCTTGAGACTATAAAGACTAGAGATAAGGAGGCAAATCGGCATACTCAAAATACTGTCCCAAAAAATGCACGCTAATTGAGTTTTTATAATTAACCCACTGATCTTGAATTAACCGCATGGGCGCTGGTACTGCTTACAGTGTTCAAAATACATGACTTTTTATGGGAATTTGTCAAAATAAAAAAAATAAACTTGTTTATAGCTAAATAAAGCACAGAACATACTGTTGTATTTATTTCTAAATAAGCCTTGCATTTTTTAATTGATAAATTATTTAATTTTATCTATATAAAATACAAATTAGGTAGGTATGACAAAATTCAAAAAGGTTTGTTAAATGCTGTTTGGTGAGTACAATTTTGTGGCAAATTTTTTTTGAATTGAACCTATATATATATATAGTTTTAAGCGCAAAATAAAACACAGTAAACAGATTTTTTATTGTTGTAATACAAGTATAAAGGGAGATTTGGGAATGTACATGGTATTACCTCATCCTTTAATTTTAGTTTCCTCCTTTTTATTTTGCAGTATTATCAATAAAAATAGTCTCATAATATTTGATAATACCTTCTAAAAAGTATAGAACAGCATCATCTCTAGAAAGTGTTTTATCGGTACTGGGAACGATATATATGCTGCCACTGTTCTAAACGTTTAGTATCCGATAAAAACATTTACAATGACACAATAACAGTAGCAACTCTTTGTCTAACATTAAAACTTTATAAAAAATAAATTTTCTTATCTAGTAAGTTAAATTTAATGCATAATTAGGGGAAAGTTTGAAGAGGTGATTTCCAACATCCTTCAACAAGCCCTTAATACGATCAACAGATGGTGCGAGAGGGAGCAGATGTCTGTAAACCCCCGCAAAATTGTTATTGTCCCCTTCACCAAGAGAAGGAAGCTCGACAAGCTTCGACAACCCACCTTGGCTGGGGAAACCATTCCTTTTGCGGAGGAGGTGAAATATCTGGGAATCACCCTAGATAAAAAACTCACCTGAAACTCCCAATTGGTTAAAACCATTAACAAAGCCAGATTATCCCTCTGGACTCTTATAGGGATATGCGGCAAAGCATGGGGGATCAGTCCTCAACTGATCTATTTGATCTACCAAACAGTGGTAAAACCCATGGTTACGTACAACTCTGTCGTATGGTGGGACAAGGGACTCCAACGGACGGCCAGAGCGGCTTGCGTGCCTCGCCATAACTGGAGCAATGTCAACTACACCTACGGGAGCCATGGAGACCATGCTGGACCTAACCCCTCTCCACATTCTGCTGGAAAGGTCGGCCAGAATGGTCTCCTACAGGCTCCTGAAAGTGGGTAGTCAATGTTACAAAGAACTGCGGTGGGACAAGACGGGGCTGATGAGTGAAATTATTAATAACCCCATCCTCGGCATGGTCTCGGACTAGTTTCCCGACAGCACATAGAAAAGCCATACAGCGTCCTCATTCCAGAGAGAGACGCATGGAACAAAGGGGAAAACCCTCTTCAAGGCAGACTATGCGTTGTACACGGACGGCTCCAAAACTGAAAAAGGAGTAGGAGTGGGAGTTTTCGGCCAGAGGCCTAGAGTTGACATATCAATAAACCTAGGCTCTCTGGCCATGATCTTCCAAGCAGAAATGATTGCTATAGAATTGGGAGCGAGAGAGTTGATCAATTTTCTCTCCGCAAACAAGACTATAAAGATCTTTTCAAATAGCCAGGAAGCCCTTAAGGCCCTGAGCTCCAATCGAGTTGACTCAAAGCTGGTTTGGAACTGTATAAATACCCTAGAGTGTCTCGGTGTCCGGAACAAAGTTACTTTGATCTGTGTTCCGGGACACAGTGGTGTGGAGGGCAACGAAAAAGCCGACGCACTTGCTAAAAGAGGAACGGAATCTATGTTGATAGGACCAGAACCATTCCTGGGCATTGCAGAAAGCACTGCCAAAGGAATTATCCCAAATTGGACGAAGGATGCAACACTCACGAACTGGCGAGACACCCCAGGGCTAACCCATTCGAAGACGTTTATAACCAACTCTTCCATGAACGCCTCTGCTCAGATCCGAGAATAGAGTAGGAGAGATCTACGCATATTCACCGGACTGATGACAGGACACTGCCGTCTGGGAACCACATGAGAAGGATAGGTCTGCAACAAACATCGGATTGTCGATTCTGCAGCGTGGAGAAAGAGTCTGCAGAGAACATTTTATGTACCTGCTCCGCTCTGGAAAAAACCAGGTTCCAGATCTTCGGATTTACCCGACTGGAGCCTACCGACTTTAAAGAAGTCTCACCCAATTTAACCATGCCCTTTATCAAAAGGTGTGGCTTGTACGTTGAACTATAAGTTAGTCATGAGCCACAATAGACCCATCTGGGTCGCAGTGGAAGGCGATGAGATCATCCCACTCATTTTCAACCTAACCTATGTATAATTATTGTTGTTTTTGAGTCAGGATCTATGACTGTAAAATTTTATGTTATAGAAACTTGTAATAAAATAAACTACATTCCGTAAGATACATATTAGTTTACAATAAATATTATATTTAGACATAAATACATTATTTTACTTACATTAGAAGCTTAAAAAGACATTGAATTGATTTCTCCTTGTGTTTTTTTAGTTTTACAATTGATTTGTATCCTGTTTTACAAAATGGAACGACGTAAATCTTGCTTTGATGTTTTCTGTCACTCATGTTACTTGTGCTCAGGTATTTTTTTTAACATTATTTTGATTCTTTTCATCAATGTTTTAAAAAATCACTTCATTGACTTACATAGAAAATTGACACCGCTGTTATTCGACATGCCAACTACAGTCAATTTCGCGAACTTTATAAAAAAAGGACGGATATTTGAAATTTAATCATTGCTTATTCGCCTTCTCTCTAGTCTTCATAATCTAATATCACATATAGATCATTTCTTTCTGTTTCCTACTTTTCAATTATTTTTGTCTAAGTATGAAAATATTCAGTACAAGCAAATTGTTATGAAAACAATCTTCAAGCACACACAGGAAAAGTGGATACCCACAGCATCAGGAATCCACGTATCAGCAAGAGTAGCAACAACATGAAAGTTTACCACTGACCCAAGAATGTTAACGACATACGTAGTGCATTAATTACTAGCACACTTAGAATTCTTGGTGCGATTAAACATAATGTCGGATAATGTGAGCCAGAATCCTGTAATAGATGACGTTACTTAGGTGCCTGTGGTATCTGTACTGTCAACATCCCTCTGGCTCTAATTATAATTACACTTATACAACGATATTAGGGGCCTTTCCCTGTGGATCTCACACATTTACATCAACATTAATATCGCAAACAAAACGTTATTCAAGCCAATTACAAACACCCATTATCCGAACTTGCATGTTTGGAAATTTACATTGGAACGTGAAAACACATTAGTTAGAACCGGCTGGCTGCTTGATTTAATGATAAAGGGACGGCGTGCCGCAAGGTTCTTTTACTGCACCCCATAAATAATAAAATATTTTTTAATACTTATTATTTCTGGTTTTCATTAAACTACACAGTTAGCAATGCGCTAGCCAAATAATTTCATTATGAGATTAACTACATCTAAGCCGAAGAACAGATGTTTGATATTATAGTTCTATTTACTCCAATCATCTGCGTCATTTACCTTCTGTTATGGGCCAAGCTCCTATGCAACTTCATTATTAATATGTTCGTGATGAATACAAGTACCGCAGGGATATTTAAAGGTGTCAGTAGAGAAACTACGATACTTAGAAAATGCACATGAAGGCATTATTGATCAAATATAAGTGGTGAAACTAAAAAACATGAATTAAGGAAAGATGATGCATCTAAAGAAATGACCAAGAAAAAAATGACAGAAAAGCCAAATTGGACATTATCTACTGAATTGGTCGGTTTAAATTAAAGGATGTAATACATCAAGGGATGTTTATAAAGCATATACTTTTCCAAGAGATCTGTAAGGAAAGCCACACATCTCAACCAACTTACTAACTCATTTTGCAACGATATACGTAAGTATATATCGAAATTTTTTGACACTGTCGAGAAACTGAAATAGTTCAAAATCTCATTATAGAACTTTTATTGTAAAGCTCTATCTACTCCATTCCTCTATATGGGGGGTGTAAACTAGAATAAGGAATTGCCAACCATATCTTTAGATACTCAAAACTTAATAATACGTTTAATTTCAAGAGTTTTAAAGCATTTTTTTTTATTAATTCTGCGCCACCAGTGCCGTCTATTGACGTGCGACTTGCTGCATAGGAGTGAAAACTTAGTGATAGCTGGGAATAAAGTTAAGAAAAATAAAATATTAACATTTTGTTTCAACAAATAATATGGAAAATATAGCTATGATACAATGATTAATGGCAAGACAAAGTTGATTATCAGATTTTCATAACAAGACAAGTGTAAAAACATCCAAAAATGGAAAACACGTAGGAAATAATATAACAACTCCAAGACCGAAGTTAAAGACTAATAAATAATAGTTTAAAAAAACTACAAAACACGCTTTAATAGAAAGGCAAACTAAAAAAAAATCTGATGTGTCCAACACATGACTTTCCTATCTAGTTATTACGGGCTTTTTCCGGTTATTTTGTATAACCTATTCGCTCCGTGCGATGTCATGGAAAGGGAATCAAAAGCGATACTAGCGCTAGCTGCGGATAATTCGTGCATTTTAGGGGGATATTTTGTAATTTTGGCATATCAAATACACGTATACATTTTACTTTTTTTCAAAAAAGTAGGTAAAAACAACACAATAAGCAACCGGAGTTGCTGTGTTGAAAATTGTACAAATACTAGCAAAAAAAACAGTGAAACTTATATAACAAATTTCACTAACAAAGTGGAAATTAAATCAAAGAAATAAATGGATAGGTGTACAATAAGAAGAAAAATTACCTTTATTTTTGTGATAATAACAGTAATACTGGAAATAGTAGACATCAAAAACTAGAAAGTTTTTAAATAAACAATAAATTATCATTTTACGATGTTCTTTAATATCCCTTTATTCTTAAATGTTCATTCAGCAAGGACTAGATTTCAAGATTTCTGCCGTTGATTATAATATTTAGCTGGTATGCAATTTTGTGACTTACTGATCGGAAACCAGTTTTAATCATTCATTCTATGTTTTCTTTAGAACAAAAATGAAAATATAAGTAGCGATCCTTTTTATACATTTTAACTTCACGCTATTATAAATGGTTTCTTCAATGACAACTTATTAGACTTAGGCAACTTCTCATACATTTTCCAGTAAATACTGTTGCCTGCCTATATTTTATTATTGATTTTTAATGATTATACATAATTTTCTTCAATTTAAGCGTGAAAAATATATAATAATAATAAATTAATGTTTTAATTGTTTTATAAATCCATATACTTTTATTAAAACTAACATATATACTTTTTATTTACGAATTCTATTAAAAATTGTATTTGTCAGTATAGGCAGAAATAGTCCTTTAATACCAAAACAAATTGGCGCTGCTGTCGCGCACGGAGCAAATTGCAGCACCTCCATAAATGTTAAGAGGATAAACTAATTATATATACATTTTCCACATACATCTACCTCGAAACATTTTTCTATAGATATTCATTGAAAACAAAAATACTGAAAAATTTAAATTTAGCACTTTTCCTACAATTTTTCCATTACGGTCCATTTTAGAAAAATCATGTATAAACAAAAATTATAGAGATTGATATCGCAAACAACTTTTATATCAACAATTTTCATAAAAATTAGAATTTTGCACATTTTGTCAAATTTCTCGAATACGGGCCATTTCAGGAAATTTTGACATTAAAAAAAATTATAGATAATAATATTAGAAGTAACTTTTATTTGAACTATTTTTTTCTCCAAGCATAAATAACAGATATATTCCATAAAATATAAAAACGGCCTCCCATAAAGTACCCCCCCAGATGTTCCGACTTTTTTCAAACTCTAACCATTTCACGTCAGGCCGAAATAAAACTTAAGTTTAAAATTTAATGTTTTTTTCTTTATCCGTTTTTGAGTTTTCTTCAAATTTCGAAATTTACACATTTTCTCAAATATCTCGAATACGGTCCATTTTAGAGAAATTATGTATAGGATAAAGATTATATAGAATAATATTAAAAACAAATTTTGTTCGAACAATTTTTATAAAAAAAAACATTTCTTTTCTTGTAAAAGCAAGGGATACTTTTTAGGATATTTCCATAATGACTCTACTTTTACCAATATCTATCATTAAAATAATATAACAATTGACATCGAGCACCCCACGCTCTTCTACAATAAAAATATTTTTGTTTTCGACGACCACTACAGAAAATCACATATTCCAAATTGTTTTTTAAGCGTCAAAATAGGCATCCATAATTAGTGTGGAAATATTATTCCACACGGTAATTCCACACTGTTTAGTGCATAAAATAAATTGTCGTATAACTCTTAGTACGAATGAAAAAACAAAATAAAATATTTTAAGGACATATTTATTTAACTAAATAATTCTTTCAAATACTAAAATTTTTAGTTAATTTAGAAAAAAACGTAAAATAATTTATAACTTCTATAATTTTGGTTGCCTATATATAAAAGAGAATACAAAAAAAAATCAACTCAAGTTACACGAATTAAAATATTGTAGTGTTTGTTTATTTTAAAGGTCTTTAAATTGTTCACTATTTATCTTCACAACTATTTGTATACAACTGACTGCTTCGTGTTCCTCCACCAATATTTATATACATATTTAAAATTTTGGCGGAGGTTCTAGAATGTTCTCAACAATTCTCACCAATACTAGTATCATTATCACGTTCAATCTGGAATGTAATGGAAAGCGCCTTCGCCATAGTCGTCACATATGTTTAGTCTTAAGGGGTTTAATTATGTATGATAATCGGACAAGTTGAGCCTCGAAGGCCAAATAAGACAGAAAGGGACTTGAAGGATTAGAGCATGACTAAATAATGAAATGGCTTGCATTACATTGCTCCCTCCCTAGGAGATAATTTCTCCTGGAACTCCTACGAAACTAAATCGGAACGGTTGTGTCTGCAACTGAACCCTCTTTTACAATTTCCAGTTGCATGAAAGCAACAAAGGACTGTCTGCTGTAACCTGAACTCTGGGCGAATAGCTGCAGACCAGTATTTGGACTCCATATTTATAATGATTCTCCAATGCAGCTGATTTCCTTCTATCTTCGGCATGGCTAGTTTCTGTACATTGGACTCCAGTACGTGTTCCCTTAAACTAAGTAATACTTACCCATACATCATAATAAGTGGATCGACCTTGGAAGATTAGTCCACTTTCTTTGGATTCCGCTTTGTTGCAGTGGGAGCACTCTGCTGGACACGAACTTCTAGAGAGAGAATCGGCATTTCTGTGACTTATTTCGACTCGATGTTTAATCTTGAAGTCGTTCAATTCATCTGGCAATTTGACCCTCTTTCTTTCTCTTCCTAAATCTGTGAAAGCACTCCTCCAATTCCTACCTTACTAGCATCAGTATCCAGGATAAATTCTCCCTCTGGTAGTGGGTAGCCTAGTATTGGTGCTGTTGTTAAATACTTCTTTAATGTTTCAAAGGCAGTTTGGCAGTCCTTGTTCCAGCAGAAGTCCCTCGCTTCTTCTGTGAGTCGTGTTAATGGCTTAGCAATATCTGCAAACTTTCTAATGAATCTTCGATGGTACGTACGTACATACCCCAGAAAACTTATTATTTGATGTTTATCAGTTGGTTGTGGCCACTCTTTGATAGAAGCTACTTTTTCCTTATCTACAGCCACGCCATTCTTACTGACTTTATGACCCAGGTAATTGACTTTACTTTGGAATAGCTGACATTTCTTGGGATTTAGCATCAGTTGGGCAGCTTGAAGTCTTTTAAAAACATCTTCTATGTTCTTTAGATGTTCGTCAAATGTCTTCTCCAAGACTAAATGTCTTTTAAATATACCAGGCACGTTTTCTATGATAACCCTCTCAATACATTTTCCACAAGTCTTTCAAATGTCGCAAGGGCATTACGTAGTCCAAATGGCATGACATTGAATGCCACAATCCAGATCCGGTGGTAAAAGCTGTCTTTTCTTTGTCTACTGGGTCCATTTCCACCTGCCAATATCCAGACTAAGGTAAAAAAATAGTTTACTTTCGGCCAATGTGTGCAAGGTATCGTCGTTTCAAAGAAGAGGATAACTGTCTTTCTTGGTAACATTGTTTAACTGACGGTAATCCACACAGAACCTCCTAGTTCCATCCTTTTTCTGGACCAAGACTACCGGAGAGACCCATGGTCTGGTAGAAGGTTCTATCACCATGTCTTTCTTCATTTCCTGAACAATCTTTTCAGCTTCCTCCCCTCTTGGCCTTTGGTAATCTTCAAGCTGATTGACGAGTCCGCCAATGTTAATTTTGTGTTTTAAAATAGAAGTTCGTCCTGCTTTTCCACCTCTTGGTACAAAAATGTCATGACATTGTCGAAGAAATTCCTGTATTTTCTTTTTCTCTAATTGATTTAAAGATTGACCAGCAAGTGCAATCAATTGCTCAAATTTGTCGTTGGAATTATCAGAAGTTGTTGCCTGACGAATTATGGAAGTTAGTGGTACACAAGTTCCGATTCTGTTCTCTTTCTTGATGATTATTGGGTGATCATTAACATTTATAAGACGGACTGGAATCTCTTTAGCAGTCATGACCAACCCCTTTCCAATCAGAATTCCTCGTCCAATCTCTTCATTGTGGTTGCAAGGTTCCATCATTACAGGTATTCCTTCTTCCATAGTTTCTTGACATAAAATTTTTTGAAAAAATCTAGCTCAATAAGGGGATGAAGCCTGAAAAAAATCTGATTGGATATGGGAAGTTAAGGGGAATTTGTTAAACTGCGAAAAGTATAATTTAGAATGTCACGCATTATATACCTTATTATTATTTGTATTTTGGTAATGTTATGTATTGTGATGGGACTGATCTTATAAAATTTAATTCACTTGGTTTATTTGCCAATAAAAGGTATTTAAAAAATATATTATTTTATTTCACATGTGTTACAAGTTGTAAAAAACGGTAGGTAAAGTTTACTATAATATTTTTTTACACAAAAATCAATGTCAAGCTTTGTACATAACCTGATATACAGGGTGTAACTAAATAAGTGTAAAACATTTAAGGGGGTGATTCCTCATCGAAAAAAAGATAGGATCTTTTATATAATGAAACTTCATTGGAGCATCCGTTGTTAAGATACAGCCCCTTAAAGGGGGTATATAAAATTTGTTTAACCATTTTTTTCACAAGAACTAAACAAGTTACAATATTGAAATTAATCTGACATTTTCTACTACCAAAAAGACACTTAGCCAGTAATTTATTTGGTTTACCCCATGGTTGTAAGGGGTGGAAAACGCCACCCCTAAAATTTCGTTCCAACGTAACTTTCTGTCTTATTATTTGTTTACCATTTAAAATTTTATTTCCGATAGCCTGTTTCATTCTAAACAAAAAATGTCTCTTGAATTTTTTGCCCAAAATAAACCAGTTTGCAGCAAAAAATTATTTTACGAACAACTACAGAGATACATCGTCATAAATGCGAACTGGATTTATTGTTATTTTGTAGCTACTACCTGCAATAAATGATTAAAAAGGGGAATAATCAAAACTAATTTATTAATAACAAAACATACAACATGTAGAAATCATAGTAAATGTTCAATATGTCTACCTTCAGACATTACGCATGCGTCTAGACGTCGGCGCATTGAGCCACGTATTCGCTCAAATAATCCTGGAGTCTCTCTAATTACCCTGCACACATTGATGATGCGGTTTCTTAAGTCCTCTACATCGCGAACAGAAGTACGATAAACCAAATGCTGCAAATGGCCCCAAGTAGATAGATCGAGAGGAATGAGATCCGGGGATCGAGCGGGCCAATTCTGTGGTCCTCCTCGATCTATCCACTGATTTGCATATGTTTCAGTTAAATGCTGACGTGCTACTTGACTAAAATGGGCGGGAGCCCCATCATGCATTAAAAACATATCCCTTCTGACGCCCAAAGGAACTTCCTCCAGCAGTACGGGATGCACTTCTCTTAAAAATTGAACGTATGCCTCACCATTTAATCGAGGAGGTAGAAAATGAGGCTCAATTAAATAATCACCAATAACTCCGGCCCACACGTTAAGAGAAAAGTGTTCTTGATGGTGAGTTTCGACAATAGCGTGAGGGTTTTCATCAGCCCATATGTGGTGATTATGAAAATTAATAATCTTGTCCCGAGAAAAACTACATTCGTCTTCAGAAAGTCACGATTTCTTCTAATCATTTCCAGCATCCAATTGCAAAATTCAAGACGGTTCGGAAAGTCTCGTGGTAACAGTGCCTGTACTCGTTGCAGATAGTAAGGGTATAAGAGATGTTCCTTTAAAATTCGAAATACCGTCATATGATCAACATTTAGCTGGAAAGCAATCTTTCTAGTACTGGTAGTAGGTTGTTTTTTAATAAAATTAAGTAGAGTTTCCTCAAGCTGTGGTGTTCTTACTTCTTGATGGCGACCACAATCGTGCGTTCTTTTATTGAATGAACCATATTCTCGTAATCGTTGATGAACTCGGGCAAATATTCTATGTGAAGGATGCTGCCGTTGAGGAAACATTTCAGCATATCTTCTAGAAGCTTCTAACCCATTCCCCTACGACAGACCGTAAACGTAATGCATATCAGCTATTTCCTCATTTGTGTATGCCATTTTAATAACAAGTGAATTATTAAAGTAACAAATTACGAACAGAACAACAATACACAATTAGTATTACTTCAATTTCAAAAATTAACAAACTGACAGCTTGATTTCAATGTAATTTTCAGTATCGCTAATAGCAGCCTACTAGATAAATTAGTTTCATATTTTCGTTTTATGGCGATATCTATCTTGTTCGTAAAATAATTTTTTGCTGCGAACTGGTTTATTTTGGGCAAAACTTTTGAGTGACATTTTTTGTTTAGAATGAAAGAGGCTATCGGAAATAAATTTTTTAATGGTAAACAAATAATAAGACAAAAAGTTACGTTGGAGCGAAATTTTTGGGGTTGCGTTTTCCACCCCTTACAACCATGGGGTAAACCAAATAAATTACTGGCTAAGTGTCTTTTTGGTAGTAGAAAATGTAAGGTTAATTTCAATATTGTAACTTGTTTAGTGCTTGTGAAAAAAATTGTTAAACAAATTTAATGTATCTTAACAAGGGATGCTCCAATGAAGATTCTTTATATGAAAGATCCTATCTTTTTTTCTATGAGGAATCACCCCCTTAAATGTTTTACACTTATTTAGTTACACCCTGTATATTTGAAAATGATTTTAACATATGAAGAAAAGTCAGCTGATTGTAACTAATAATGTTTATAGTTTTCAACGTATTAAAATAAAACAAATATTACAATAACTAAAATTTTTAATAATAGTATGATAATGATAATAATACTAACTACACTTATTATAAACCCAAATAAAAAAAAGCGATATTGGGCGCTTGTACAAAAATTTGAACCGAACTTGTAAAAGATAAAATTATTGGAAAAAATAAACACCCTTTTTAAATTACCACAAGCAGCCACTGATATAAATAAAAAAATTGTGACGAATAATTTAGAAAAACTGAAACGATCCGGGTTGAGCGCAAGTTTAAATAATTATAAATGCTGGGAAAATGCAACTTTCAGAAAGCAGAACTACACTAATGCCGTGTTGACTACGTTTATGCAGCACACGGTGGCAGAGCATTCTGGTACGGTCCTAGTGTTGCGCCATTTGAAAACGATATAATGATTGGTAAATGTTTTGGTAGAGAATTCAGACGATAAAGACTGTTTCAGTGAAGAAAATAAGTTAGGATTTACCAAAAAATATTTTTTTGATGGGTTTTAAAACGAATAAACAAGTTTGAACTAATTTTGCTTTAAATCCTTATTTTTTTATTTTTTTTTTTTTGCTAAAGTATTGTTACTAGTCATTACTGACTAACCTTCAATTTTAATCTAAAAATCTTACAAACTAATTACTTATCTAAGAAGTCCCCATTGGGCTGTATTAATTGTTTCTATAGGAAAGCATCACAAGTTGGCGTGAATATTTATTACACTGTTTTACACTGTTTTACACTAGCACTAACATTAACGTTCACTGCACTAGCTCAAATGGCTTCTTCTTTTTGAGCCTTCTGTTGAGTGTAGAGTTGTCCAGTAATTGCAGCGCTTCTTCGTTGACGTGGAAGTGGAGTCGACCCTCATGTTTCGCAGCAAACCTCTTTATTTCTTCTTCGATTGTTGGCATCTTCAGGTCTCTATGAAGATAATCGTTTTGGTAGAACCAAGGTGCATCAACAATACATCTTAGGACTTTATTTTAAAAAACTTGAATCATGTTGATATTACTCTTGCTGGCACATCCCCATAGCTGTATGCCATAAATCCAGATTGGTTTTAGGATTTGTTTATGAATCAGCAGTTTGTTGTGCACTGTCAATTTGGATTTTCTTCCTAGGAGCCAATACATTTTTTTGAATTTAAGTTCAAGTTCTTTACGCTTTTTTTTCATGTGCTCTTTCCATTTAAGTTTTACATAATAATAATAATAATAATAATAATAAACGTCTTTATTATACCAGCAAAACAACATTTACAAAGTATAAATGGCGTAGTCTAGCCAAATGGCCATTCAACTTAACCATATCACAAATCCTAAAACTAACTTAAACCTAACCTACTCTACATTACGCTGAATGTCTACGGATGAATTCAAATTTAAATTAAGAACAAGAATTAAATAAAACAAATAAAATAAATAAAATAGAATATGAATTAAATATTTTCATTTGCTTGGCTACCAAGAAAATATGATTTTAACATTATTTTAAATGAACTAGTACTCAAATATGATTTTAAGTGTGTATTTAGTGAATTGTATACTTTAGCGAGATTATAGCTAAATGACCGTTGAAACATGGCAGTTCTATGTCGTGGCATGGCGATAGTATGGCGATTTCGCAAATTTAAGGCATGTGCGTCAATCCTATACGTAATCCGTTCTCTTAAATATAATGGTGAATTAGCTCTTAATAAATTGCTTAATAATAATAAGAAAAGAAATTTGAACAAAGAATCCATTTTCAACCATTTTAATGAAATAATGTAAGGTGATATGTGGTCATATTTTCTTTTGTTACAAACAAGCCGACAACACGAATTTTGTATTTTTTGTAAACGGTTTGCAGTAGCCCTGTCGAGACAAGGATAGTATACAGAGATGCAGTATGTTATTTTAGAGATTACCAAGCTTTCACATAGGGTTTTTTTCATGTTAAATGTTAAATATTGTTTACTTGCATATAAGAGTCTTAGACGAAAATAACAATTTTTTGACACTTGAGAAACATGTTCAACAAATTTTAAATTTTCATCTAAGTACAAACCCAAATTCTTTTCACAAGGAGAAAATTTTATTTGTTCACCATTTACCCTAATCTGCATGTCCGATTTAAGCATATTCTTATATATTTTTGGAGAAAACAACAAAGATTTTGATTTTTTAGCATTTAATTTCAAACCATGCCCTTTCACATATTCGCTTATTTTATGCAAATCTTGATTTATGCGGACATTAGCTATTTCATATTCGGAAGGATTAAAATGAAAATATAATTGAGTGTCGTCTGCAAATAACTGTTTTTTGCAAAATTGTAAACATTTAGTCATATCAAACGTGTATAATAGGAAGAGAAGGGGTCCTAGCACAGAGCCCTGTGGGACGCCAGAGCAAATAGATTTTAATTTGGAACATTTACCACCAATAACGACTTTCTGTTTTCGGTCTGTAAGGTAGCATTTGAAGAAATTAAGAGCCATATTATCAAATCCAAGATATTTGCATTTAGATATAAGAAGTTTGTGATTAATCGTATCAAAAGCTTTACTAAAATCTAAAAGAACTAATACAGTTGACATATTTTTATCAAATGAACCGATAATGTCATCACAAACTCTTGTTAGGGCTGTTACTGTACTATGACCACTTCTGAATCCGGATTGATCACCAACTATCAATTTGGAACTGTTTACGTAATCATTTAACTGAAGATAGACAACTTTTTCTAATATTTTTGAAAGTATACATAATAAGCTGATAGGACGTAGATCATTGCATGATTCAGGATTGGATACTTTAGAAAGTGGCGACACTAAAGCTTCTTTCCAAGAATTAGGAAAGAATCCTATCTCAAGACAACAGTTAATAGTATGAGTGATGTAGTCACCTATTACTGGAAAACATAGTTTAAGCATTTGTAAAGTAATACCATCTGCTCCTTTAGCATTGCTTTTGATTTTTTGAATTATTTTTAAAATGGTTGTTGTATCTGTCATTCTAAAAGAAAAAGTGTTTCCTGAATTATGTTTGTTATGTTGATAATAATCAATATTGCTTGAGCATGCAGTTTCGTCATTTTGAAAAACTGATATAAAATGACTATTTATATCATCGGGATCAGACAAATGTGTTAGAATGTTGGAAGGTTTAGTATATTGTATTTTGAAATTTTTTAAAGCTTTATAAAAGGTAGATGTATTTTTTTGCTTTGACAGAGAATGCAAATATGCAGCTTTTTCTCTGCGTAGCGAAGCTTTTGCATAGTTTCTTAATTCTCTATAATGTTCCCAATTCTCAACTGTTTTTAGTCTTTTATATTTTGAAAAGGCTTTATTGCGTAACTTCAGGATAAGTTTTAAATTGTCAGTTAACCAGGGAGCTTTAGGTTTACTAACTTTAACCGTTTTTATCGGTGCATGAATATCGAATAAATTTAAAATGTTTTCTCTAAGAAATTTAACTTTTTCTTCTATATTACGTATATACAAAATGTCAGACCAGCGAACATTACGAAGGTCGTTATCAAAAAGATCTAAATCAAAATGTCTAAAATCCCTAAAAGTAATCATTTTTGGAGGTAATTTTGGCACCACAGAAGAAATTTCGCAATAAGAAAGGCTGTGATCACTAAAGAGATCAGTATTGTAAACACCAGCTTTATGACATTGGGCTGCAAAATTAAGAAAGATAGGATCAAGGAGAGTTGCAGAGTGCGAGGTTACTCTCGTTGGTTCCTGAATTACCTGTTCAAAAGCATAAGACTGTAAACATCTACTAATTTTATTGCCAATCTGTAGTAAATCTACATTAATATCGCCAACTATCATAATGTTATCGTAATCAGGAACTATTAATGATAGTATATTATCAAGACAGTCGATTGCTCTTTCAACACTGGTGTTAGGAATACGATAAACGACGCCTAAAACAATTGCCATATTTCCAAGACTAATTTTAACCCAAAGCATTTCTAAAATTTTATTATCAAAATTGACATTTAAATCCAAGACTTCCGTTTGAAAGTGGTCTTTAACGAATACGCCAATACCACCGCCATGTCTATTACGATCGGCACGTAAAAATTTATAAGACGATATATGTAAAATGTCAGATGTTATTTCAGGCGATAGCCATGTTTCAGTGACAGCCATTACATCAAATGATTCTTGGACAATAAATGTTGAGAAATCTAAAAGTGATGGTAAAATAGAACGAATATTACAATTTCCGAATTTAAGTAAATCCCTTTTAAAAACTCTTTTATCCATAATTAATTCTTGATTTTAAATTAGAAACATAATTTTGCAAAATTGGGCAATTTGAATCATTTGATGTATGATTAGTAGGCACTTTGTTCCTAGCATTCTTATATATCTTATATATATATATATATATATCTTATATATCTAGGTTCATCCCTAGGTATTTGGCCGAATCGTGATGTGGAATAACGTCATTGTTTATTCTTATTTGTTTTTGTTCATTTGGTCGAAGAGTAAAATCAACATGCACTGATTTAGTTTATTTATTTTTATTTTCCACTTTTTTGTCCATCGATTAATTCTGTTGCAGGTTTCCTGAAGTTTTTCTGAGGTCTCTGTATTAGTTCCGCCAACTGCCAATATTGCAGTGTCATCTGCAAATGTTACTATTTTAACAGATTGTTGTTGAGGGATATCGCTGGTGTATAATAAATAAAGAATCGGTCCTAGCACACTGCCTTGTGGGACACCTGCTTTAATTTCTTTCATTTCGGAGTATGCCTCGTCTTGCTTCACTCTAAACATTCTTTCCGTTAAATATGATTGTAGAATGTCGACATATTGTCTAGGGAGCATTTTTTCAAGTTTCTGTATTAAACCAGCGTGCCAGACCTTGTCAAATGCTTGGGCTACGTCAAGAATTATAGCTGAGCATATATATTTTTCTTCGTAAGCTTTTTCGATGATATCAGCTATCCTGTGTACTTGATCTATTGTCGAGTGTTTGTTTCTAAAACCAAATTGGTGCGAAGGAATCAGATTTTTATTTTCAATTATTGGTTTTAGTCGTTTTAGTAACAGTTTTTCAAATAACTTAGATATTATCGGTAACAACGATATAGGTCTATATGACGACACTTCATTCAGAGGTTTTCCTGGCTTAGGAATTAGGATAACTTCAGCCATTTTCCACGCATCAGGTATATATTTAAGGCGAAATGCTGCATTTATTAACAATAGCCTTCCGCGGTAGTTTCTTTAATATTTCTCCAGTAATAAGGTCATATCCTGGGGCTTTCTGTGAGTTGATGTTTGTCTGAATTTCTTTCGTAACTTCATTGGGAGTAACTAGCTTAATTTCAAGTTGTTCCATATTATAATTATTATGGAAGTTTGAACTAATTTTGCTTTAAATCCTTATTGTCCTATTAAAAAATCGGGTCCTAAATTATATAACAAAAAAGTATATATTTAATTTAATTTGGCGCCGCCACTGGTTATGCTTTTTGTTTATTTATTTCGTATCTGTGATGACGTATCCGCCATAATCGGTGAAATAGCGTTTACGTTAGTGGTACGTGTAGCAAATTAGAATTTTCACTGTTTTCATAAATAACTTGCAGGAAATCATGGATGGTTTAACAACTGTTTGGAAAGATTCAACAGGAAAATTGAAAAGGGTGAAACTAAAAGAGAACAAGCTAAATAAAGGCAATATAGTGCACCAGCCGGTCGAAAGTATTCGTGAGGTGCGATTTTCTTATTCAAGAATTCGCCTCACAATTCTTATCATTGGAGAAACTTTATATATTTTAAGTGCCTCAACAAAGTGATACTCGCCGATTCGATAAAAGTGGCGAATGTTAAACAGAAAACACAACGGAAAACCCTATAAGTTATATAGTATACTATTTATTCCAGTTCCAGTTTTAAATATGATTAATAATACTAATAATTTGCATTCAAACAATACAAGAAAATCTGCCAATTCTAAGAGGATTTTGATTTTGGGAGATGAATTTGGTATTAATCTAAACAATACTATCAGAAGACAAGAAGACAAAGAAATTTAGAAGAATACTGCATAGAATCTTTTGTAAAACCTGGAGGAAATTATTACAATATATTAGAAAATATCGAAGATTTAGTGAGTACGTTTACTTTAAATGATTTTGTTGTCTTGCTAGCAGGTTATAATGACTTTGAAAAGAAAACTGTTCCAAAATTTAAAAATATCTTAACCAAATTAAAATTATGTAGACTATTGGGTAATTATTGGGAAAACGCCCTTTTCTTAATAATCCAAATTTTTTTTCAAAACTTACGTTTTAGACTTTAGGAAGGATAGTAATCTTCAAATTTATCTGCGGAAACTCCATACATTTGACTTTTTTCTTTTTTATGTATTATTTAGGAATTTTAAGGATCATTTATATAAGCTTCTTTTTAGAATTATATCTGTCCTGTCATACTGGAAACTGTCACGCCTTACAAATGCGCGGTGTTGCCAACTTCTCCAATCCTAATCAATGAAAAATAAATGTAAAAAACCATAATTACACCACCGGTGGAAATCGCAAAAAATGTGATATTTTGGGTTCGATTAATTTTAAGAACTCAGAATTTCGAAAAAAAAAAATTGTTACACTAAAAAGTACTCATTTTATATAGTAAGATTTTAAAGGACGTCTTCCCAACAATTACCAATTTTATTTAAATTGTTGTAATACACAATTGACTGAATATTAATATTATATCATCTATAAAGTAATAAACAATGTTTACTTTTTAAAAACTCAATTACTTTACCCAAAAGTGTTTAAACTTTTTTTAAACAAGTAAATTTATTTATCTGACAACATATGACTTGACGCTTTGGCCGTCAACGATTATCATCAACTAATGCCGCGTTTGAGAATCCACATCGGATGCATCTGAGATGTTGTGAATTTTTTATCACGTGATAGAGAATTAGATCTGAATGTAGATGTAATAAACAAACGCTCTAGACTTTATTTGGTCACGTGATAAAATGACAATGACAAGTTAGAAGTTTATACTTATTAAATTTGACTTTTGAGACTACAAATCAACCTAAATTTGAAATATAAACAAAAATTAAACAAACTAATCACTTTTATATCCATGCTAGCCACATATCAAAGTATGTGATGCTAGCATAAACAAAGGATAAATTGACAAACAAGGCTTCACAGAACACTTAATTTCTGGCATGGAACGAACATCTCATTCACATCTCATTTCAAAACGAGATGTAAAAAATGTAATCTGAACAGGTACATCTGGGATAAAAAAACGCAGATGTAGATGTAGTAGATGTGTCCGATGTGGATAAAAAAACGCTCGAGATGTAAAAAATGCATCCGATGTGGATTCTCAAACGCGGCATAAAGAGGATAGCCGAATTCGTTTAATTTCTGCTGGGTTAGCCGTGACGTTATCCCCCGAATACGTTCAGCTACATTTAAAACGTACACCAATACACACTTTTTAAAATTACGACGTTTAATATTTTCTTACTTTAAAATTTAAAAGTAATTCAGATATTCAAAAATCATTTGACCGAGAGAGAAAATTACACGCATCTAAAAAATTACAGGAGTAAATAAATAGGTAATAAATTTGAATACCATGGCCATGTTATTTAAATATTTTTTAATTAACAAATTTGACATGTTAGGGTATAATTCAAAATGAATATACAAAATATACAACAAGAAACTTGCTAATATTAAGCTGCCGTCATCTCACCCACCTTCTAACCACTATAAAAGAGAGCGAGCGAAGCGAGCGCGCCCGGCCGACGTTTCGAAATTCGCGCGCGCGCGAATTTCGAAACGTCGGCCGGGCGCGCCCTTTTTACATCTACACTATAAGATCTACGCTGCCGCCATTTCACCCTGCTCCTAACTACTTTAGAAGAGAGCGCGCGCCCGGCCGACGTTTCGAAATCGCGCGCGCGCGTGCGCGAATTTCGAAACGTCGGCCGGGCGCCTTTGCTTCGCTCGCTCTCTTCTGTAGTGGTTAGGAGGTAAGTGATACGATGGCAGCGTGTGTCTTATGGTGTAAATTTAAAAAAAGAGCGCCCGGCCGACGTTTCGAAATCGCGCGCGCGCGAATTTCAAAACATTTTGTGATGATTAGGACGTAATTGGGACGAGCGTAATATAATCTGAAGGTGTTAATTGCAATTACACTTTTACATTGTATAAAATAACTCATTACAATATTTTTTTATCCTATCCCAAGCAAAGTTACATTTATTACAAAAACATATTTTTTAAAAATAACATTAAATTATTTACTGTTTATTAATTAGACGTATAAATATTAAGTTTATTCTTCTTTATAAAAACCGGTTATGTTTGGAAGATGATGAAGCGATAAGTGTCTTTTTAATACAGCATGGATTTATTCGCAATAGTGTTACATACCCGACTTGCGATAGTACAGGTCCCCCAAATTGGGACCAAAAGAACTTTCGTTGACAAAAATAATATTTAGAAAACAAAAATAAGAAAATGTAGCTTTTAAAGAACCGTTTTTAAAGATACATTCAACAAAACTCATTTAAATTTAAAAATTGTTTCGTATAATTCGCAGATCAAATGAGGAAGTAAAAATAGATTAAATAAAATCGGAAAATGAAAATTCATATAGAAGGTGGGTATAATTCCGCAGCCAAACGAAAAAAGTGATGGAAACGATCTCGCAATTTTGGAAACGCTCGTTTAAAAACAAATTCCGACAGGTAGGCGTCAAAATGGTCTGACTGTCTTCCGAAACGAGGCACATTTGCCCGTAATTCCCTCCACATTCTTTCCACATTTTGTGTATGGGCGCCCGAGTCAGGGTCTACAAAATTAAAAGTGTGATTAACGTTCCGATGTGGAAATCCTGAAACAGTACAAAAGAAAAAGTAGTAAGAACACTTCGCGGATATATAATCCACCAAACTAAATCAACCTATATTATCTGTTCTAATCAAATTAGTATTATATAAGTAAACAATATAAAAAATAATTACCCAAATCATTTAAGCAATTGTAAGCCTTCCAAGAATCGCTGTAGATCCTTGTTCCAGACAAAATATGTTCGTTAATTATTCCATTAAGGTCTCCCTCGTGCGATTGGACACAGCAACAACAAAAAATTTTTTTGTTGGGTCAGACCTCTGGACGCCTCCAAACACCCACTGTCTTTATCATTCGTCCTCTATTGAATTTTCTTTTTCCAAGTTTCGCTTCGTCTACTTCCTCATCTGGTCCTCCAATCATTGCGCGGGTTTGATTTTTAAAAAATGTACAAACCTCCATGGCAAATGACATCCAATCGACAATAATGTCTGAACCAAGGGCCAATTCACTGGCTATTATATTTTGCCGCGGAGGTGACAGTGTAACAAAATAGGCAATAAACATTAAAATTTTATCCACAGCCAAATGAGATTTGCTAAAAAATGTATCTTTAAAAACGCTTCTTTGAAAGCTACACTTTTTCTTATGCTTGTTTTTTAAATAATACTTTTGGCAACGATAGCCCTTTCGATCCCAATTTAGAGGAACTGTATTACTGCAAGTCGGGCACGTAACACTCTCGCGAATAAGTCCATGTTGTAATAAAAAGACACGTATCGCTTCATTATCTTCACACATAACCGCGACGTCTCCAATTGAGAAATTGCAAGCGTTACAAGCCATGATTATTTTTTTATTTAATGCTAAAATTATGTCAAAAGCAAAAACGTCAAAAGAACATCTAGTCGCCTAGCAAAATATTTGCCAGTTCCCAGGCGAATATGCAAGAGGTTAAACCACGGTGGACTATAAGGTGCATCAACTCCTATTTAAAAACAAATGAAAACGGCGATAAAACCGATCGTACTTCCTAGCCAAAATCCGCTAGGTTCGCTAGTATCTATCCGGCGAGAAAGTAAATAAAAGATAAAAGTAGGAGCTGCAATTTAAAAAGTGTTGACAGATAAATATTTTTTAAAATCTTAAAATATATAAATCATGGTGGATCGTTGTGCTGTTTTTAATTGTGATTATGGGAGAGAGTCTTCAAAATATTAATAGCAGTTTTATAATGCCAAAAAACAGTTATACAGAATATGGTGCAAATTATTGGTGGTATGAAAATAAACATTAAACCCAAAAGTTCCATTTGTGAAAAACATTTTAATGCAAATTATGTTATCCGTGAAAAGGTGCTAAGAAATCTACTAGGAAACGTTATTTTTCAAGTAAATATGTTTAATGTCTACGTTTTAAATGATTGTTATGTAAATAGGTTATTCAACTTTGTCATTTTTGTAATAAAAATAATTATTAGTATAAAGTTTTACTATATAAATATTTCGTATTATTTATCCTGTCTCCTTGGTACTAATAATGTTATGACTTGGACCCTATTATAATGTGTTCATGATATAAATTTCATATACACAAGGTACCTATTTCTTTTGATATTTTTCTGACCCTGCGAATAAATAAAATCTTTGACATTCCTTTTAGCATGATTATAATGCTAGAAAGTTGTATCTGGTTATAAGAATCAAATAGATACTATGATAAATTTATTTTACTTGTAGCCTTTTTACTTTTAAGTGTTCAAATATACATTTGTTTAATAATAATCATCCCCAAATGTGTTTTGTTCCAGTTATTTAAATGTATTTACTAGGTTTTTATAGAAGTACTGATTTTAAATTAATAAAAATTTGAGCTGTAAGAAATATTTAAGATTTTTCAATTCTGTATTTTTCGTATTTTTATAGGAGTTAATAATCCCTTTAAGTAAATAAATGTAGTTCGGGGTCGTAGATGTTGGTAATTTGTGTATTGAATAATTTGTACATACACTGGTTAATAATTTAAACAATGTTTTTTCTGATGTATCTAATAATTATTTAAGGTTATCTTGTAGTTGAGGAGTCTAGAAATCCGCATATTCACACCACTCTGAAGTCTAGAATTTGACACAAATTTGAAGTTAAAAATAACGATCGTATTACTTGAAAATCTACAGATTTTTTTTAATTTTTAATCGATGTAAAAATTGGTAAATACATGATAAAAAGTAAAAGTTATTTCAAATAATTAAATATAACTTTGCAACTATATGTTACGATTCCAACTATCAGAACTAGCCAGAACAAGAATGGTGCATTTCCAGACCCTTCAATTATAAGATTACCATTATTTAATGTGCAGCGCAAATATTAAAAAAAAAAACTACCTAAAAAATGCTGTTCCTGCTTTTATTACTTATGATGGGACTACTTCTCAAAGGAGACAAGAATGTGGAAAGTATTGCTGATACAGTTACCGAAGTTATCCACTGGGGGTGAAGTGTTAATCTTTTAGGAATATAGGAAATATTTCTTTATATCTAACAACTTAATATTTATTTATTGATAAGTTATAGATACTATGTATTTGAAATTCGAAGTAATCATTATGACAGCAGTGTTCTTCTTATTGTATTCGAATTCTAACACAAATAAAACATCTCATTAAATTTTTGTAAAAATTATTAATTTTACATTAGAAAGAAAATTAACAATACACACAAAATTATTT
The DNA here is from genome assembly GCA_927349885.1 of Psylliodes chrysocephalus. NCBI lineage: Eukaryota > Metazoa > Arthropoda > Insecta > Coleoptera > Chrysomelidae > Psylliodes > Psylliodes chrysocephalus. The sequence goes on along the minus strand of OV651818.1, from coordinate 10,268,852 downwards.
AAAATTAGAAATAAATACAATTTACACATTTCCCATTATTACACTTTTACTTACTTAATTTATTCATTTCTTATATTAACAATTTAAATTAATAATATAGTTCATTATTTAATTGGAACTCATTTTATAATTTTACTAATTATTTTTTTATATTTATTTGTGGAAAATTAAATATTAAATAAAAGCATAGGAATTGTTCTATTAGATAATAGCAGTAATGAAAAAATAAGTAGGAAAATTTCAAATGTATAGTTTCCAGATTTATTATGAGTTTTTCATATTAATGTACTCAATAAGTAGGTTTATTATGTTCGCTTGTACACATCACAGTTAGCAGCAGACAGTAACAAACCTGACAACACTTCCGATTTCAGAAAAACATTACAACAATTTGTTTTACATTATATATTTCAATAATGTAATATAATAATCATTTATATTTAATTAAAAAAAACTTTTTAAATAAAACTATATGAGCCCTGTCCCGTTTCAATTAGCACACTTCTCAAATTTATAGTGACTGTCACTACAAGAACAAATCAAACATAAATCTGATAAATTACTTTTATTTTTTAACCCTTTCACTTCCACTTTCATTAAAAAAAATACCATTGTAGTACCTAGATTGTATGTTTTCTTTGTTTATTTAAAGTAAATTAAAATTTTGACATAGTATTTTTTATTACTCCAAGACATAACGTCCCTGTTCAGGGACATTACAAAAACAAAAATTTACTATAAAAATAATTTTTTTATAATATTAATCCTTAAAAGTAATGCAAATAAAGTAAATAAACCAAAAAGAAAAATTTCTACCAAAATTAACAGATGTATACTTCAGGGTTAATTAAGACAGTGTCCCTCTGGAGGGACAAATACACTGAAAGGGTTAAATATTTACAAATTTTCATGAGTGTTTCATCACCTTTAACTTTGATAACGGCAATAATTCATTAAAACATTGTATTTACAAGTTCTTGAAAATCTTACGTGCAGGGAACCTACTCCATATTTCTAGATTACCCATTTGCTTTAATTCTGGCAGTGATCTTGTGGGTGCTGCACGCCTCTGCTTAAAAATTATCTCCCCATATACAAAAAAGCATCTTTATTAAATGAACAAGAAACTAAAAAAAAATAAGCATTATTAAAAACTACAAAAAGTGCATAATTTGAAAACCCATATTCAAGCTTGAGATTTGTAAAATTAAAAAAATTCCAAATACACATTTAACTTGTTCAATTATGTATTGAATAAAAGGTCTGTTCCAACAATGATCAGAAACAAACCACTGGGTAGTACACAATTTTGCAGTATCGATAAACTACTGTGCAGAATCCTGATGTCAGTAACTCATTTCTGAGCATTGTTGGAACAAACCTAAAGTAAATCGAAACCACTTAAAAACAAGCACAACATTTATACTCGAGCATAATTTTTAATTCCTATCAAAATTTTTAATTACTGAATATTTTGTTCTAGTTATATTAAAATTTAAAAGTTCTTACTCTTCATTATAATTATATTTTTTATTTTCCCTATATACCTACATACTATCTCTAACATTTTACAAATTTGATGCCTAATATTTGATAAAGCATAGTAGTAACTGCCAGTTAAAACTTTATTTCTAGTATTTAGTTTAGGTAACAGAGACAACGCTTGGAACAGAAAATACATACTTTTGTTAATTCAGAATTTTTAAATGTTGTTTTATATTATAAATCTTTCCAGGTATCCTATATCATTTTTTTTATAATTTTCAACCAAAACTGTTTAAAAACAAAAAGTTTAATAAAAAAAAAACACCCATTATATTTAATAAGGTTTATGCTCTAAAACTCACTGTTCTTTTAATGGCAGATTTTTTAACCTCTGAGTAAAGTTAGGTGTAAGTATAATCTATAGCCTAATCAGCAAGTAGTTACTTTCAACTTTATTCAGAGGTAAAAACCTGGCCTTTAATCTTAATATAATTGTGGAGGATGGAGACTACATTTGCTAGGGATTAGGGAATAACGAAGATCTGACTACTATAATGACACTTGCTAAAAACTGTATAAGTTCTATGTACATGCAGATAGAACCATGTGAATAACTTTAGTGCTTCGATAACACAACATTGATAATTAACAGATGAACATATTGGTCACAAAAACAAATTAAATATATTCTACCAATCACATTTTTTCCAAAAAGTACAGTTACAACCTTGTTATTCTTTGAGATGTATTTATTACTGATACATTGGGGGTCTATTCTGTAACAATTCCTTTATATTTAACGGCCTTTAAAAATATTGGCGGTCTTTAAAAGTATATTTGTATTCGTTAATTTACTTCTGTCATTATTTAAACAGATTTATTTAAGATAGTCCTCTAATGTATTTGAAAGATCCGTTTAAATAATGACGGAAGTAAAGAAGAAAATATTTTTAAAGGCCGTTAAATATAAAGGAATTGTTACAGAATAGACCCCTTATTAATAAAAATAATAATAATTGATATAGGTACTTACTGATCTTTTGAAACATATATACTCCAGTCCAGTGAGACTTCATTATTCTGGTATAATGCTATTTCACAGAAATGTTTGTAATTCCAATCACTATGTATGGATTTGATTATAGTAGGTATAAAACTAAATGTTTATTGAATATCTTTAATCTGGGCAAAAAAATCACAAAACTCACTTTAAAAATAATAAGCTTCAATCTGAGTACCATAGTTAAGGTCCACTTCTTCATTTTATAATCAGTAACCCACTGTATTGCTGTTTTTGCCAAAGCCAAAGGTAATATTTGAACACAAAACAAAATCAGCTGTTTTTTATAAACACCCCCATTTCACTTATTTAGTAGCAAGTCTCTGGCAGCAACTTGTAACTTAATTGGAGCATATTTATTAAATCTTGAACACTTTTTTTGATCGTATAAACTCACACATCAGTGCAGCTTGTTTAAAAAAAAACACTTATAAGCAACCATCAATAACAATAAACTTATTTGTTGACCATTAATTTTTTCATCTGTACTCCTTCTGATAGTTTTGTCATTTTTCATTTCATATAAACTCGAATTTTCACCATAGAAAAACTATTTTTATGATTGCACTTTTTTTGACAGATAAAAAGATTGCCGCAATTTTCCGCCGTAACGACACTAGCGAACCTAGGGGATTTTAGCTAGGAAGTACGATCGGTTTTGGTATGTTTTTTTCAGGGAGTTGAAACACCTTTATAGTACGCCGTGGGTTAAACCTACAAAAAAGATGTACCCAACTCGATTTTTCATTTTTTGGAACATAAATGTAAATATAACCTAAAATATAGGTAGAATATATTTTTTTTTAATTTCTGTATGACTATCATCAAAAGTTAAATTATTTGTTACAAATAGGTAAAAAAACTCGTAAGTTTACACCGTTTGACAACACCGCACTTTCGTAGAACAATTTCTGTGGCATTTGCCAAAAGATTGACAGATATCAAATTCAGATTTAGAAATAAATAAGCATGCTCAAGTAGTAATTAATTTGTTACTATAAATTCTTAATTAAAATCACATTTTTTTGAGTTTTCCACTGGTAGTGTGGTTATATTTTTTGCATTTCTTTTTCGTCGATTAGGATTGACAACACCGCGTATTAGTAATGACGTGACAGTTTCCAGTATGACAGGACAGATATAATTCTAAAAAGAAGCTTACATAAGTAATCCACAAAATTCCTTAATAATACATAAAAAAGAAAAAAAAAGTAAAATGTATGGAGTTTCCGCAGATAAATTTAAAGATTACTATCCTTCCTAAAGCCTAAAACGTAAGTTTTAAAAAAAAATTTGGATTATTAAGAAAAGGGCGTCTTCCCAATAATTACCATTATTCCTAAGTTTAATAGATATTTAGAGCAATTTATTGATAGATTAGATACATATATTGAAGGGAAAATATCATTTTAAATATTAATACTAATAAAAAAGGCTTAAAATTAAAGCATTATGACATTGCTATACAAATTACTATGGAAATAAATAAAAATAAAAATAGTATGAAGAACCTTAAACTTATTAAAACCACTGACGTATTACCTCAATATCTAAAAATAATCTGTCAGACTCCCCAGTAGTAAACTAATGTATTACTATTGAAGGAGATGATCTTGACTTAATAGTTATTAATGATAATGATGATGTTAATAAATCTTTTTTAGAAATTTCAAACAGCGAAAACGATACAACATAGAAAATGGCTCTTTTATATTGTATCTTAACGCTCAAAGTCTTCCAGCGCATATTGATGAGATTAGGAATTTATTTGAATCAGAAAAACCCTTAATTGTATGTCTATCAGAAACTCATGTTACAGTAGGGTATATTCAATTCTGAAATTAATATTAATAATTATGTAGTACATAGGAGAGACAGTAATAGCAGACACACAGGTGGAACTGCAATATATGTAGATACTAAGTTAAACATAGTTAATGTGCATGGATATTGTATTGAGAGGGTGTTGTGGATAACTGGAGTGTCCATTTTATTCCAAAATAAAAAATATTTGGTGTACGTATTGTATAGATCTCCAAATAGTAGCATGGTAAGGTTTTTGCAATTATTTGAAGATTGGTTTGAAGACAATATCAGTGAAAAAAATAATAAAACTATTTTATGTGGGGATTTTAATTTAAATTGGATAGATAATGTTAACAATTACAGTGGTAGGTTAAGAAGTTTTATAACTGATATGGGATTAGTAAATTCAGTAACAGAATATACACATTTTACACAGGGGGGGAGGTACATTAATTGATTTAGTTTTATCAAATCTAGATATAGATACAGATGTTTTTTGATTTCCCTAAAATAAGCTCACACCGCAATATATTAATATCTTTAAAGGACATAAAACTATCAAGAAAATCATTTTATATTAAAAACGAGGGGCAGAAACATTGACTTTGAACTAATTGGATTAAAATTAAAAAATATAAATTGGAACTATAGAGAAATAAATTTAAATAAAAAATATAAGATGTTTGTAGAAAAGGTATATTCTATACTAGATGAAGTAGCCCCAATAAAAGAGAAAAAATTAAGCAAGCGGCGAAAGACAGGGATGAAAGTTTTAGGTTTTATAAAAACAACAAAAAAACAGAAAACTGGGAAATATATAAACAAAAAAGAAATATTGCTGCCAAATATGTCCAGCCAATTAGTACGTCAGATATATTAACAAAATGTCAATATATGCATTCAAAATCAAAAATTGTATATATATGCAACATATGCAAAATATGGCGTTTTGCATATATTCCTAGCTCTACAATTACTGTTTTATTTCACCAAAATTAGGAAATAATATTTTTATTTTGGGAGACAATTCGACTCCGCCGGATTTAATTTTATCACTTGATTATTTTAATTTTTAACAGGTTGACTGCTGCTCATATTTTTGAGACACTCTCAGACGCCGTTTAGTTTTATTTGTTTATTTGCCTTTATTTATGCCATAAATCATGTAAATTATAGTTTCATTAACTTTTTAATTTTTTTTTGCCTCAAATTAGCGAAAAAAAAATATACTCCAATCGGAGTGGTCGGCGTCAGGCATTAATATTTTCACTGGATGCCGAACACTCCGATCGGAGTCGCTATAAACTTTAGCAATATTACAAAGAAAACACACTCTAATTATTGAAAATACTTTTATTTGTATATAAGAAACACAAAAGAACTAAACTGATAATGAGATAACGGTGGGTATATATTTATAAAAAAAAAACATATTTGGTTTAGGGGTAATAATCATAGAAAATCAAAACAAAATAAATAATTTTTCTCAAAGCAAAAAAATAAGGAATATCACCCAAAAACTAAACAAGATATTAAACCTAAAAAAGAAAATCACGTGCTTGATTACAAGACAAATAACCAAGAAACTGAAAAAAAAAACAAACAAGTTTGCTCATAGCAAAAAAAATTTGTAAGAAATAACCTACTGTCAAAAACTACATTTTTTTATGAAAGTCTTCAAAGCACTTTACACAAAATCCAGGATTCCCAGGGCATTCTTTGCATTCAAACGTTGTCTGCTTCCTTATTTTGTTTTTCCTACAGGTTCTGCATTCCTTCCTAGACACTCTTTTGGATTCAGTACGCCCTTTCTTTAGTTCATTCATGGTTTTTTCAATTTTTGAAAGACAATGTCTAGCGTTCGGATTCTTTTTTTGATTAGGAGGATGGACAAGTACATCATCACTTGGGCCTAACAGATCTCCAATTACCTCCAGTCGAAAGTCATAAAAACGAAGGCGATGACCACCAGAGTACTTTCTATGTAGATAGTGTGCATTGGTCAAACTCATTTGCAGAACATGAATGAAAAGTTTTTTGTACCACCTTATCGTTTTCCTATTGCAAGGATAGTACGACAACATTTGATCCTGGCGATCAATTCCTGACATATAATTATTATAATTTAGAATGGCTTTAGGTTTCTCAGTTTCTTTTCCCCTCTTATTCTTGAAAATGCCAGTTTTATTCCCAAATTCAGTGCTTATATAATTGACGTCGCGTTTGTCCTTCCATTTTCCAATATGAATTCCATTAGAGAACCTTGATTCGTTTTCTCCTCGTTTCAATTTCGCCTTCATGACGTCTTGTGGGTTGTGCTTACGGTCACTTCTTAGGGTTCCGGTGCAATAGGTGTCATTTTCCAGCAGCCTTGTAGCTAAGTCAACACTGTTGTAAAAGTTGTCGAGGTATACTGCGTGTCCTTGACCTAACTTTTCTTCAAGTAAATGCATAACTACTTTGGTTGTATGTCCAGTTCCGCTATATTCATCTGATGAACCTTGATACACGCGGAATTTCAGCACCAATCCATCAGGTTCTGTAAGCATGTAAAGCTTAATCCCGTACTTGTGGCGTTTATTTTGTATATATTGTTTGAACAGTAAACGCCCCCGCCACAGCACCATAGATTCGTCTAACGACAATTCTTTTCCCGGGTAATAGAGACTGTTCATCTTCGTGTTGAAAAAGTCAACCACAGATCTTATTTTGCCTAAACGATCGTCAGCTCTAGTGTTGGCAGATGTAAAGTGTAGATATCTCAAGATGAGAAGAAATCTATTTCTTGACATATGCTTCCGGAAAATTGGTATATTGAAGAGCGGGTCCGTTTTCCAGTAGTCATTTACTCGTGTTAGTTGAATAGTACCTGTATGAAGGAGCAGACCTATGAAAATTTTCAATTCTGGAACCGTCAGGTGCTTCCAATTTGTGATACGTGACTTTGAATATGTTTCAATGCTGAGAAAAACTTGAACAGCATAATCATTTGTCTGTTCTACAATCTGCGATAAAAAAGTGTCGTCAATTATAAGGTTAAAAAAATCTATAGGTCTGCCTCTGCCCGGAACCGGTACTAAAAGCTGCTGATTTTTCTTGAACGTGAATTGTTTCAATGCACCAGTTTTTGTCCAGTGGAAATTTACTTGTGTATTAGTCGGAGCTGGGCCGGTATTTGCAGGCGAAGCCGGACGATTTCCTGACGACTGCTCATCATCATGTGCATCTGAATCACTTTCTGTCTCTGATTCGGAGGAATAATTTTCATCTTCGGAGTCCGGCAAATATTCGTCTCCACTTCTATCGTTTAAACACTTCAATAGTTCTTCATCTGTGAGTTTTTTCGAATTATCACCCTTTTTTTTCCCCAGTCCAGAAGGTCCTGGTTTGGCATCCATGTTCAGAGACACAAAAACTATAAAACCCGTAACCAACTATGACAAGTGCTTGACAGATGCTTTTTGAAGGACTGTGACAGGCTCCTGGTTCACCTACAGTGAATCAGCGAGTCTGTGTGGCGCTATGAAGGTGATTCCCAAATAGGAGTTGCTCAGGCGCCAGTTTTGATATCGCAGTTTGCTCTGCGACCCTGTGGTACACCAGAGTGTACTCAAGGTGAACTCAGTGGAGGTAAAAATAATTCCAGGCGGTCACTGCTAGGTAATCACTATACTAGAATTAATCAAAAAAAATAAAACACTTATCTCCTTTACACCTCGTACCCTACGGTACCCTGAAAGAGAACGGTTAAGAACCAGTAATAAGAGAAACACAGGAATAGGTACTAAAATATATATTTACAAAAATTAATAATACAACGGCAATTAAATATGAACGGCTCCCTATATGCGAAAACGTATTAAAAATAAATTGTTACCAATGAAAACTAATTAAATATTAACGGCTCCCTATATGCGGAAAATGGATAAAAAATAAATTATTATTATCAATGAAAACTAATTAAATATTAACGGCTCCCTATATGCGGAAAATTGATTAAAAATAAATTATTATCAATGAAAACTAATTAAATATTAACGGTTGAAAGTTTCTCTCATGCAGACATCTGGTAGTCCATAGCTTCCACAAGAGAGAAACCCTTTCCCACGAGCTGTTAAAAAACAAAAAAAAAACTAGGGGCTGAAACAGCTCTGACCATCGACAGGGGGAAGCAAGCGAATACCGCTATCACCCCCTGATTAACGCGAAAATGGATTATTAAAAATAAATTAATACACTCGAAAACAATTGAAATATGACTGTAATTAAATGCAAGCAAATAAATGAAATCAAAGTTTTCGGAACGTCCCTGTATCTTAGACGAGGCGATCGGCGGCGCTCTGGTAATTATTGAATGAGAATAGGTTTCAGCGCGGTGTTTGGGAGAAAAATACAATGTTTAACGTAAAAATTATTTTGAGATTTGACGGTGTGTGAATTGATTTTACAGAAATCGTCGGCTTCGTTCAATAATTAGTTGTGGACGGAGAACGGAATGATTCAAATACAATTGAATGAGTAAATAAAAGAAAAGAGAAATTTACATGAAAAATACTGGGTGCTTCTTATAAAAAAATTGCCAACGGTTTCCACTAAGGAATGAAATAAAAAATGCTGGGCATGAATCAAAATTCTTGATTTGTAACACGGGTGTCCCAATTAATTATATGAAAGCCAATATAAAAAAAATATACGGTTCCTACCTTAACAAATCCAACGGGTTAACCAACTACTTATTTACGGTCACGGCACTATACGGCGTCGTCACTATAATTTTTAGAAAGATCAGTACTTCTCGGGTGTCGGGAGTCAAGAGGCGGCATTTTTAGCTTTCCATCAATTTATGCTTTTTCGGTAAAGAAAGATGGAAGACTAGTACGACAAAGTGGGGATACCACTACTACAGCCGACTGTTTACAATTCAGAAATACAAAAAATGTCCTTCTTGTACCTTGACAATTAAAAGTAGATAATTCATACGAAATCGACTCTAAAAATGCCCATTCGGATTTCGGCAAATAAAAGGATATTTTAACCTACGAGGGTACTCGCAATTGTTGAAAATCGGTCATTTTTGGGAAACAAAAATACGGGGGAACTTCTACATGTTCTCAGGCGGGAATTAATTGAAATATACATTTTTAAGATGAATTAAAAATAAAATTTAGTGACTTCGTCACAGGACGATAGGCCAGCTGCAACATTCTCTCGCTAACACCAATTGCACATTGGTACTTACAAATTGAGCAAACACATCACTCCGATCGGAGTGATCGGCAGTCAACCTATTAATTCTTATAATTTCCAAAGACCAACAATAGTTTTTTTAATAATTATTGTGCACATTTCAAGATTAAATGACCCGAGACCATGCAGAGCACCCCATAAAGACAAAGCAATGTAACCGGCATGCACATACGTCCCTGTAATTACGCTGATTTTGGTAAAAGCGCTTGGATTCTCCTTGTTAGGGACCGAAATTGGTTTTGGCTTATAATAAAGCACGGCAGCATATTCTCAAATTCGTTTAACTCCAGATAATTGGATAAGATAATAAATTGTGCGAGAAATCGTATCTCAAAGTCGACTTATTATTTACACAATTAGTTTCTGAATAGAATATTACTTATAGACCAGTCGAATTAGCTAATTTAGATAAAAAAAATTGTTAATACTACTTTGTAAATGGTAGATAGGCTAATAATAAAAAAATGGAACCTGGGGGGTTTGAAGTAAAGTTTTAGGGGGTTAAATAATGACGACAAATTGTATTATTGCATTTTCCGGCGTCAACAACAAAAATAAATAATGCTAAAATTGTAGAGGTCACTTTTTAACATAACCTCAAAATTTTCAAAAAAAAAAACTATTCTCAAATTTATTGTTTTCGTTTTTATAAAATAAATCAATTTTGATAAAATTTGGTGAAAGGACCACGCACTTTTCTTATGCAAACGGGGAGTACCGTCAAAATGTCTGAATTTTTGATATGTTAAATAACTTGATGTCCCCATCGAAAGTGTCCATAGGCCCAATCGTATCCTATGACTAGATTTCGAGATACAGGGTGTTGAAGTTAGAAATCCCTAGTTCTTTAAAATGGACACCATAAATCACCCTTAAATATTTCTGCAAATTTTTTGCTCATTCTGTGTAGTCAAAATACATACTTAACTACTATAATTAAAATATTGTACTTTACAGGGTGATTAATGATTCGGCAAATCTTTTTTGGTCAAAGTAGGTATTCCCACCGAACAAAAATAGCTAAAATACCGAAAAAAAAATATCACCGTCAAAGTCTCTCAATATTTGATATCGTATAGTACTTGATGTACTCGTTCAAAATTCTTATTGGTAAAATTAGATCCTATGACTAGTTTTCCAAATATAACTTAATATGTACCAAATATATGAATTTTAAACAATAAATATATACTGACATAAGTAGATATTTTCAAGAGATATATCTTATATTAAAATATTTTGACATACTGTTTTAGATTAAGAATATACCCCTTGTACTATTTGCAAAGGGAAAAAAAAAGTTAAATCAACAAAATGTTGAAATTGTTGCCAAAAAATAGAAAATAATTGTTGTTCATCAAAAAAATAGTATAAGTCCATATACAGGGTCATACTTTATTTCGGTACAAAAAGTTGATTATATGGTAGGTCTCAGTAGGATGTGCAGAAATGATTTATAATCGGATTACAGGTTTATTTGGCTCGAGTATTGTCATAAGTGCCTCTTTGTATTGTATATTTAAATAAGATTATGAGCTCCATTCACGCCACCAATGAGGTAAAGCCCCTAATACATTTTGTTTTAAATCACATCCCTTGAAGGATGGTTACAGTTGAACTTGCAAGGTGGAAAAATCAACAATATATAAAATTATTGCCAAATATTAGAAAATAAATTTCTTTATTGAAAAAGATTATAAATATACATACATTATTATTTTAAATAGCCAATACCAGACTTTGTCAAAATGACATAGTTTTTGGAATAATTAGAAATTAAAAACATTTAATGGAGCCTCAGAATGAAATAGTCAATGAGCAGAAAAATCTGGGAAATTATCCATTTCTTAACTACTGTTTCATTGCGAGTTTTCTTCTAGGAAATCCATTGAGTAATAGTTATGCACACAATGAAGTATAAATGTCATATCTACCTATTGGTACTCATTCATATAAGAAATAGTATTTTCATGTTATTGGTTTCAAATATTTAAAAGTCGAGCAGACATATTATTCTAATTTAATTTTCACGAAACATTTGTTGATATTTTTATAGTTTACAGCTTACCTGTTCCTCTCTTGATTTTTCAAGGGCTTCTCAAAACAATATGATATGAATATAGGGTAATAAAATATTCGTAATTTTCGAATAACCTGTCTGTTTTTATATTTTCATTATGCAAAGGCATGCAAGTTGTTTTGTTAAGTATTTAATGATTTAAACTTGGAAATATAGATAATCTTTAACATCCTGTAACTCCGTAATTTTTCACTTCAGACGTTAAGCTTGTTGTAATCGACACAACCAATGCATTTTAAATCGACTTGGGTCTGATACCGTGTTAAGAATCACCCTGTATACTCGTAATGATAAAATATAAAGCTAAAGACCGTCTACATGCCTGAAGTTTTGCTTTTTTATATCTACTATGATAATAAATAATTTTTCCGAAGATTTTCACAAAAATTAATTACCCTGTATATTTTGTAACCTATGAGTTTTAGACGATTGATAGATTTTATTAGTAAATTCTAAATAGTGGTGAATATGCCAACAACCTTATAGGATATATAAACATGCTTACATTTGATTTATATATATTGATCTAGAAGGCTATGATTAAATATTTTCCGAATAATTGAACATATTGTTGACTTTTATAATAAATGACGTTTGTATTACTTTAAGCGAGCATTAGACCGTTCTGTATTAGTGTTTTAAATAAATATTGTTGCAAATATGGCGTTTGCAAATAGGATTAGCTGTTATGTTTGCAATAGACACTTTCAACTTCGACTCACTATTCGTTTAGACGAGGACAATAATATAGATGTGCTTAACATTGCTAATTTTAGAAGATCAGCTGCCGGACATCCTGCAGTCGACAATCTACAAGAAGTAAGATTATGTTTAAACTATTATCACGCAATTACACAGGAACTTAGAAATATTGAAAATGATCCAAATTGCCTAAGACTTAATGTTTTAACACCCCACTCAGTTCGTGGTTGTATAATTTGTAACGCACAAGTAAATGTAAGAAAACTATCGGCAGTATGTAGAAGATTTGTGACATTCATCTAAATCATTCGGGTTTACTAATGATTAATTTACATGCTGGTTTGCGTTTTGTTTATAGATCATTCCTCCAATTTTTGTCTAGTTTAAGAGCGGCTGCTAATGCTAATAATAATTTAAAAAATTGTGAAGACATAAATACTTTTAGTTTAGAAGAATTTAAATATTTAACTTAAATTTCTAAAGAGAATTTTCAAGAATTATATGAATTTTGTGAACCAATAGAACAATATGGTAACTTAAGAAGCATTGCTCAAAAAGAATTACTTGCTTCCCTTGTTAAACTAAGACATGGATTGTCAGATGAGTTCATAAAATTACTTTTTAATTATTCATCCCGACAAGTCACTAGTATAGTCATATCTAATGTCCGTATGTCCCTGCTTCAAAGATTTGTACCTAGTAATATTGGATTTAGATCAATAACCAGAGAAAACTATATCATAAATCATGTCCCTGAATTCGTAAACGCGCTTTACAACCCTATAGCAAATATTCCAAAGGCCATATTTTATGTCGATTGTACATATAACTCAATTGAAAAAAGTAGTAATTTTAGAATATTACGTCAGTCCTATTGCTATTTTAAGAAGGAACATTTAGTTAAGCCAGAAATTACAGTAGCTCTTGACGGATATATTTTATCAATCAATGGTTTCTATTTTTCTGATGCATCTAATAATGATGCAGCAATCTTATGGCAACAATTGGTTAATGATAATAATGAATCTAGAAACTGGATTACAGAAGGAGATATAGTAATAGTAGATAGAGGCTACAGAGATGTTACTCCTAAATTAGAAGAACTTGGGTTAATTACTTGTATGCCACCTTTGCTTCATCAAAACCAACGGCAAATATCAACAAGTGAAGCTAATAGAGCGAGACTAATAACTAAAACTCGTTGGGTTGTAGAAGCCAGAAATGGACATTATTAAATTTTTTATAGGCCGCATATCCACGCATCATGCAGTTAATTTGAGTGGTTTTTATCAGATTGCAGGTGCGTTGTTAAATAAGTTTCATCCTCTTATAAACCTACCAAGTACAATGGACATAGCAGTTGAAATTTTAAACAAACTAGATGACATTAATATTATACAAGCACGCGTCGAAGCCCAAAATCTGACTACAAGAAATGGTCGGTGGAGAAGATTGAAACACATGCATATTCCTGAATTTCCTCGCGTAGAGATCAATTTCCTAAAAGATTTGGTAGGTTCTTACCATATTTATTTAAGTCCATCACATATTCAAGATAAACTGCAAAGAGAGGAAAATAATGTTTTAGAAATAGACGAGTTTAGAGAAGAGAATAATTTTTTACGTTTTAGAATTTATTCTAGGTTCAGAAACGCAACTAAATATATGGTGTGGTTGGCATACGAAGAGGAACTTAATGAAAATATTGATCCAATTTTCTACTATTATTGTACATGTCCACGCGGTTCGAGAACTTTAAGTACTTGCGCACATGTTGCATCAGTGTTATGGTTTCTTGGTTATGCAAGGCACCAGAATAATATAAAATTTCCAACAACACGTTTACTAAATAGCATCGATGATGCAGCAGACCGATTATTTCCAGAAAATATCGATCACGGTCCCATAGTAGAAGAAAATTAATTGGTATTACCATCTCGTATTTGCACCTAATACTTAACGTTAACGTATTGGTTCAGTTACGTCAGTCATTTGGTCGTTTATCTTTAGTTCAGGCTGTTATTTTAATTTAATATTTGACTTTTGTTTTCTTATATACCTTACAAAGTATCTGAATTTATATCTTTAGTGTTTGTAATAAATTCAGTTGTCCTTTGTAAATGCTATTATTGTTATATTTTTTCCAAGTTATGAGAACATTAATAACAATGCTAAAAAAAGAGAAAAGAGAATTGGATGTTGTGAAAATTCTACGTACATACGTGCTAAACTTGATGCCAAAAAAGACTTGCCAAAAATGTAATGATCTCTTTATATAAATAAGTAAGATATATTGAGATAAATGGAGAAATGGGTGGGTGGGTGGGTGGAACTCGAAGTGCGGCCACCTCCTCGTGGTGAGTTCTGGGTTGATTTAACATTCAAAACCGGTTTTATTATCTTGTAGCTGCCCTAAACCCCTTGAGTTTTAAATCAAGCGAAGAGCTGCACAAAGCTGAATTTTTTTAGTTTTTTAATTTCTCACCCCTAAGGTCCTAGCTAAATATTTGATTTTTTTAATAATTTTTATATAGGGTGTAAACCACATGAAACACAATTTTTTCTCACTAGCCTAAATTAATGTTTTTTTGGTAATTTTTGACTTGCCCTATTATACAAGTAGTGCACTATTCCTACAGGGGTAACACTTTACGCGGAAAGGAAATCCCAATCTGATATAAATATACAATATAAAGAGGCAATGCTCCAGTCAAAATAAACATTTAATCCGATCATTATTCATTTCCCTAGATCCTACTTATACCTACCGTATAATGAACTTTTTTTGTAATGCAATAATGTATGACCCTGTATGTAAACTAATAAGATTTTTTTAATAAACAACTCGCAAGTTAAAAGGCAATTATTTTCTATTTTTTGCCAACAATTTCAGCATTTTGTTGATTTTTTCCTTTTACATATTCAACCGCACTCACCCTGTAAGTACGATTTTTTTATCTCTTTGAAAATAGTACAAGCGGTATATTCTTAATCTGAAACAGTATATCAAAATATTTAATATAAGATATTTCTCTTGAAAATATCTATTTTGTCAGTATATATTTATTGTTTAAAATTCATTATATTTGGTACATATTAAGTTATATTTGGAAAACTAGTCATAGGATCTAATTTTACCAATAAGAATGTTAAACGAGTACATCGAGTACTATTTAATATAAAATATTGAGAGACTTTGACGGTGATATTTTTTTTTTTTTTATATTTTAGTTCGGTGGGAATACCTACTTTGGCCAAAAAAGATTATTATCATTATTCACCCTGTAAGGTACAATATTTTAATTATATTAGTTAAGTATTTGTTTTGACTACACAGAATGAGCAAAAAACTTCCAAAAATATTTAAGGGTGATTTATGGAGTCCATTTTAAAGAATTAGGGATTTCTAACTTCAACACCCTGTATCTTAAAATCTAGTCATAGGATACGATTGGGCCCATGGACACTTTTGATGGGGACATCAAGTTATTTAACATATTAAAAATTCAGACATTTTGACGGTACTCCCGTTTGCATAAGAAAAGTGCGTGGTCCTTTTTAAATATTGATTTTTTCGGTCGAAAATACTTTTTTAAAAGAAATTCTATCCTTGGGAGGCTAAAAGAAATAAATCTCACCGGGCAAGCTTTCTTGGTTTTCCAATACTTTTTCACCGACAGGACATGGTTTCATGGTACTTCAAGGATTAATCATAAGCACTACCATATTCCTTTTCGTTATAATCGTCAATATGCTGCTCTATGCTACGCCCAGTTAAATGACCTAATCCTTTTCTGCAGGTAAAGTACACCGGAAGTTCATGCATCTTACCCCAGAACGCTTTAGAGAACATTTTCAAGTAGACCACAAGAACGGGATTCTAGCTCTGACCTTCCAAAATCATCCACTACAAAAGAAGACAAAATATCCAGAACCTACCATAAATCTACGTTTATAAGTTATTGACCATCACAAATTGTTAATAGTATTCGACAATAGGCTAACATGGAGATAACTTATAAAAAAAGAGAAGGGCTAAATCTCTTAAAATCCTTAGTTAACATCATTGGGAGAAAGTTCATCTTACAATCTACAGGTCAATAATTAGATCCAGAATGGATTATTGTAGCATACTTTACAAATTATCCTCCACCAATTCTAGCCTAAAAATCCCTTAATTCAATCCCTAACACTCCCATGCGACTATGTCCTAGGCAAAGGAGGTTACAATATCTTGGAATCACTCTCGATGACAAACAAGCTTAGCTTCTGCAGCCATATAGAAAAAACAACAGAAAAAAGCTGTAAGAATACTATGGGCCTGTAGACGGATGGTAGGGAACGCATGGGGGCTTAAACCAAGTATGATGCACTAGCTTTACACTATGGTTGTAGTACCCGTTATAACTTACTCATCAGTCATATGGTGGCACAAGACTAAAAGCATAACAGCTAACAGAAAATTAGACAAGGAGCTACTGCTAGATCTTCCTCCACTACACCTTGTGGTGGAGAAGGAGGCTATGGCAGCGGCATACAGGCTGTTTACTAATGGATTTTCGAGAAAAGGACACTACACAATGATATTAGAGAAATTTAAACAAAATCCAGTACTAAGAATGCCATTCGAAAATGAAAAACAGCACAGGAGCTGGGATCTACCATGTGAACTCAGGAAGGACAATTAGTTTAAACCTGGGGTCACTGACAACAGTCTTCCAGGCTGACGTAACAGCAATAAATGCCTGCGCCAAAGTAAAAAGGGTAGAAGTACAATCTAAATCAATATTTGATTGCCAACAATCCCTCCAGGCTCTGGCAAAACATAACAAGATTATCCTTGAATGGGTGCCAGGACATGAGGGAGTGTTTGGAAAGGAGAAAAGAGACCTCCTAGCAAGGAAGGGAGCGGAAAAATTCTTATTGGACCAGAACCCACATGTGGTATCTCATACCAACATGTTAAATGGGTGTTAAAGGAACAAATAAAAAGAGAACACCATAGGCTCTGGATGAAACTTCCTGGACTTAGACAGTCCAAAAGATTCATAGAGGGGCCATCCACGAGCAGACAACATCAACTGCTAAACCTTAGCAGAAGCGAACTCAAGACGGTAATATGACTCCTTACGGGACACTGCGGCCTTAGAAGACACCTTAATCTCTTAGGGATATCTGATGACTCCCTATGTAGAATATGTGAAGAGGAGGACGAAACTCCTATTCACATACTATGCCACTGCCTGAACCTTAAATAGGAACGGGAATGACTTCGGGGTACAATATCCGGAACCTGAAGAAATCGCGAAAGCGCCCATCAGACATATTCTTGAATTCATCAAGAAAATCAATCTGATGGGATAGAAACTGTGAGGGGTACAATAAGCCTAGAGCTTCATTGCAAGTGGGTTTTGAACCACGCACTAATTCAGATGATGATGATGTCTTAAAACCTTCAGTTCAAGACCATCCGAAAGCCTTCATATCGAATCTTTTGCACCTCTTTTTTATATAAGGTACCGGCGTCTCCTTCTATCCTACTTTGCTAAAGAGTCCAGCACATCAAAGAAACCCGGCATATAGATGAATAACTTAAACCCAAATAGCACACAAAAACTCTCCTACAACCATGCGTTCAATACCACATACCTATTCTAAAACTATTAATAATAGAAAAACCTAGCTTCCACATCAATCCTTCAAATATCCCTCCACAGCTTAAAGAACTAATATAAATACTCTGTCGTAGGCTGACCCCGGTGTATCCGCGTCATAAACAAGCTAGGACCGATATTTGGTCCTTTACTAAATCGTGAACTCTAGGAATATTAATTGAAAATACATGTGCAATATATATTTTAAACACTAATGGAATGATTTGATCTATCACTTAAGACTAAACACTTTTTACATCATTTACAGTATTTTTCTAGGAAATTTGTTACTTAAGCCATGTTAATATATTAAATTTATGTTACATGATGTCGTCGCCCTTTCAACACTACAAAACGCTGTGATGTGTTTTCTTTGAGAAGTATTAAAACCCTAATTCTATGAGTGACGCCTATGGAGGTAACCAATGAGAAGTGGATAAGAATTAAATGATTCCTGTAACGTAGTTATTTGTTGGGAGACCTTCCTTATCGGTCAAGACAGTGCTGCTTACAGAGACGTCTCCAGGAGTAGCAAAAAATCGAAAATGAAAGCTTAGTATATATTGGATGAAAGTATGGATTGTAACGATGAATGTAATTTGTTGAATCTTTTAAGTGAATACAATAAATCTAATATGCCCAATGAAGTTCTAAGACTCTAACTAATCAATTCAAATTCTTTTGATAAGGTCTTATTTACAGCTGTTTCATAAAACGAAAGTGGTATGAGTAGCTTAATGATCGCAACTCACACAGTAGTAGCAAAATGCAGACTCCCTCACATCTAAAGAGTTCACATTAGAGAAATATTTGCAATATCTGAAGCTTTGAAGAATTGAAGAATTGAAAACATCTATTCACAACATCTTTTAGTGCAATGTTTACCTACCAGACCTGCCATGAATTCGGCACCAAAAACATATCCATAACGCTAACCTTGATACCAAGTATGTAGAAATTCTCGGGAACCAATTAGCTGATCAAGCAGCCAAAGAAGTATTCCTATCCGACTTGCCTTTTGTAAATATTTAGCTCTACAAGGGCTCTAAAGCTCGTCTCAGACAAACCACTCAAAACAAATGGCAACAGTTTACCAGAGCTTTCGACATGCCCACAATGAACAGAAGAGCCAAAGTTATCATAAAAATAATACAAATCGGCCATTCACGTCTTCCGCATGGTTACCTGATGACTACAGAAAATCCTCTTGTATTTATTTGATCTACTACTGTTTCCTAACATTATTTATACTTTTATACAAAATGTGTAATCTTTTATTAACTCTTGTACCTGTATCAATAACTGTCGATGTTAAGATAAGTTTATTTCAATTAAATATTAAAAAAAAAAACTTTCAAAATAAACTACGCCGCAGATGAAGTGGGACAGCCAAACAATTGCCTAATTTTGACTAGCTGTAACTTCGACATTTCTTTGCCGATGTTAGATTTTCAGCCAGAGGTGGAAAGCGCCATCCTTGCTGTTTACGTCAGTGGCATTGAATATATATTTTTTAATAGCTTCTTGTTGTACAGGGTGTGAATGTAAGGCAGCGAAAAATGTCCGTTTTTTGGCAAAGAATTTGGAAAATGTACTTTTGGTTAGTAATACCTCTCTAGGGAAATTTGACGACAGTATAACGTTAATTCGACGTTGATTTAACTAAGTTTAGGTAGAAACTACCAAAATATTTGCAGATGACGTATGCCTCCAAGTGTACGAAAAGAAATTTAATACTTATTTGGTATTTTTATCTATATATAAGTAGAAATATTGTAAGAAGTCACCAACACAACTAAAACATATACCTAATTCACATGGAAGATTGAAAATAAATAAATGTCGGTGACAAAAATATATGTAATGTAATTGCGGTGAATATACAGTTCACGCTTGTTGAAATTAATGCGAAGAAAATTTTATCGTGCATGTTAACAGTTCTACTTAGAAAAATAACAATGCCCTTCCAAAATATTCTCTAATTAAAAAAATATAAAAAAAAAATATGATCGTGTAAAAAAATAATAATAATATTATGAGCTAAAACTATGTTACTTTTGTTGTGTATCACTTTAGAAAATCAATAATGTTTCGTTTTTCGGTATTTTCATTCGTAAGTTCTAGTTATGGTCATTTTAAAAATTTAAAATTTGGAATCGTACTTCAATTACGTTAAGAAAATATGGCGTATTGTGCGAATTCGACCTAGAAGTTATTATGACTAAGGAAATCTACGTATTTTATAAATACCTTTTTATTAAGTTGAATTAACTTCAATTTCACGACATATTAGTTAACTTTACCTATTTAAAGAAATAATAACTTATAGGTTTTATAAAAAAATTACCTATAGGTAAATATAACATATTTAGGTCACGTTGTTCTGCACTTGAGATTTTAGACGTTTCACTTTACGATAAAAATCGGAAGTATAACGATATGATTTATTATTTTTCGAACTCATTTTATTAATTATTTTTCGCACTCATTTAAAGCTCTGTCTACACCACACGTAAATTAAGATTACGACTGTAATGTTTTTTTTTTAAATGGCCGAAATTCTTAAGAATAATGACGAAGACAGTAACTGAACAACCTAATTGTTAAAATAACCTAAATAATATAAATTTTACAAATAGGTCATGTATGACTCTTTTTAAATTGGTGGTTTTTAGTCGAATTTACTTTGTGGTAGATTTTTCAGGTAATTGCTACAACAAAGTTAATAAATATTTCTTCAAGATGACTTATAGGTCAACTAAATGAGTATTCGACTATTTGGTTGAAATTAGGTAGATAAACAGGTAGAATTTTGCTACGATCTCGACCTAATATTACTTTAAAGGAGAGTAAATAAAAGCGGCCAAATAGGTTACTATGGAGGCATAAAATTACGCAAAATTTTTAACCAAATCTACCTAGTTAAATATTCTACTATAAAGACGATTTTTAGTTGTCAAACGGGTAGATATTACCTAAATATGGCACCTAATTTTACTACAAAGGAAATTTAACTTTGAAGTAATTGTTGGTTATTTTTTTAAGTAGTTTTTCCCTTGCTGATATGGTTAAAGTTACTTTTAAGCAGATTTGTATAAAAGGTAGATTTCTTGGTATAATTTACGTAAATTTAAATATAAATTAAAACCGTTTGGTAAATTTACATTAGAGGTATATTTTTCTAGTAAATTTTACGTAATAATTACCTCAATAAGTAAATTCGTCTTTAACAAAGTCGAGTTATAACTAATGTTATAGAAAATGTTTGCTAAGGTTTATCATCTTAAATGCGACACACTGTATATCTATTTACTAATAATGCTCGATGAGGACGAGCATTATCGTCCCCAAGAACAAAATCCTCGCCATAATTTCGAGCATGCGGGAGAACTAGCGGAATCAGAAATTAATTCAGGTAAACCTGGCCGTTTACATTACCCCGAAATACCACGAGTTCTGTCCTTCTGTTGTGTTGAATACCGCCCCAAACCGTCAATCCACCACCGCTAAATGCAACTTGGGGACGCATATTTTCTGCTAAATAACGTTCTCCCCGTCTCCGCCAAGATAGCAATCGGCCGTCGGAATTGTAGAGGTTGAAACGGCTTTCATCAACGAAAAGACAGTCTCTCCACCTACGATCCCAATTTATATGTTCTTGGGCCCATCTTCTCCTGTTGGCCCGGTGAATGTCAGTTAAAAGTGGGCATTTTGGCCGACGGCGAGCATTTAATCCCTGATCATGTAGGCGTCCTCTAATTGTATCTGCTGAAACGTTTAACTGCAGTTGCGCTCGTATTCTCTTGGCAGTCCAAACTCTGTTTCTGATTGGAGTCCGTACTACTGCTCGATCCTGACGAGGATTAGTTCTTTTTCGAGATCCTCCCCCGTGTCGGTAAGCAGCAGTACCATTGTTACCTTCTCTCTGCAACGTTTTTCCAACGGATGATTTCTTGACATTAAAAAAATCAGAAATCTCTCTTATTGTGTGATTTATCTGCCGCAATCTTAAAATATTCACCAAATATGCAGCCGTAAGTCGTGCCATTTGGACAATAGCAATTTATTTTTGTTCTGACTTATGCAATCTAACGTCAAAATCTTATCTCTATGGTAATATTTTTGTCGCCTTCTTGATAAAATTGCAGAAATAAAGTTTCGTCAAAGCAAATGTCCCGACTTACAAATGCAAAAATGGTAAGTACCTATTATTGCTTACTGACACTATCAGTAAGCGCTTACAGGATGAGTAGCTTTACTTTTGTATTCCTCTGAATTAGTCAAAATCAAACTGATTACAGTTATGGCACCTGTTAAACTGTAACGCTTACCAAAAGTGTTAAAAATTTCAAATAAAATCAAGTTTTCGTTTTTTAAATTTCATAAACCCCTTTTTGCACGCCGCTGGTGTTGACCATTTTCTTTACACGTTATTTCTTGATGCAGTTTAGTCGGTATCTATTATTCTTTAATTAAAAAAAGGCTAATTCTAAAAGAAATATGGAATTTTATAAAATGGCGATATTTCCATAGCAATGCAAAGACGTCCCGAGGTATCGACCTAGTGATCCACTCAACATTAGAAAAAACTTGATTTGGCCCCCCACATTTTCCAAATTCTTTGCCAATAAGCGGACATTTTTCGCTGCCTTACATTCACACCCTGTACAACAAGAAGCTATTAAAAAATATATATTCAATACCACTGACGCAAACAGCAAGGATGGCGCTTTCCACCTCTGGCTGAAAATCTAACATCGGCAAAGAAACGTCGAAGTTACAGCTAGTCAAAATTAGGCAATTTTTTGGCTGTCCCACTTCATCTGCGGCGTAGTTTAGAACAATACTGCGCAAGTACGAATTTTATTTTAATTTAATCCCGGTGGATATCTCCTTCTACTGATCACACCAATGACTTTCTCTGTGATCGATCAGCCGTTAGCAAATTTTCTAAAAGCAACTAGGCAGTAGGATCTCTACTCTTTCAATTTGAGGATGTAAATTAGCAAAAATTAAACGAAAAATATGGATTCGTTTCATTCTGTTAGCGATCTAATTTAGATAAGACATGACGCTATAATAGAATGGGACGACGAACCCTCGCCCTATCGAGAATGAAACTCGATATTTATTTGAATTATTTTCTTGATAGATTCGGCCCGAGCGCCGTGAAAAATTGCCTTGATTGAGCTACCGATAAAAAATATAAAGATGGAAAGAAAGGTGAATTGAAAATCAATCGGATATGAAAAAGTTAAATCTCACTAGAAAATGATATTTTAATGGATTTGTTTAAGGTATACAAAGCAAATCGGAGGGTTGATTTCTTTCAGAAAAAATTGAGTGGCAAAAGTTTAATCAAAAGTTAATTTATAAAAAATAAAACAAATCGAAATCACTTACATATTATACGTGGAATATACGAAAAGTTAGAAAGGGATTGTGGAACACTGGACAAAATGTGAAATGGAGAAGAAGAAACAAATTATACTAGGGGGTTATTTTCAAACTCAAGAGAAAGGATTTTTCTAAAGCTTTTCATAAAAAATGTCATACGTCAAAGTGAAAACAGTATTTTTAAAGCCAAGTGAGAATTACAATTTTCAGGAGAATTCTAATTTTCTCGAAATAAACACAAAAACACTTAGTAAATTTTTCACTGGCTTAAAAATACTGTTTTCAGGTTAATGCATAACAACCCAGCTAGCACATAACGTTGCCAAACCTTTCGGCATAATAACATTACCATACAACGTAAATGCAACGTTTATGAGAATTTGTCGAGAAAAATCAAAACCTCGCAAAACTTCTATTTGCTACTTATCTGTTTAACCTACCTGTTATGTTAACACAAGGTAATAACGTAATTTGCTTAAAAAAATTGTAACATTTTAAAAGGCTAATTATAAAATGTTATTTTAAATGTGTGCCATCCGGTATAATTTAATTATCGCCAACACACAATATTCTAAAGAAAGGGAAATTTCTTGAAGTGGGAGTACCACTAACCAAACAATCTCAAATTAGATTTGTAAATTTCATTTTATTATTACCTTTCGATTGTATCGGTGGTGCATTTGGCTGTTAAAGTGGTAAGCATAAAAAGTATATAATGTCTTTATTAAATATCTCAGTAGAAATATTATTCAAACCTTTTGTTAATTATTAGTTTTTTAATAGTAAAGTTAAATATATTTTTATGATTCATTCTGGTTGCTAGAACGGCACAATATGTATAGTCACTAGTTTTTATTATCTGATTGGTTCATTTTTTTTTTTAAAAAGTAGATTTTTCAAATTTATATATCGTACAGAACCACAAGAAAAACAAAATCTATTTTTGTCTAGCAAACGAATGGAATCAGCCATAAGCCATAACGACTTAAGCCATAACGACATAAGCCATAACGACATAAGCCCTAACGTCATAAAACCATAATTCAACCGCTGTAATCTGAACGTTGGTTCTCGAAGAGCAGAAATCTCTTGTGAAAAGTTAGTTGATTGGAAAAGCGACAGCTACAATTCGAAGCTTCATAAGAAGAAAGATTAACCGACAAAGGCGTTGGTTTCCGAGGGACAGAAATCTCAACTACCTATGGCTATCTAGAAGTGGTTAGCTAACAAAGTAAAATGTGGTAATTACTAGTGACTAGAATTATTTATGTACGAATCACAATTTGATACCTGATAACTGTGAATAATTTGTTTTCGAAAAGGTTTCTTTTTTTAAATAAAATCATTAATTTTTATAAGTATATATGTTGAATCTTATTTTTTAAAGGTCACAAAAAATTCTCTTTCATTCACTAAATTCTGTATAATTTTTATTAACTTCTTTTTATTGATAAAGATAGAATTTATAATTCTCACTAGCTTTTAAAAATAAAAAAGAGAATTATTGGTGCCCAACATTATCTAGAAAGATTACTACCCTTAAAATTGTCTATTTGAAAAGCCGAATTCACGACAGAGAAAAGGATATGCTCATTTTTTTTTTTTTTAATTTTTAAAGGTAAGTAACGTTTAATATTAAATTTCACTGAACTAGTAAAAATCTCTATAAGTGTTTTGAAATTAACATTTATCAAAAAGGTAACAAATAATATTGCAAATTGTAGCCTAACGGGTCAATGGAATATTGCAAAATATCCACGACAAGTACTGTGAACATCACAATCTGAATTCGGATCGTCTATGTTTATGTCAATTGTCACTTTTTCTTGTCATTTGTCATGATTTTGCTGGTTGTTCTTTAAGTGTAAGGGTTGTTCTTTACCTTGGAGAATTTATTTTCGAAATAATTATTATTTATGCATTTGAGTAGATTTAGTAAGGGTCTTCTATAAAATAGAAAACTATTTTCTAAACCATTGTCTTTTGTTTCAGAATACAATGCCGGGTGTTAATTTATTATTTGATTAAGGTACTTTAAATAAAATGGTTTAACTACAATAAAAACAAATAATGGCTGATAAATAGTTGTAAACAAGAATAAACATTTAACCGAATGTCTTGTTACATTTTACACCAACCGGGTGGCCACTATATAACTGACTGATTTAAATAGCGCGCCATTTTTGATGCACGCATTTCCGTAGATGGCGCTTTAGTAGTTGTTTAAACCACATATGTCAAAATCATCATGGAACGCTACACGATCCTATAGTGCGTTCGTATTGTTAAAACGTTTAATTTAAATATTGAGTCGATGATTGCCACTATACGGAATCTACGATAAGAGTTTGGTCCAAATAATGTGCCCAGTATCAACGCCATTTGTCAATTAGTGCAGAAATTTGGACACACCGGTGAATTGAGAGACTTGCCAAGGTCGGGTCGCGTTCAAACTGTTCCCCGGAAAATGTCGAGAGAGTGCGTGAACGTGTGGTGCAGCGGATACCTCTACCAGACGTCGTTTTCATGAACTGGGCATTCGTCGCATGTCATTATGAACTATTTTAAAAATGGACTTACACTCCAGGCCATACAAAATTCAGTTAACCCAAGATTTACAGCTCAGAGATCACGAAAGTCGCCTTCAATAAAGTTACACAATTTTGCAGCTTAACAACCAAACGAACGTTTTTTGTCGAAAAATTATAATGAGTGATGAAGCCCATTTTGGCATTGAACGAATTTGTTAACAAACAAAATTGTCGTCTCTGGGCATTAGAAAACCCGTGAGTCATACATCAACGACCACTTCATCCCCGCAGAGTCATAGTTTGGTGTAGTGTATGGTGTGGAAGTGTCATAAGACCTTACTTTTTGGAAGATGCTGCAGGTAATTCTCTTACTGTGACTGGCGAACAACTTAACCTGCATAACGTGTGGTTCCAGCAGTACGGAGCCACTTGTTATACAGCTGGGGAAACAATGAATCTTTTGCGAGCAATGTTACCGGGGCGTTTAATCTCTCGATATGGCGATGTCATCTGGCCCCCAAGGTCACCAGATTTAACGGCTCCAGACTTCTTTCTATGGAGATTTAAAAAAAAAAGTTTAAACCAACAGGCCCAATACTGTAGAGCAGCTAAAGAACAATATACAGGAAGTGATTCAAAATATTCCTCCTGAAACCTACCAAAAAGTGATAGAAAATGTCAGGTTTGTGCGGCCTCCAGAGGCGGACATTTGTCTGATATTATTTTTCATATATAATTTCTAACTTTCAATAAAAGTTTAAGATGGAAAAAATGAACGGATTTTATTTAGTTTTAAAAATATTAAAGAGACAAACCAATCAGTTATATATTGACCACCCGTTACATATAAAAGAGATATACAAAAACTAACTTCTGTCCCGCTTTTAAGAAAAATGCCACTCTTTTTCTGCAAATGTCACGCTTATTCAAAGACGTAAATAAAAAGGAGGATCTGGATTTATAGAAAAATATAAGGTGAAGATCTTTTTTTTAGATAAATATCGGCTAAATATACAAGTTAAGGACTTTTTTTTTAGAAATTTTACAAATAATGGACCTGATTATAATAAAAATGCTTTGTATTTGAACCTGAAGCTCTGTCGTCATAGTTGTCATGCTTTTCACTTTCGTAAATCTAGCAACTATAGTAAAAATATACTTAATCGAACTAAAAATACATTTTAAAAATATTATATTTTAGGTTTCTTTTGTATCAGATGACAATCTAGAAATTTTAGAAGCAATTGTCTAAAGAAGAATGTATAACACCTGAAATTTTATAAAAAAGTGAATCTATAGCCTAGGTACATGGTACGTCTATATGAAAAAAAAAAACGTCAAATTCAAGCAGTTCATTCTTTTCAACAGGCTTGAATGTATCTGGAAATCTAACCAGAAGAAAAGTTGAGTGAAATCACAGATGATGCTGTCGAGTGCTATAAAACATGAATTGTTTTTTATAAAATCTGCATACCTAACTTGGAAATCTATAATCAAGCATAAAATTTGTAAAATTTAATAAAATTTCAATAAAAACATTGGTTGTTAAAAGTTAAATGCTCTTCTCTTTTACAAAAAATTTCTAACCATATTAATAGTTTAAATTTGTTTTTAACACTAATAAAACAGACCTTATTAGGTTTCATAACAGACAGATTATTCTAGATGATTTTAGTGTATATGTTACGGGTAAAGTTAGATTAACTGTTAAACTTAGGTTTACCCGGGTAAACTTCGAAATACCCAGAAAACGTGGGTGAAGTACGAAATATAACTTACATTATACATATTTCGGGCTTTACCCGTGTAAACCGCGTTCTATCCAGTTTCGTTTGGTTAAAGTTGGGTGTAACAAAAACTCTAACAGCCGTATGCATAGTCGATCGTCAGCGACTCGCCAGAGATTCATTTCAGCGTATCGCCAGCGATTCGCTGGCGATCCGCCGACGAAAGCCCAAAAAGCTGGCGACTCGCCGGAGATTGTCACCGGAATGTCATTTCACGCAGGTTTTCATGTTCTTTTATAGGGAAAAATTTGATATTCGTTCATTATTTTTTGAGTTTTAAGAAATGAATCATGAATAAAATGTGAGAGATACCGGTGATAATACCTATAAAAGAAAATAAAAACTTGCGTGAAATGACATTCCGGTGACAATCTCCGGCGAGTCGCCACCTTCTTGGGAAATGAATCTCTGGTGAGTCGCTGGCGATCGACTATGCATACGGCTGTAAGACTCTGTCCTGTCAAAGTAAGGAATACTATAATCTATTTATTTAAGCAAGATAAGCTGGCGTGACATTTCGAGTTACAAAGATTTCCTATTGCTTTACATTTACATTTGTTAGTCATGCATTTAGCTTTACAAATGCAATGTTTATAACTTTGACCTCTCAAAAGTGACTGTTCATTTTCAATTTGTCGCAAACTTTTCTTTTCCGGTGATACATTTTCCAGATCTACAAGTTTCTCACTACATACAGAAAATTGATTCCTGGAAAACATTTACTCGATAGTTCCTGTCTTGTTAGCTAGTTTATAAAAATTGTCGTCGGTTTTTTCGATAACTGTCATGAGAATGTTTCTAAAATCGCCCCTCCCTCGATCAACGTCTGGAACTTTCACTCCGACTGTATCTCCAACGGAACAAGGAGGGAATTTTAAATAAGATAAGGCTTTCATCTTCTTTGCTTGATTTTCTAAATTTCTTTTTGCGTCCTGTCTATTTGCCTGTATGATTCTTTGGTACAAGCAAAGTTCACACATTATACTAGCCGATGTACATAGCTCATCATATTCTGCACATTTGGTCTGATTTTCTTAAGTTTCTATATTACTGGCGTTTCCTCTATAATTATTATCCACATTTTCCTCTATATTTTCACCTTCAATAATATCTTTGTGCAGGTTGTCACTTTCAGTAATATCTTCTTCTTGCTGGATATCTATTTCTGGGTCATTATCCATAGGCTGGTCTTTATTTTGTTCATGTTGTTGAGGCTGCTCACCTACACCAAACTCCCTGACAACCCTCTCAAGCTCTTCTTCGGAGCGTAGATTTTCAATAGTTTCTTTTGGAAAAACTGAGGTTGATAGACAGACTTTAATATCATGCCCAAACATGGCGACATAAAGAGCTCGCTTAATTCCATCATGGTATGCCCTGTTTTTCATTAACTAGACAAATCAATGAATTGTGAAAACAAAATATTGCAAATTTTAAAAAGCTTTTGCCATGAAGATGGGATGGAGGTATATTATGCACAGGAATGGGAATTGCAAGAAAATTTGGAAAATGTAGTTACTAGCATTTTGATATTCTTAATTTTATTGTTTATTAAAATTAAAATGCATCACGATGTTTTTCTATTTCTAATATGTAAACTATTAATTACCTAACACTTTACTTAGCCCTTACAGAGAGCGTGCTGTAATGAATAACAAGGGTGTTGTAGTAACCATTATGTGCACCCATCAGAAAATTTTATTAGTACTAAATTAATGTTGGTAGTTCTTAGTTTTAGTGAAATGTTAAAGTCGGTACCACTAATACAATAGATAATAATTACAAAATTTACTTTTAAACATTAATAAACGTTTAACCTAATATTATTTTATAATATAATAAATAATTTATACTATATTATCCCAGGCAGCAGACTGACGTCATTATGACATCTTATTTTCGTCATACAGGACGTCATTTACCCTCTGAAAACTAACGTGATAATGACGGTAAAATGACGTGAATATGTCACAGCCCAAATGTCGTCATATTTAGACGTCCTTTTTACCTCTAAATATGACGTCTTCATGACGTTTCCTAGTAGTCTTTATAACGTCCTTATGACGTTTTTATATCGTTGTTTAAATGTCACCTTTGTCGTTATTTGAGACGTTATATTTGATATTGTTACTCCTTTGTAACTTTTCTATAGGAACTGTGGATCAATTAATAAAACAAAATTAGAAAATGAAATAATTATAATTTAAAAGAAAAAACAGTTTAAATACATGAAACGTTATTAACAAAAACATTAATTTACATAAATACAACTGCTCCAAATGTGGTCAACTTATTAGTTATTATTTTGTCTCTGGCATAATTATAAAGACTATGAGCACCGCCATTTTATACTATTTCATGAACCTGGGAACATTTTAGGAAACAGCCTATGAATGTAATAGATATAAAATCATTAAAGAATAAAGGAAATATAGATGTAAAAAGACATACCCTATGCTGGGTTGATATTGATATAACCACTGATCTGTATTATTTTACTGGATAGGATATAGGCTATATTTAACATACTAAAAAACCGTTCTACCAAGGAGACCGGAAGTGGAACAATGCTAGCCGATTTGGGCAAATTATGGTGGGTTCACAGAACTGAAATTTGGGATAATTTGACATATCTAACCTATAATTTGATTAGTTTTTCTTCTTATTATTCCTTTTGCGGGCGATATCCTTTGGGAAAATTCACCCATGATTTGATTTTTTATGAATGAAAATATAAAAATGAAAACGTGAAGCATATTGTGTCTTTAGGAATGAACGTTTATTGTTTATTTCATACTCTTTTACTTTGTTTTCCACAATAAAAACATCTCATCGTAGCTTGTTGACACAATTAAATGACAAATGTGATGACAAATGGAAATAGAGGTTACGTTAAATAACATCCGGTCCGCCATATTATTTGCCCAAATCGGCCAATTTTTCGGAACGTTTTTTAGGGAGATATATCCTATCCAGTAAAATAATACAGATCAGTGGATATAACTCTTTCACTGACCTTCTCTTAACTTTTAACGACAATCCTGGATGCATACGGGCCACGATCCACGATGCACACACTATTCCACATGGCCGATGCAACTCTCGTGCTTGCTCGAACGGCTCGAACACACAAGAGCCATACTCCACAGACCGATAACCACAGACAGACGCAGTCCTGTGTCATACAATCTTTATAAATTTTAAGCGCCAGATTTAAACCTTAATAGACCTAAGAGTTTTACAAAATAATTGTTTAGGCCCTATCATTTTACATAAATAAAATCTATTGAAATCACGTTTATTATAAACCCTAATTTAATAGTGACAATAAATTAACGTCACATTGACGTCGAATTTGTGACGTCAAAAAAACGTTAAAGAAGTAACGTCCTAATCGCCTCATTGTTTGGTAACATGACGTTGATGACCAAGAATTACCAAAAAATGTCGTCAAAATGTCGTCAGTGTGCTCCCTGGGATCTTTATTTCAACATATTTTATAATATTTATTTTAATGTTTATTATAATAAAATTGCATTATTGGGAATAATACACATTTATATTTCATTTACCTGTTATAAGATAGATACTGCTAATTCCAAGTAAAGGAAGTATACGTACCTTAGAATACATATAGTCAGGAAGGAAGAATCCTAAACAACCTGGGAATCGCGATGGTATCTAATTTTGACAGTGAACTAGACGAATATGGCGACAAGCGTTTCCGGTCTACCAGTGACGTAGTCATAAAGGGGCGTACAAAAGAAAATAATAAATGCTCATTTGCATATTATCTAAATTTACCGATTTCTCTCATTTTAACGAATTGCTATTTTCTTGCGAGAAATTTGCATTTTTTTTATTAACATTCATTATGTGAATAAATTTTACTTTAAAATTGCATGTTGGGTGGAATAAATATAGGAAAATATTTCTGGGATAATTTATAGAGGGATTTGAAAAATCAAAGCAATAATGTATTAAAAAAATATTGACTTTTTTACGTCTTTATTATGACAATGTCTTTATTAATCCACATTTTACAATTAAGGTTTGAAAAATAAATATGTTTTGTAGATATTAAATTAAAATCCATCTGTATTTAAATGACAAATTATTTAAAATAAAATTAAACAAGATAGGACCTAAGACAGTAACTTGAGGCATGCGATATGCTACTTATTTCCTTATTTAAGATATTATTAATTCTATTTGTGTTCGTTTTTGTAAATAAGTTTGTAATAAATTATATAGGATGCACACATTCGTACAATAAACTTCTATTATACGAAAAAAACGGAACATGATATAGTTAGTAAAGAATTTATTTACTTATATACTTCAACCGGACCACTTTTATTGTTGGAACAACTGTTGGTAGAAGTCTTATTCTTGGTTTTAAGGTTCGATCAAAACAATCTGCTTTAAAATGGCGTGATCACAAAAAACTAAGATATTTTGGTTCACAATTTGATTGTTACATGAACTCAAGCCATAACTTTGTTTTTTGAGAATCTTTAGGAAATCTGAAAATTGTCTACCTGGAATTAATTTATATAATTTGTAAATCTAGAATCTTTAAGAAATCTAAAAATTGTTTACTTGCAATCAATTTATAAATCTAGATTGAATAATAATTTATTCATTTTAATAACCACATAAATATCTTAAAATTGCATAAAAGAATTGTTTAAATAAAAGTATGTATACCCTATAAACCATGAGACTACGCCTATGAGCACAGTTGATCGCAGACGCAATTACCATATTTGTTTACAAATTTAAAACATTAAAAATTTTAAAAATTTATAATGTGGTTGAAAATTGAGAGAACAAAATACTTGCTTATGAAATGTAGATTATTCCTTTCTACTTTTAGCTGTGCTCCTATATCCACAAGACGAACAACTGACCATATTGTCTTGTTTATGAACAGTTATACTAAATAAATACTAAAACACTAAACACTTTTTAAAAATGTCTTCAAAACATACGCTTGATTAAAGTTTAAATAAACACATAAAACATTCAAATTATTAACAAATTTTAATCACTAAAATTATAAACCAATTTTAGAAACCATTTTATCATATGATGAGTCATCCATAGTACAACATGGCTACCACTTCCGTCAGATCGATTAGATTAACGCGGACATGGCATGCTCCTTCCTGACTATATATGTTCTAAGATACGTACAACGAATAATTTTAATGTTCTGCAATCGAGTAGAGTTTGTAGTTTATAAATACGCCATGGGCGACTACATATTATACTACTTTACAGAACAGAGCGATGTCTGCAACGTAGTACACATTGTAATGTGGCATAACTTTAAAAGATGGTACATAGCCTACTACGGTACAGACAACGGCCTGCTCTGCACAGTAGTATACTATGGAAATGCGCAACCGGGACACTTAATTGAAAAGGTAGTAAATTGCGGGAATGGGACGTTTCAGTGCCGCCGTTTCAGGGCCGCCGTTTCAGTGCCGGGACGTTTCAGAGCCGGGACGTTTCAGTGCCGGGACGTTAGTGCCATTTTTATTATAATTAAATTAGTTCAGGTTTTATATTTCTTATTATTTTAAGTCATTTTTATTAACGTTTATTTGTCTACTGTTTTTTTTTTCTATTTAATTTTTTAATATTTTTTTTATTTTGATCTAATATTAAAATTTGTGGTACACAAGCAAACTAATCTGAGTCGTTAGTTAAACAAAAACACTAAATACAATACAGGGTGTCCCAATTGAAACTGACACATTTAAACGTGTTTTTCCAAAAAATTCCAGTTGTTAAGGGCAAGGGGAAAATTACCTATTTTGTTTTAATATTTTTTTAATGTTAACTTGTATTGTTATCCAGTTTTAAAGGCAAAGGAAAAACCAACTATTTTTTAAATATTTTTTTATTGTTAAATAATATCAAAATATGTACATAAAATCAACTATTATCAGTTGTTAGTTAAACAAAAACAATAATTATAAAATATATACATATATACAATATAACAAATTTAGATTTTATTCAGTCATTTGGTAGTTGTGGGCGATACCTCTCAAATATTCAATCGGAGTTCTATTCCCATACTCCGTGACAATTCTTAAAATTCGTTCATCGGCATCTCTATACTTCTTTAACTTCAATGGAGGCTGATTCCCAGCAACTAATTGTTCATAATAAGTATCTCGCCCCTTTTGAACTTTGCGTAAACCATCTATAAATTTCCAAATTGTTGGATGTTCCATTCCCAGTTCCGATTTCAATCTTCGATTGGCAGCTTCGGAATAGTTATTGGTTCAATCATCTCCATCAAGAGTTCTTTCATATAAATTCCACATTTCTGGTGGAAACAGAGGTTCTCTTCTCCCATTTCCACGCCTATTCATGCGTCCTATATAGTTATCCTCAAACCAGTTTAGTAGAGGATACAATTCTCCAGGTAACTCTTCACTAAGTGGTTCCAGGTATTCGTCTAAATCATCCACTCTTACAAATGCTAGAGCAATAATTATTTTAGCGTTCAGGCAAAAGTCTGGATCAGTATTATACCGATTGATAAAACCCAACTCTGCAATATGTTTTCTCATGTTCTGTGCCAAATGGAAAAAGCAACCTTTAATGGAAACATCTGGAAAACACTGAGCCATTGCACCGAAAGCAGCCTGTTGAAAATCACAATTTATAGAAGTTGGATTTAAATTATTCTGTAGTCCTTTAATTAACTCAAACATTCTTATATAGGTTTCTCGTTGTTTATTGGGCAATAGAGCGTAAAATATTGGTAAAACTCTTCCAAATCTTTGTGCCATTATGGTATATACTTGAGCAAATAATGTGGGTGCAATTGAGAACGTACCATCTGCATACCATGTAGATGCCTGTAAGTGCTGTATCCATGTTGGTCGTCCAAAAATTAAAATTATCGATGGCCCCACCCCACTATCACAAAGTAAAAATGTTTCTACTCTGTTGAGCTCTGGGAAATATTGAGTATATGCCTCAGGTAAGACCAGTTCCTCTAAACTTACAGGTGCTGCCGGTGCTGAATTTGTTGTGTTCCTTCTACGCCTAACAACTTTTCGTAAAGCAGCAATATTGGGAATTGTGGCTTCGGAACCTTGAGTTAGGTTCGTTAGACAATTATTAATCACATTTATTGTGCCTTCTACGGTATTTTCTGCTCGAAGTTTGATTATTGTAATAACTTCTGCAACTTCCACTCTTGCTGCCGAGGAGGAATGAGAATGGATATTAATGACTTTAATAACTTCTCCATTTTCGGTATGAATCCGCACTTTACATCGTCCTTGTTGCTCACATCGCCAAAATTTAATACGCTCATTCGTTTTAGAATACTTTTCAAAAGTATATACAAAACCGTTATGAGCAAATTTTGCTTTTCCTCTTGAGCTTAAAATTGTGGGTTCCATTTTAACACTTATTTTGGTAAAATATATATAAATATAAAAGTATTGTCACTACTATCAACGCAAATACTACTTTCGAAATTATTTAAAACAATGAATAAAAATTTGCCAAATATTTCTTAAAATAATAATTTTACTTTGCTTTTCTTTACTTAATGTATAGTTAGTTAATGAGGTCCACAAATAACACATTGAAATATTAAATTTGTTTTGAAAATTTATAATTGCAATTACTCTATCTCTTAAACGAGATTATATTGTTATAATGACTTAGAAACGTTGACTAATTAACCTAATCCTTGGATGATTGTTCTACCTGTCAAATAATGTATGTAGGTACTCAAGACTAATGACTTAGACACGTTAACTAAGTAATTATCTTAATCCTCGGATGATCTCTTCTACCTGTCAATTAATTTATGTACTCAAGACTAACCTTGTTAGTTTGAATTCCTAGAAATTAGTTTATTTTAAAAAATAAAAAAAAAATGCGTTTCGAAAACGAAAAAAAAAAAGATTTATAAATATCTATGTGTAAAATCAAACCATGTATATCATCTAATTTTGTATACCTAACTTTGTATATCGTATAATTTAAAAAATGTCATTTGCTAAAAATTAGCATTATTTAATAAAAAGCAATCTTTATGGCACTGAAACGTCTCGGCACTGAAACGTCCGACACTGAAACGTCCGACACTGAAACGTCCCGGCACTGAAACAGCGGCACTGAATCGGCGGTCCTGAATCGGCGGCCCTGAAATGTCCTAGACCCGTAAATTGCGTATGAATATTCATACGTTAGGCTCTAATGAGTTGAGCTTCAGATTTAATTATTAGAGTTGAATGCGACTCGCCTGGTAGTGTCATTTTTAATAACGAGTATTCTTATGAGAAACAATTGTCTCGTAACATATCCATTTTAAATTCAGTAAAAACTGCCAATAATAACGTATCAAAATAAAACGATTTTACGAATAAAATCAGAGCAATATAAGAGCCACTACGTTCTCTTTAGTGACGCCGCCGTACAGCATGTGTAATGAAAAACTTGAGAAGTTTCCTAGGAGAAATGTTATTCCAAAAGTTTAAAAGTGTTATAGTTATTTCCTAAAATCCATTCTCATGAAATAATGGCAATTTTCCAGAACTTTAGATTATATATGGTCTTGAAGTTGTAAAACTTAAAGTCAATCAAAACGACGACACGTTTCTGACTAAAAATAAATATTCTAATCCAGACGAATGCTTTTATTTTGATACAAATATGACAAATTGGATTTGTTTTTTTTTTAACTAAATTATATTACTTTTTTTATAGTTCTATAACAATAAATAGTAAAAATGTGTGTGGTGCTCGCGTCTCGTTTGGCGAGCACACAAAGAACTTCCAACATTTTATAACATTTTTGTTTCTCTTTCATGTTTGACGTTTTATTTCATTATTTTTATTTTGTTGGTTATATGCAATGTCTTGAGAATGACAACCATCTGGTCTCTTCTTTTTCAATAACATACACCTGTTATTTATGAAGCTATGCTTTTCCTTTTGTAAATCTTTACAGGATTTTCCACCAGGATAGAAGAACGAAGTAGACAAGAAATTGAGAGCCAGCCATATATAAAGGACCGCCGTTGCTATGCTGGGACAATAGAAAGACAGCAGACAGTAAACAAGCATTTTCCAAACATCACGAACAAATCCAAATTTTATAATTCCGATTATACCATTTTTATATAGTTTTTTCTGATTAAAATTTTTTCTAAATTAGTTGTAGCCATTACTCCAAACGATTTAGTGGCCACCGACCGGGACGCGTATTTCCATAGTATACTATTGTGTAGAGCACGCCTTTGTCTGTACCGTAGTAGGCTATGTAATATCATTTGGCGCGAGCCGCATTACAATCTGTACTGCGATGCAGACAGCGCTGTGCTCTGAAAGCTAGTATAATTTGTAATCCCCAACGGCGTATTTGTATACTACAAACTCTACTCAAGTACAGATCGCGTCATTATGTTTTGGCCATGCCACACCATCTTTGACGCTGTAATAATTGTAACACCACATTATTCCTGTCAGTGCAAGTTTACTTTTCTGTGGAGTCTGTCATAGACACTTTGTTAGCAATAGGGAGAGAGAGAGAGAGAGAGAGATATGCTTTATTGTCGCAAAAAAATTTACAAAAATTGTATAGACAAAGCGTGTAACTTAAATACTAAACATATTATAAAAATAACTAAACAGCAGAAAAAACAAACAGAAACAAACAGACAAAATAGGAATAACAATTGCAATGGCTATGCAATATCCGTCATTATAATTATTCTAATTTAATTTTTAAATTTAAATTTAAACTTTAATATGTAATTATTTAATTAATGCCATTGTATGTGGAACTCAAATGTCTAAGGTACGTTATAAAATTCTGCTACTGTGTAATATGGTCTTTCTAGAAGAAAAGCTTTAGCCAGTCTTCGGAACTTATCGTATGTATTTATAGATTTTAATTGCATCGGAAGGTTATTATACAATTTTTTGGCATTGTAGGTAATGGAATGTTTTAATAGGTCAGAAGTGGGCATTGTTAAATAAACTTCAGTCTCTAAATTTCTTGTAGGATATCTACGAGTCGGTCTTTCGGATAAATTTTGAATGTGCTTGCGAACTAAGCAGACGGATTCGAAAATAAATAGAGCAGGAAGGGTTAGAATTTTGAAATTTTTGAAGTAATTTTCGCAATGTGTCCTACTACTTAAACCAAATACATAGCGGATTGCTCTTTTTTGCAGTTTAAAAATAGATTCGAAAAGGTATAAGCTACAAGAACCCCAGAAAGGTAAACCATAGCGAAGGTGAGATTCGAATAAGGAAAAGTAGGTTATTAATGCAGTAGAAGGAGTCAGCTCTTTAGAAACCGATTTAATGGCCAAACATGCGGAGGATAATTTTTTTGCTAAGGTATCTATATGAGCAGACCATTTTAGAGAATCGTCTATATAAAGACCTAAAAACTTGATTGAAGTCACCGTTTGGATCAGATTATTGTTTAAAGTTATAGGTTGTAAAGTACCTCTGTAAGACAATGCTACAGTTTTACTGGTGTTGAAACAAAGTCCATTCGAATCAGACCAGGACTTAATAGTCACTAGATCTTCACTTATGATAGATTGTAATGTCTGCATGTTAGAATTATTCCAGGTTACACTGGTGTCATCAGCAAATAAAGTAATTCTACCACTTATTCTTAAGTCTGTGATGTCGTTGATGAATAATAAAAACAAAATTGGACCTAATACTGATCCTTGAGGTACTCCACTGCTTATTGCTAGATTTGTAGAATCCTCACCATTCGCCCGCACCTGTTGATTTCTATTTTCTAGGTAAGTTTTAAACCATTGTAAAGGAGAACCCCGTATGCCATAAATTTGTAACTTATTAATTAAAATATCATGATTTACACAATCGAAGGCCTTTGCGAAGTCACAAAATACTGAAGCGGTGAAAAGTTTATCATTAAGTGATGTGTATATTTCATTAAGAACGGAAAACATTGCTTCGCTAGTGCATTTTTTAGGTAGAAAGCCATACTGATGAGCTGTGAGGATGTTATGCTTGAAAAGAAAGGGCAAAAGACGGTTTTTCATTAGCCGTTCTACTATCTTCGATAA
Organism: Psylliodes chrysocephalus; assembly: GCA_927349885.1. Lineage (NCBI taxonomy): Eukaryota > Metazoa > Arthropoda > Insecta > Coleoptera > Chrysomelidae > Psylliodes > Psylliodes chrysocephalus. The sequence goes on along the minus strand of OV651818.1, from coordinate 10,229,998 downwards.
GGAAGGCAATAACGCGATAGGTCTATAGTTACAGGATTTGGTTTTGTCGCCACCTTTATGAAGTGGGATTATTATAGCTGTTTTTAGACAGTTAGGAAAGAGACCAATTTCAAAGGATTCATTAATCAGTGAAGTTAAAATGTTGATTACTACATCCGGTATATTTAGAAATATTTTGGTGGACAGGCCATCAATTCCACAGGAAAATTTATTTTGGATGTTGTTTATGGTTTGCACTAGTTCATGCTTGTCTACTGGTCTTAGGAAGAAACTTTCAGTGATCCTTTTAGTAGGTAGGAGGAAGGAGAGAGCATCCTGACTCGGAGCTATGTTAGATTTGATATTTTTACTTACATTTACGAAATAATTGTTTAGTTCATCTGGGCTAGGATTTACACTGTTTGAAGAACGGGTTTTATTCCTTAAGTCATTTATTATAGACCAGGTTTCTTTGGAGGAGTTTTTAGCTCTTGCGATGCGATTTTTGTAATAGTTTTTCTTAGCAGATTTGGTGATTTTCCGATACAATATTCTGTAGTTGTTGATATAGTTTAATATTAGGGGATTATCTGTGTACTTTTTAATATACATGAGTGACCTCATATTTTTAGATGATGTTCTTATTCCTTTAGTTGTCCAAGATTTATGACATTTACTTTTAATGGGGCGAAGGGGGAAAGCTGTATTGAAACACATAATTATTTTATTTAAGAAGTCTAAAAATTTAAAGTCAATATCTTCAGAAAGACCATTCCAATCAGTAGTTAGACATAGATTATAGAAATTTTTGAAATTATGCTTAGAGAAAATTCTACCTAGCTGACGGACTTTTTTTGGAGCTGTACGGGGTATCAAAAATTTGGCAAATACTGCTTCGTGGTCTGAGAGACCTGAGCTAATTACTTGGTGCTCTACATCAACGGGTTTAAAATCAGAGACTACGTAATCTATAATTGTAGATGTTGTTTCTGTGATTCTAGTTGGAGAATTTACGTGCATAGTGAGACTGAATGATTCAAAAATATTGATCAAAGACTTTTGAGTAGCACATACATTAGCAAAGTCAATATTAAAATCGCTGCATAAAATTTTCTTACTTTTTATAGGCAATGCGTCAAGTAGATTAAGAAGATTCTCTAGAAAGAGGTGAACATTTGATTTAGGTGTTCTATAAATACAAATAATAAACAAATCAATGTTTTTGTTGTTTACAATGGAAAATTCGAAGAAATTTTCAGCTTGTAGAAAGTCGTATTTAGATACAGCAGAAAAGTCCTTGTCTAAGGATAAAATTAGAGTTCCACCATGCTCTGTATTACTTCTATCATATCTGCTGACGATAGTATATTTTTCGTAATAATAATAATAATAATAAATTGTGAAAACAAAATATTGCAAATTTTAAAAAACTTTTGCCATGAAGATGATTAGCTCCTTGGCTGGAATTTTAAAGATTTGGAAAATGTAGCTACTAGCATTCAATATCTTTGTACCGATGAATTTTTGCAGAATATTGCAAGAATGTTAAAAGTAATTGAAGAAAATAAATCAGTAGTAATGAACAATGCTGTTAAAAAAATTAATCAACAATTAAGTAAACTAACGTCCCCCTCGGAATATAATAAGCTTTTTACATAATAATAAAAGCGTACAAAGACAAAGGACTACAAGAGTACAAAACCCATCTTTATAAGTGGGAGAAGAGTTCGACCTGGAATGACTTCGGGGGCTAAATCAGTACAAACTGGAAGACCAGCAAATTCCTCAACTATTAAAAGGAAGCCTTACTGTCTGACATCCCTGTTACAATTAATAGACCCAATACTAAATCTCATTAAGTACCTACTCGTCCATAGCAATAAATATTTACTTATTCAATCTGATGATGTCTATTTTGTTTTGTAATAATATTTTATAATCTTTATTTTATTGTTTATTAAAATTAGAATGCATCATGACGTTTTTCTATTTCTAATATATAAACTATTAATTGCCTAACTCTTTACTTAGCCCTTACAGAGAGCGTACTATAATGAATCATAAGGATGTTGTAGTAACCATTATGTGTACATTTCAGAAAATTTTAATATTACTAAATTAATGTTAGTTGTAGTGAAATGTTAAAGTCGGTACCACTAATACAATAGATAATAATTACAAACACTAATAAACGTTTAACCTAATATTATTTATTACATTTATTATATATTATATTATCTTTATTTCAACATATTTTATATTTATTTCTATGTTTATTATAATAAAATTGCATTATTTGGAATAAACATTTATACTTCATTTACCTATTATAAAATAGGTACTGCTAATCCCAAGTAAAGGAAGTATACGTACCTACAACGAATAATTTTAAAGTTCTGCAATCCAGTAGAGTTTGTAGTTTATAAATACGCCATTGGCGACTACATATTATACTACTTTACAGAACAGAGCGATGTCTGCATCGCAGTACACGTTGTAATGTGGAGTAGCTTTAAAAGTTGGTACATAGCCTACTACGGTACAGACAACACCGACCTTGATAATAAACTGGATGGCTATATGACATAAACCCTACTCCTAATTTCTAAGCCGACATGGGTGAAAAAAACGGTCGGTGCGCATGACAATTTGGGCGCCAGTCTGTCAATTTCGAGCATTCTACGTCATGTTTCTTACGGGCGTACTACGATAAATTATTAACAACGCGCTATTTTAATAATTATTATTATTGAAACATTTGTTTCAGCTGCGTATTAAACAAAAATCATTTTTAAGTGATTTTCTTAAATTTAAAGGTTGAATGTAATAGTGTTAAATTTAATTTTGATGGTCCTTTTTAGTGCATTTCGATACGCACATGTAGGCGCCGAAGTGTCAAATATCACCTCGCTATATATAATATAGTTCAGTGACAGACAACGGCTTGCTCTGCACAGTAGTATACTATGGAAATACGCGACCGGGACCACTAAATGTGGCATACAATTGATCGAAAAATTTTAGAGCAGCGATTTCGTGAGTCTATCATGTCGTTTTTTTTTCTGGCGTAGAACCAGGTCAAACATGGTAGGTTTCTTTGAGCATGTCACTGGGCATATGAAATCGCATTTGACGACATTTTTTTGTGGTCTTGCATTTTGTAAATCAAAAAAATGTTAATTAATTGAATTAAAAAAGAATATATATTTTTTTGTTTCCACCGTAATATCTTTTAAACTAATAAAGATACAAACATTATTTTTGTGTCAAATTAAAGCATACATTGTAGCGCTTTTAGCAATATAAGTGGCTTGGACACAATTTTCACTTTTATTTATCTAAAAATCAAATAAAGTAAAAATATATATTTTATGTATTAAAATTTTCACCAATCTGCAAACTTTTTTATTTTTGAAAATTTTTATATACATGCAGTGAAGAAAATGAAGGCTATGCATCATAAAAGTTTTTAAAGCCATTACTTGTTTCCTAAAGTGTATCGTTTGGCAACAGCGATTTTTTTTTGTAGCGCGCTAAATAAGTCATTGGATTGCAATACGCTCCGCAAGCAGGATATAGCACGCGTAGTCTAAGTAGAGGCGATTGACGCTGTATATTGTTTGCTGTGTGCAATTATTTCGTTTTTGTTAAACAATAAAGTGCATTATTTGTAAGAAGATTGTGCAGGATGGTGACAAATCTGTGATACAAAGGCCTAGAATACAAGGTTTGTTATTATTAATACCAAATGCTCAAAAAAGACAAGACAATGTTGCTAAAGAAATTCTGTCCAAAAAAAAAATGGTATTTTAAACGGCGAAATTAAAATAAAATATCATATAGACTGTCTTAAATCTTACAAAAGTTCTAATAGCATTGATCGTTATTTACAATTAGATAGTTTTAATATTAGAAAAGTGTGCCTTATTTGCAACAAAAAAGGAAGAAAAAAAATTTTTAATATCGGTTCATACAGGTAATTTAAATTTTATATAGTTTTTACCCTTGTAACATATATTTTTAGGTAGTGGAAAAGCTACTTATCAAAAAATTATTAAAGCTGCCAAAAATAGAAATGACATAGATATGATATCTAAATTAAGTGGCTATGAAGATTTATTTGCGTTCGATGCGAAATACCATAAATTATGTTACAGCCACTATATATATATATATCTCCAATAAACATAAATTCTTACAAAAATAAGAAAACTGTTCCCAATATTATCACAAACTCACCCGAAAATAATTCGACAATGTCCAACTCCTCAGCAAGTATTGACAGTAATGATACTGAGGTTCAGAAAGCTATTTTCCTTCCTAAATAATGTCCGAAATTTAAATTTTATTAAGAGCTGTTGCCATATTACGTAGTGCAATGGCTTAATTTCAACCAAAAACTGTATTTCCCACACCAGATGATATTAATAAAATGAGGTTTCAGGATGACGTTCCAAATATTCTACTTCTGTTCGTGTCATGGCTTATAGATGCAAAGCTATTTGCCGAGGTAAAACAAGAAATCGATGTTAAAGAAGATATATATGCACCTAAATGTTTAGTGAAGGTTTCACCTGAGAAAAAAATTACATTCGGGCAAGTATTGATAATTTTAACCTCAACGAAAAAACCATTGATGGAAAAGGAACAACACATGCTATGGCCATGGTTATGTTTCAAGAAAAACAGTCTATACAACCAATTAGGGACCCGATTAAAGAAGGTAAATTCGCTTTAAGCATAGAAGAAACGGACATAGGGTCTGCAGCGACTTGAAAAATATAATAAGCCTAAACTCCATCCTGTACTTACAACAATATTTCGATAAAATTTAAATTGCTCGACAAAGATGAATTTAATTTGGCGATTGTTGAAATTACTCCAGAATGAGTATTCTTTTGTATATTCCAGTTTCATCAATTACATACCTTTTCGTTTTGAATGCTCCCCCAACAGAATTTGACACAATTTTTACCGCAATGGTAACTTAGCAACTTTGCAACTTGGTGGGATGCACCTAACAATGGCATTTATTGCAAATATAGGTTATATTTTTGCTGAAGGTGGACTTACTTCAATTCTTGTCGAAACAGATATTTACGAAGAAAATTCTTGTCGTCCAATGCTCGATGAAGAACAGTGCTATCTCGCTATTCGAAGCCTAACATTGCCAGCCGATGCAATGTTTCGATTATTTTACAAGTCACTAAATAAATGGTACGAAGAAAATAAAGGACATTTTTTTTTACTGATGAGCTGAAAAAAGAAATGGACAGAGTAATAAAATCAAAAATTGACGAAGTAGGTAACTTACCTTCTTGAAGATCAAAACAAAGTTGTAGCAGAATTTGTAAAACATTTAAATATTAGTACTTTTTTTGGAGACAATCGATTTACTTTGGAGAAGTGTTGAAAGAAATGGAGATTGTAAAAGTCATCTGTGACAATCGAAAATGCACTTGTGTTAAAAAAATGCCTAAAATGTTGTAACGAGTGTAAATGTCATTCCTGCAACAACAGTATTAAAGATTTCGACGTAGATCCAGAAGATGACGAATTAGAGTGCTATTAATGTAGCATCTCATAAATATGTCAACAATAAACCTTACTTTATTCTTACATTTTTAGTTTTATTCAATTAAAAATGTTTAAAATACTACTAATTAGGTAAGTATAGGGGGTTTGTTTATAACACTGATTGATATTTATATGTATTTATATACCTATCTTTTGGATCTCTTTTTATATTTTTTACCTTTGCACCTGCTTTATATCCCTACCTGTTTTAGAGCTATTAAAATTGAAATAAGTCCGACTATTATCAGAACCTCAGAACGTCCCGACCGACCGAAACCGTCCGCGCTCGCAGGCCCGAGCCGAGCGAGCAAGAATATGATTTTGGCCCGTTTAAGAAAAATCGCTGACTCGATACTATAACCGGCACATAAAAAGTTTTTATTCTAAAAACTGTTTTCGACTATTGGCTTCAATTTGTTCATAGCATATATGTACAAATTTTTAGAAATTAACTTTTTTTTCGATTGCTTAAAAGTACGCTACCGAAAATAACAAATTTGAGTTTGCTGTTATTTTAACAAATTAACAATTTTTTTTGGGGTTTAAGTGGGGTATTGTTCAAAGCGCTACTGTGTCTACTTAATTATGTAAAATAATACCTCGATAGCACGATTATTTTCTGAGATATAGCGGTGGAGACGTTTTTTTAAGTTTTCTCGAAATAAAAAAGTTCTCGACCACCAAAAAATGTCGTCAAAAATGATTTCGTGTACCCGATTACCTTATTAAAGAATTGCACTAAGTCTAGTTTGGTTCTACGCCGGTTTTTTTTTTTTTTTTAGAAACTAAGCGTCTTTACTTCCAAGTTTTACTCCGCTATTTGTATCGAATAACAATTTATCGAATAAGAATTTATTGAACAATTGACCGAACAAAAAAATTATCGAAAAGAACAATTATAAAGAAGAAAATTGATCGAAAATAGATTTGATTGAAAAAGAAATTGATCGAAAAACCAAATATACAAAAAAACTTAACCAACTTACCTAACCTGTGCGGCCTAGAGCCATCGCTAGTTGCTTTGAGAAAAATTTAAGAAAAACTTAAATAATCTTTATAGTTCACAAATCACTGCACAAAAACTTTCCTTCACACATTACTTTGTTTCGGGACTTTAAGGGTCCCGAAAATGAAAGTTCTGGACCTCAGTCCTCTGTGGAATCCTTTTTCTTTCTGTCTGTCTCGTTTCTCTATTTAATTCCAAAATTTACGTGACAGTTGTACTTGTTAGAATGCCAATGTTCTACCTTGACTTCTCTAGTTTAATGTAAGCCATTGACTGGAATAATAACGTGACTGTTTGTTTTATTTCCATACATGTGTTTCCTTTTTAATTTAAAACATTAAAAATACTTTTTTTTTATTTTTGGTAAATTCTTTATATTTTCAACTATAATGTCAATTATTACATTTTTCATTCGTACTGAAGATTATACGACAATGTTTTTCATTTACTAAACGGTGTGGAATTACCGTGTGGTTAAGTGCCAACTGAGCATGTCTACGGGGAGTGGATAGGAGAATTGTCAGGTTTTGCCTGGTTAGTGGTAGACATAAGTAGAGTGCGAGATCCTAAAAACCCACAAAATCTTTTGCGAAGGCTACCAATGCGAACCAACTCCCCCAATCTAAGGTGTAACGTAACGTGCCGACAGATGAATTGTCGCAAAGGCAGATGCGGCAGCAAACGCTCCCCTGAAGAAACCTGGCGACACCCTCTTGTATCTAGCTTTGCCGGCGCATGCGGAGCTCTGCGTCGGTCGACCTTTCCTTTCCTAGCTACTCGTGGGAACCATACGGACAAACAAAAACAAGAATACAAAGGAGGATGAATGTCAACGCTAACCTCTTGCAACGGAGCCTGGACAACTAAGTTCAGCTCCTGCACAGGAGGCTCGACAGCGACGCCCACCTCCAAAAAAGGAGGATGAATACAGCAATTCACCTCCAACTAACAGGCCCCGGAGAGGCAAGAGAATCTCTGGGTCTCAAGAAAAGAGGAGAAAGAGGGATAAGCTGCAGGCAGGCAGTGCTAAGGCTGCCGCCACCCCCCAACAAAGTCACTCTCTACAAAGTAAACAAAAGCGGATTAAATCAAGTCCTTAGACAGCGACGCTAGTTCTGCTTCTGCAAGAGGCCAGGAACACGACGCAACTATGAACAAGAAAAGGCCACAAACTCACACTTCTTCCGAGGTTAAGCCACGGAAGAGGAAAAACCCAGACAGGACCACGAAGTTTTGTCTGGGATAAGCTATAAGGATGCAGTGGCGAGCCATCTGAAAGTAGCTATAATAGACAAGGATGACCCTTGCGGTAAGATAACTACCGAAAGAGAAATCCTTGTCAAAAAGACACTGATGGGAGAGCTGGACAAAAAAATTTTGTCCACCTCCTGCAGCAAAACCAAGCCCCCTACATTTAGGTCTTGGACGCACTGGTGAAATCAACAGAGTAACGTGCGATGATGACCTGACGTTGGAATGGCTAAAAACCAAATTACCAACCATAAAAACATGGAAAGGATCAACACTGGCTGTTGTAAGGAAGGACGAGTTCCCCAAACTTATCAAAGAGTTTCTCTGGATCCCTTGAGAAGAGCAAGCTGACCTTGACGAGAAGGTGGTTATACTCAGGCAACTTAAGGGGCAAAACCCAAACTTGCATGTTGCGAAATAGCGCACCTTCCACCAGGAAATCAAAAAAGACCCTAAGGGCCATCTCTTTGTCTTCGGCATCGGAGACGAAGACATGGCCAAATCAATGGGGATGAGCTGTGCGTTTACCTCCTTGACCATAAGGCCAAAGGTCAAAAAAGAGGCTAAAGCGGGGACCAGTGAAGACTCCTTAGTAAAGGATCCTCTTCCACCAATTTAAGCCAACAGCTTGAGCCAGAACAAATGGCAATCGATGACCTCCAGCAAGAAAACTTCGAGATGCTACAAGAGATCACCCCCTCCCCACTTTCCAAAAAAGGGATACTTACATACAAATCTCATCTCAAAGAATACAGAAAAATCGTCAGACAAAAACAAAGAGATGCATACAGATCCTACTGCGAAGAAATTAAAGATTTCACGCAGGCAGCAAGGCTTTAAAAAGCTCTCTCAAAAGAACCACAATGAAGCATTGGTAAGCTTATCGAAGAGGATGGCACGAAAACTGCCAATCTCGAAGATAGCATCAAACTTCTGCTGTCAACACACTTCCCTGACTGGGTCATCACAGACTAGTCGACTGGGCAGAGGAAGAATACAATCCATCTGTCTATGATTGGCAAACTGCCAGGGTTAGTACTAGAATGTCAGGAAGTGAAGTATCCATCAACAATGTGGTTACCTTAAGATGGATCAAAGGTAACGCCACATGGAAAGGTAACCGTGTTGTTGATTCACTAGTCAAGAAAACAGCCAACCAAATACTTTTTGGACCTGGCCCTTCTATTGGCCAGACACAATCGGTAGTGACAGACCTAATTAAAGAACATTCCCTTGTAAAATTCAAGGAAAGATGGGATGAAACATGAAACTACAGAGTTGACAGGGAGCTCTTAAGTTATCCTGACAACAGTGTAGCTAACAAATTCTTGACTATAACTAGACAGAATCTACGCCTAGTCACAGGTATTCTGACTGGTCATTGTCAAGTACAGAAGCATCTCCATTTCATGAGGTTGTCAGAATCCTCACTCTACAGAGGGTGCGAACAAGAAGATGAGATAATCGAGCATATCCCTAACGATTGCTCGACGCTCTCATTTATTAGAAGATTTGTGTTCGGCGAGTATCGGCTAACACCGGCCGATATAAAAGAAGCACCTCTTGGCGACGTTGTCAACTACATTAAATCTGTAAGCTGCCTATCACCTTAGGAGGATGCACAATGGGCCTAATGAGGCCTAAGTGCCGTGGGGGTAACCCACCCTCCACACGTTACAGAAACGTTACAGACAGGACAAAATGAAAGATTTTGAATTTAAAGTGTGTATAATTAGTTTTTTTTTTGCGAACTCGTGATATAATAAATTTTTCGAAACCATTTTTAATATGTTCATCATTATGAAACTGGTTGCGATTACAAAAAATGTCACTTTATGTATTAGGGTGGCGCAAAAAACCGAATATTTTTTTTTGAGTCTCGTACGAAAATATGTTAATTTATCATGTTTTAAGACCCTCTCCAAAAGGGCAGCTCAAAAAAAATTTTTTAGGGGTCGTTCAAGATTTTTATAAATTTCAAACTTAGTCAAATTCGATTTATTAAATTATGCTTTCATTGTTGAATTGGATTTTGATCTATTACCTTGCTACTTAAAAGCAAAAATTGAAATAAATTCGTAATATTAAGATTTAAAGGTGGCTCGAAAACATCAAAAACAATAATGTTATATATAAAAAATTATGAGCGACCGTTAAAAATTCATATTTAGAGCTAAAAATTTTGATACATTTTTTCTTTTTTGGGGTACAAAATCTTCACAAACAAAAAATTAAAAAAAATCGAATTTTGACTAATTTTGAAAAATCATGAGCGACTCTTAAAAAATTTTTATTGAGCTGCTTGTTGGGGTGGTGTCTTAAAAACGATAAATTAACATATTTTCGTACGAGATTAAAAAAAAAATAGTCGGTTTTTTGCGAAACCCTATTATGTATATGTCAAAATTAGAAAAATCTATTTTAATCTCCACCTGTCACTATAGTTGTTATATTTCTAAGTATTATAATATGAAATAACCAATACCTTCGTCTGAAAAAGGTCATATAACGGGTGGGCCATGAATATGTTGAATTTTAAACTGCGTGTTATTAATGAAGTTGTCAATTAATTGTTGACAGTGATTTAGTTTTATCCTTCCGCTAACTGAATATGTATTGCTTTAGTATAGATCAACGTTTTGAAATACTCAAAACTTATTTTGAGTGTGACTCTGTGGTTGTCGAGATGGCGCGAAAATTGCGTACAAAGTTTGGAAGAAATGAGGCGCCTTCAAACCAATGAAGTGGAGAGGGGTAGAATGATAACTGTCAATGAAAAAGTCTAGACACTATGCACAATTTTGTTTTGCACATTTTGTAAACAAGATTCAGGAACGGTTTAACAACATTTTGTGCAACAATTATAAAATAGTGCATCGGAAAATAATTAGCAAGTATAATTTAATACTATATTGAAATAAAAGCACAAAAAATCAGAAATATATGCAAGATAACAAAGAATTGACGCTAAAAAAGCTTACAACAGCCACAAAACAAACAAAAAACAGAGCTGAACATGAACATAATCGCTGAACAGAGCCAATTCTGGAATTTGTTTACAGTGCTTTAGGGCAACCTCTCCTTGTCATTTACATGTATAAGAGTGGAAGGTTGAATCACGCATAATTTCTACACTCGTGATGGATGCGCAGACGGTACTTTATCGTTCTACCCTCTCTACTTCTTTGCTTCAAACCAAGGAATTAAGAATCTTATTGATAAAGTGCGAAAAACTGGAATGCTGGTGGACGTAAAACATGTTCCGCATGCTCATCCTACGCGTACACCTGAAGTCAATATCAACTCGACGTAGAAGTCAATATCTTGGCCTTTCTCGTACTACTTTGAGGAGGATTCTGCACAAAGACCTCAGTATGTTTGCGTACAAAGTCTACTTCGTTCAGGAGTTGTAGCAAGTTGACCATCCACACCGTTTTCGCTTCGCTGAGTGGGCTCTAAACCAGTTGAACGATGACTGGTTTTGCAAGAAAAATCAAAACAAAACTCAAGGATTTGGGGCACGGAAAATCCACACGTCATCGTAACAAAGCCTATTCATTCAGATCAAGTCACTGTGTGGTGTAGATTTTGAAGTAGCGGCGTGATTGGACCCTTTTTCTTTGAAAATGAGGCTGGCCGCGCCGTTAAGATCAATGGCGACCTCTATCGAGATATGATAACGAACTTTTTGTGGCAGGCATTGGATGATATCAATCTCGATCAGGTCTGGTTTTAACAAGACGGCGCAATTTGCCACACTGCCGCGGACACCATCAATCTTTTGCGCACAAAATTAAAAATCGTGAAATTAGCCGTTTCGGAGATGTTAATTGGCCACCTCGGAGCTGCGATTTAACACCACTCGACTTTGGGGTGCATTGAAGAATAAAGTTTATGCGGATAATCCTCAAACAATTGAGCACTTAAAACAGAACATTCAAGCTCAAATTGCTCAAATAGAGCAGCAAACTGTTGAAAAAGTGCTTGAAAATTGGTGTTCCAGAATAGACTACTGTCAAGCCAGTCGAGGTGGCCACTTAAATGAAATAATTTTTCATACTTAATCAGAAGAAATATTGTATTAAATAAAGTTAAATTTGTTGGAAAAAATAAATTTTTCTTGTTCTCAAAGCTAATTTATAATTCAACATATAAATGGTCCTCCCTTTATATTTTGTACAATTTTAAAGCAAAACATATTTATATCATTAATAAAGAACTTACCTAATTTGGAAAAGTCATGAGTTATATTTAGCAGCCTCACCTAAAACAAAAAACAAATATTTTAATAATGCTTTCCAGAGCCACTAAATAAATACAAAAATATATTTCTTTTTTACACCCACAACAAAACGAAAAAGTATGCCATTGCGTTCAACAAATATATTTCACATTTTGTATATTTTAAATAAGTGACAATTTTGTAAAACTAATTGTCAGTATATTATTGAAAGGAACATGGTCATCTATACAGATAGCAGACAAACACTACTCACTCTGACCAGATCACGAATTTACTCAGTGTTAGTACTAGAGTGTCACAAAGCTTTGGCTGAAGTATTCATCATCAATGTGGTCTGGTCATTGCCAAGAACAGAAGCATCTCCATATCATGAGGCTGTCAGAATCCTCACTCTACAGAGGGTGCGAACAAGAAGATAAGACCATCGAGCATATCCCTAACGATTGCTCGACGCTCTCATTTATTAGAAGATTTGTGTTCGTCGAGTATCAGCTAACACCGGCCGATATAAGAGAAGCATCTCTTGGCGACGTTGTCAACTACATTAAATCTGTAGACTGGCTCACGAGCTAGGAGGTGCTTCTCATCTTAGGAGGATGCACAATGGACCCAGTGAGGCGTAAGTGTTGTGGGGGTAACCCAACCTCCACAGGTTACAGATACAGAATAATTACCATGTGGAATAACATTTCCACACTAATTATGGATGTATACGGAATTGCCTACTTCGTCGCTTATAAAACAATTTGGAATATGTAATTTTCTGTAGTGGTCTTCGAAAAGCTGTTACATGTTGATTTTAGTTTTAGAATAATTAAATAGGTATGGCATTTAAAACACATTCTTAGTAAAAAGAATATTAACTTTTAATAAAATATTGATTTTTCTTGAATAAAAACCTTCGGTTATTTTAAAGGATATGGACATTTAAAACACATTCTTAGTTGTTTTGAATAAAACTTTTAATAGGATTCAATTCATTGCACTCTTCTCTGTTGTATTACCTTTTTTTAAAGATCCTGATGGTTTTATGAGCAGAAAAAGTGTAGCATAATGACCTGAGAGTATGTGGTAGTTATTTCACTTCGTTTTCATCCCTTTTATATCACTATTTGGTTGTATTTCACGTTTGTTTACATTTTATTTCAACAATGTTTTAACATTATTAATTATCGAAATTCGGGTTATCTTCTTCTTTCTAGGAAATAACTGTCGTCTAGTTTGTACGGTCCGATAGCCAATTCTTGTTCCGTGGTACTAATTTGACAGATAACAATAAGGGGATATTTGGTGCTGTGCTATTTGAAATATACTGGGTATTTTTGAAGTTTAAACCAATTTTATATGAAAATCGTACTAGGTTCAACCCTCTGTATATTTCAAAAGAAACAATCGAACATCAAAATGTTTTGATAAATCATTTTTAATGATAGTCTACTTTTATAAGAATATACTAATTTTTCCTAGCGCAACAAACGTGTACAGGGTGAGTCAAAACTCAGATACATGATTTTCTCAATTTTTTTAAATGTAATATCCTGTATTTCATATCACTACTAAAAAGTACTCTAATTATACTTTCGTTTGAGTTAAATATTGCCTATTCCTAAACACAACAGTTTAACGGTATAGGGTATTGTATTTAAAATAAGAAAGTTGGTATTGGCCACTGTTACATGACACACCATGTATAAAAAGTTTTTGTTAAAGAAATGCGCAACTAAAAATACCCCTATTTATTTATTTATTACCGAAATTATTCCATTTGGCTGTTCCACACCGTATAAACATTTCAGAAATACATACATTTTATTCATCTTAACGAAAGTAATAATTCAAGAACCGTTTCATCATACTTTTTAAGTATATCGATGTGGTTACGTCGTTTCATATTTCGATGATTTACAACCTTTCCAAACCCCGAATTACAAAAACCGAACACAATCTAAAATAGCATTTGAACAACCGAGAGGCGACTTTTGATCCGGAAACCGTAAACCATAATATGATATCAGAAAATGACTTCTTTTGATTTGTAAATAGTTATAGGGCTTTTTCCCAAACCGAACTTCCAACTTGTCTTCCACTGTCCGGGGACCTTTTTTATGCCAGAATAAAAGACGCCACACCCACAAAAAGAAAGACGTTTGTATGCTTTTCTATTAGTGAAATAGTATAAGTAGATGAGATATGAACGCTACTATAGTCTATTTTTATGTATGAGAGAGTAATAAAACAGCATTTCTAATGCAAAACTTAGTACGGTCATTTTAAATATTTTTACAGAATAATCTAAATATTTCCTAAAATTGTAATGAATGTACCTGAGCTATTAAAAGTTTTGGGTCTTTTATTGGTCCTTTATAAACATAAGCTGTACAGAACAATAGAAAAAGGTTTGGACAGGCCAAAAGCCCTGTGTATTAAAGATTACATAGCCGTATCTTAAGATTATTTTCAATAAGTACCTATTTGCCAATTTTGTTTTATTTTGATTCCAAGAATTTCTTACAGTAATCGAATTATAAGTAGATAAATACCTTCCCAACAAATTTCACCGAAAATGCGATTATAGGTTTTCCGTTTAGTAAGGAGGACCAAGTTGTGTATTCTTGACAGTTTACTAAATGTCGTTTAGTTGCAACTTGCAAGGTGCAGTGTGAATTCTAGTGTGATCATGGAAAATTTGGAAGAGCCGCATAAACTACAAAAAAATCGGTCCTTTAACAGTTAATGAAAAAACATTAATATTTAGTTGTTTTAAATCATTTACAGACAAACATTTAGTTGTTAAAGAAGAGAAATGTGGCGAGTTTCAAACAGCACGTAAAGCTCCAGGAAAACCAAAATTTCAATTAGAAAATCTTTTGAAAGAAAGACTTCGAAGGAAAGTACATGCGTTCTTCTTTAGAAAAGAATTTCCGACAGTAGAGAAAGTTCTTGCCACGGTTTGAGATGATAAGGATTACCCTGAAATGAGTCGAAGCACACTATGGAAACTTTTGAAAGAAATAAGTTTCCTATGGAAAAAGCATTCTAGAAAGTCTATTTTAATAGAAAGAAGCGATATTGTAGTTTGGAGAAGAAATTACCTAAGGACTATAAAAGAAATGAGAAACCAAAGAAGAAATATATTTTATTTAGATGAAACATGGATCAACGAGGGACATAAACCAAATAAATTTTGGCAAGATGAAACTGTTACAAGTCGAAGACAGGCTTTTTTAAATAATTTATCTACTGGTTTAAATCCACCATCAGGAAAGGGGCGCAGACTAATAATAGTACACATCGGTAGTTCAAACGGTTTTGTTAAAGGTGGTTTATTGACTTTTGAATCTACTCGTACCGGTGACTACCATGAGGACATGAATGCTGATGTCTTTAAAGAGTGGTTCGAACAAATTATAGATCTTCTTCCTCAGAACTGTATAATAGTAATGAATAATGCAAGTTATCACTCGAGACTTATAGAAAAAATGCCCACAACCAAGTGGTTAAAAAAAAATTTACAGAATTGGCTAAATTCAAAGAATATTAAGTTCCATCCCGGTTCTGTGAGAAAAGAACTGTATCATTTGTGTTCCCTTCATAAAGAGAAATTCAAAAAATATGAAATTGATGAAATTGCAAAAAATCGTGGGATGACGGTGGTTAGATCACCACCATATCATTGCGAAGTAAACCCGATTGAACTGATATGGGCACAGATAAAGTAAGAAGTTTCAAGAAAAAATAATTCTTTTAAAATGAGTGATGTTAAACAGTTGGTTTTGGAGGCTGTAAATAATGTAAAGCCTGAAAACTGGGAAAAGGCAGTAAATCATACGATTAAAGAAGAAGAGAAAATGTGGAAGTTGGACAATATTACTGATGAAATGATCGAGCCACTCATTGTAAATATTGTTTGCGACAGTTCATCTTCTGATTTCGATTCTGATTTGGATTTGTAGGTAAGAAGTAGTTTTTATATTAAAATTATTATTTATGAACATAACGTTGTTTAAAAGTCAAAGTTTAAACCCTTATACCTACATAACCTGTTTGACACAATGTTCTTAACATACCTTGTGGAAAAATAAAACATTTTAGAAAAAATTGCACTTTTTTACCTTCAGCTGTCTAGAAGTTATAAGCAGGTTAATTACGTGAAAATATAAGTTTATACTCGAGGAATAACTTTAAAAAATATTTTAACTGTCTACTAAAAGAAGTGATACGCCTATGGATTACGAACGATTTATTATTTTAATACTCTCTCATACATAAAAATAGACTATAATATATTATCAAGGGTAGTATACCAAGACCTTGATAATAGTCAGCTATTTTTGTTGAATCTAAATTTCGAGAATATTTTAATATCAATTTGATGAGACATAATTTTAGGCATTAATAATCTGATTACAGATCGAGAACTTTAGCTCGAGGACTTTAATCAATTGATTATTAATGTCAAAATTATGTAGAATCAAATTGTAAAATGTTTGAGAAAAGCAACAACAAAAATAGCAGAATAATAATCAAGGTCGTGTTATATTTGTGACGACTATTTCACTAGACCAAATATTGACTATTTCTCTAGAAAAATAGTCGCTGATATTTGGTCTAGGGAAATAGTCATAAATATAGTTCATTTCCACCCTCCAAATTTCATCAGTCAAGTATCACCGTTCAAAAGAAACGAGGGGGGAAGGGACTTTTGAGAAGCAGTATATAAGGTTTACGCTAATAATCGGAAGAGAAACCATTACAACGTTAAACATTTTTGCCCGTTTAATAATTGGGGACCTCATTTGCCTACTGTCTTCTACTGAATTTTAGATAAGCAGTATCCTAAAAACAAAAATATTATGACCTGGCAAATATGCAAACAATAGTATATTATTCAATAAGTGTATAATGTTGACCATATTATAATATATTGTATGTATATATTGTAAATATTCGAGTGTAGTATGGTCCATTATACACGAATTGAATACTATACTTTATCTACAACTGAATACGGGGGCTCACCGAAAACGAAAAAAGGATTTTTAGAAAAAATTCTTTGAAGTTGTTATAAATAGAATTATCAAGATTGTTCACAATTAAAAGACCTTTCAAATGAGGAGTATTTAAGCCACCGTGTGAAATAAAACGCCAATTTATACAGGAACTCGTTTAAAACTATTTATTGATGTAATTAATAGTAACATTACAATTTGAAATATTAATAGCTCCGGTAATATCATTGAGATTATTGTTTTTTAAAGAAAAATTGGTGTTGCTATTGATGAGTACAGAATCATGACGATCACTGTCAGAAGATGATGGATTATTAAGACCAACACAATTTTCATTATTGATTTGACTTAAATTTGCTTGAGCTGTTTCTATTTTGCTCTTTTTTGAATTGGCGATGTACCTTTCTGCTGTGGAGGCAGATTTCCAGCCTCCATGACGTTTTAATGTTGTCAGTGAAGCTCCAGAATCAGCAACCAATGTTGCAGATGAACGCCTGAGGCAATGGCCAGTATATCTCTCAGTGTTTGGTAATTGTAAAAACGTAGCAATTTGCTTTCCCATTGCGCTAAACTTGTTCATTCCTATCACTTGTTTTGTACACTTTCATTTTTGGAAATTGAGAAATAGTATATTGTGCAACAAGTGCAGAAAGCACTTGTGGCACGAGCGAATGCGAGTGCCACAATCACACGAGTGTGGAATTGGTTTTCTGCACGAGTGGCACACTATACTTTTTCTACGACCACAATGTCTTAAAACACAAATTAATATATTTTTTAATAATTGGATGATCTTTATTAACGATTTAAAATTATAAATATAAAGAGGTGGTAAATATTTATTATTGTTATCACTTTTTAAATGTGTACTTAACATAGTTTCTTTTTCATATTTTTCGTGGACATCGTCCCGGTTTCTCCTGTTTGTGCCCCAAATAAAATAAAACAAATTATTACCACTATTCATTTTGTTTAATAATTCACTAAACTATATAAACGTATTTAAATTTTCTTAAATTTCCATTACAAATTTATTTATTATAAAAATTAATATTAACAACATTACAGTTTGAAATATTAACAGGTGGTAAATCATGACCTTGAATGGTTTTTTCATATGTTGTTTCTGAAATAGATATTCTGCTAGTAGAAGCTTCAGGTTCTTCACTCCTATTTTCTACAGAATGTAGAATTGAATTTGCGATATCCATTTTACGTGATAAACTGTCATCGATTATCCTTCCGCGGTTGTAGTTGACTTCCATCCGCCGTGTCTTTTAAGCTTTGTTATATCTGCTCCAGAATTAACTAGAATTGTTGCGGACGAACGGCGAAAACAGTGGCTTGTATCTTGTATAATTTTTGTGATCTGGTAACTTCAAATATTTAGCAATTTGTTGTGCCATATTTCCAAATTTATTGATTCCTACTGGTTGCACTGTGCGCTTGCCCTTTTGATAATTCGTAAAAAAATAATCGTGAGGTATATTTGAAGGACGAAGAGTGTTATATTTTTTAAATATTGCATAAAAATCTCCAGTAACCGTAAACTTTCTAGGAACTTTAGTTTTTGTCTTTGTTACATTGACTAAAACAGCAGAGCCCATGTCTTGTACGTCACACATTTTTTAATTCTTCTCTTCTACATGCTCCCATTATTCCCAAAATCAGAGCTGTCTATAAAATAAAATTTTACATGAAAAAATAGTAATCTCTCATATTATTAAGTATTTACCTTTATAAGTAGATAAATATAATCGGAAGCTTCATTTAAAAATTGGTTGATTTGTTCAAGTGTAAGTATTTTTGACTTTTTTGCTACATATTGTTACGGGTTGAAAGTAATTTAAATTTAAAAGTACATTTAAGTAATGTTTGTTATGATTTTGTGCAATTTTAACTAACTATTCAATTTAATTTTAAAAGAGAAAATCTTCTGGTACTTGCCTTAATAAATAAAACTAATTAAACTTAATTTCAACATTTATTTAATTTTTGTTATTAATACCATAACCTAGTTTCTGTACAATAATGCAGTCTTTCGAGATTCTTCTTCATTTTCGTTTCTTCTTTTTCCTTCAGGCCTCGTCCTAAAGTAAAGGTCAATATCTACTTTCCTATTGATCATGAATTACTCCATTTTGTCGTAAGATTAACTGTCTCTTTTCACTACCTCTTTCTTTTTTTTGGCTACTGAATTGGAACATGTGCTTCCCTATTTCTCGATGAATTTTCGGATTAAATTAGCCCTAAAAGAAAGATTACTTCATTAGTTTTGAAAAAAGTAATAAGCAGAGTTGCTAATACACTTCGTGGATAAAATATACTTTTTTTTTCTAAAACTAATCTACTTCTAAGCCACTCACCACGCATGGTAAGTTTCCTCAACCAAAATTCATAATCATTAATAAAGGAAGTAAATAATTATAATCTATTGTTTTAGGCTTTTCTGTACAGGTAGTACTTATTCTTATGGTAACCTGTGAATTTATTTGGAGTACCTTATTGCTTAGTAGTTTCTTGCTTTGCTTCTTAGCTCCCTGCATGGCTTCTGACCTTTCTGCTTAGCCTTATAGCCAAATAGCTTGCCTCCCAATATACCTGCGAAGCTTGGGATTGTTAGAAAATACCTGAAACCACTTTAATAGGAAGACAAAAATTGGTAATAAAGAATAATACTTCCAGAGACGCTACTGGACTCATAATAAAAGTAAGAATTTTCCATTGTTTAAATTATTGTCGCCAAGGGGATACATATTTTGAAACATATGCTGAATCAGAAAATAGAAAATATATGAAAGAAAAACGTCACAATATTATATTGTTTTAAACAAAATTTTACTTACCCTATATAAACGATTAGTACTAATCGGGCTTCAAAAATCAAGTTGTACAATTCATTATTTAGCCTTTATCTTCTTCGGATCCTGGCGATATATAAACACATTATATTACTTTTATATTTACCTAAAAATACAACATTCTACCAATATTTGTCGAATATTATGAACCCACTAGTCTTCGTTTTCTCCTAGAGGAATGGTAGTAACATATCCTTCAGACTTTCTTTTCAGAAACGAGCGCAATTTTTGATAGCGTGAAATATCTACATTTTGCCTTATTGACAATGTAGTTCTCAACATCGAGTAAATTGACCATAATGTAGAACATTTAAAAGATTTCGATTGCTCCCCAAAATAAGCCATTAAAATAGTTTCTGAAAAGAAGTAGTCGCCAATCCATAAATCTTGAATAAGCTAAGTTGTATTTTTTCGCCGATGTTTGAGGCAATAAGTCTTCTGTAATGTTATTCGCTATTTCTTTAATATGTGGTGGAGTATTATAATTATTATCACTACTATTACTATCACTGTCCATTTTATTATTTATAGTTTTCAAAAGTATCGAAATAAAATAAATTAAATGTCAAGATTTGAAATGTCAATATTTTACATCGGGTAACTCGATTTAAATTTTTGTTGTATTATCCCCTTTATATAGGCAATCAACATTACATAAATTATAAATTATTTTAAGTTTTTTCTAAATTAACTGAATTTTGTAGTATTCGACGAAATATTTAGTTAAATAGATATGTCCTTAAAATATAATATTGTGTTTTTTCATTCATACTAAAGGTTATACGACAATTTATTCGATGCACTAAACAGTGTGGAATTATCGTGTGGAATAATATTTCCACACTAATTATGAATGTGTACGGAATTGCCTACTTTGACCCTTAAAAAACAATTCGGAATTTATAATTTTCTATAGTGGTCGAAAAAAATCTTGTGGTGTATTTTCGGGGCGGAGGTCTATATATTTTTTAACGATTTTAAAAAAATTATCCACAATTGTGAAATTCCTTGGGACTTTGGTTTTTGTGTGTGGCCCGTTTACTTGAAAACATTCCTTAAAACATCTTAAATCCCCAATTTTCATATTCTTTAATTCACAGGATCGGCAAGCACCCATGACCCCCATAATCAAGGCAACCTTAAAAAAATGTGTAGATTATGTTAAAGAATTTTGATTTTCAAATCGAGTTTTTACCTTTGTTCCAAGATATTTAAAATCTGGGGCTTCCTTTTTAAACCTCTTAATTTGTTCACCAGGCAGAGCTTCAGATTTCTTAGGTTCGTAATTTTCGGATCGTCTTTTCAACAAAGCACGTAATCTCGGATATTTATCAATGTCGACATTGTGCTTGATGTTTAACATGCTTTTTAGCATGGAATAGTTTGTCCATAAAGTAGACGATTTGTATTTACTAGAAATTTCCATAAAATATACAAGCACAGTGTCTTCGGAAAAAGAGGATACATTTTTTGTTTGTTTCCACGACATAAATTTGTTGTATGCAATCTCATAATTTTTCCTTGATATTTCAGGTAATAATTCCAACGACGCCACTTTAGCAGCGTCGCGGATTTCAGGAGGTGTTAGTTCCATGTAATCATCGTCTTCCATTTTTTGAATTGATAAACACTTAAAACGGGCTTAATATTTTAAGTTTAATTTCAAAAAAGAATCGGGAACAACGAATAACTGTCAACATGCTGTCAACTAACTTGTCAAACGCATACTAGATCTAATGATTTTTAATTCTAGTGGGGTATAATTGACAAAAATCGTGTAATATGAATATATTCTCACTAGTGATATATGGATTGCTTTATGTTGCCTTTATGTTGCATATAATACATCCATATAATGACAGTTGTAGATAAAATATTTATTTAAAATTAAAATCTCAATAATTTTTTCTTATCATTTTTCTTAAATGGCTGATCCACATTATAGACATATTTAATTTAGATGTCTGGCTATAAAGTCAAAACAAGTCGATCTTTAAATAATAAATTGTTCACGTGGTATTCATTGGATTTTGTTTTTCATTATTCACTTGGGTAAAATTATATGATTAAATATTTTGTGCCAAAACTATCCGGACATTCATTAGTAGATACAATTTTACCTAACTTTAAATCGTTCAATCTTGTTTACTCTGTAGACTCTTTCGATCTTCCATTTTTTAGTTATGTTACCAAATATTCAGATGTTCCTATTGTACCTTTTTGATTTAACTAAAGCACTTCTAAATTGTTGTGAATGAAATACTGCTGTCTCATTTTGTAGTTTTACAACTACTTCTGTTTAGAAGTAGTTTTATTTTTTAAATTTCGGCGTAGGTATTTTAACGTGCAGTTCATACAATTGGCCAGGATATGTATGTAGGTACATCTCCGCCCTTATCTTCATACTAATTTCATGGCTTATTGTTTGAACGTTTATTGTTCTAAGAGTTTTCATTTCTGGTGTCCTTATCAAACGTGTCGTTCTATTTATGCTACCCTGGTTTCCTCTGCATACGTTACGACTATGACAGGTCTTATCTCTACTTTATGTTCGTTCATTTTGTTGTTCGTCGATGTATGTTTGTTAATATAACACGTATCGACTTCAACTTACTAGCCATTCAGCCATAATATAGACATATCCGGAAAGTGTTTTTATAAATTGAAAACTAAGGAGATGTAAAATACACTATGGTTATAATATTATAAATGAGAAACATGCATACATTTATTTTTAAACGGTCGAATATTTAACAATGTTTTATGATATACAAAAGTTTTTAAATACAAAAACTTTACATTTCTGATATTTAAGAAAAGCTTGCAATTTTTTGAAATACTCAATATTGAATCTCCATTATTTTCACTATTTCTAAAACATTATTCTATCAAAATATTAAAAACCAATATTTAGCACGAAATTCCAGATATAATTTTTGATACAAATGATTTAATACAATAGTATCATTCAAAAAAATAATAAATCATTACATAGCAAGATCTGCAAATACGTTTTTTGGTCTTTAAAAAAGCGCGATTCCGCGGATGAACCTTACTATATAAAAATGACAAAAACCAATATTTAGCACGAAAATCCAGGTATAATTTTTAGTATGAATGATTCAATACATTATAATAGTTCAAAAAAATAAATCATTATATAGCAAGTCCTGTAAATACGTTTTTTAGGTCTTTTAAAAAGCGCGGTTCCACGAATAATCCTTACTTTATCAAAATGACAGTTATTTTATCTGGCAATAAAATGTCTTCCCGGATTTTAAATTTAACAACACCTAAAGTCTTGTGTCTCGCCCTGTACAGTCTGTCCTTTTTGGATTCAAAGCTTGCAATTTCGGTTACAAATTCCATTCCAGACTCCATTACATCAAAAATCTTGTGGATTGACGTAGTTTCTTCACGAGATCTTTCTTTGGCTTTATTGATGCTCACCTTAACTTCATTTTTTGCTATATTTGGTATAAATTCGTGATCAGATCGTCTAATAATTGTTTTACTGGAATAAAAACAGAATATTTATATATAAGATGTCTAATTATCAAAATTGATAATACTTTTTTTAACTTTTTTCATAGGATGAATAAAACAATTTGTTGCAATTTTCATAAAATAAGATTATTGAGTAAACATTTCTTATAAACACAAGATGGGTAGGTACATATATACAGTGTGTTCACGGATGAGGTACCCAAGAGGAGAAATATTTGTTATTTTTAGTTTTAGCGGAAAATGTCCTTCTTGATAAACAGTTTTGCTTGTTTAAAAACCCCATAAAATAACATTCAAGTTTTTCAAAACCCTCTGCATTTCTGCACTAAGTTAGAAAATGTAATAATAATCAAGTGATCTTTACGACAATAATATAGTGTTTGACGTTTTTATCATTTAAGCAATAATATTTCATACAACAGTAAATTTTAATTAAAATCAATAACAAAAATAATAACTAATAATACAGTAATAATACACACTAGATTATTGTCATAAAGATTACTTATTTCTATAATATAAAATGAAGCAAGTTTTGAAAAACTTAAATTTTATTTCATTTTATATGTTTTTTGGACAAGCAAAACTTTTTATTAAGGGTGATTTTTCGCTAAAATTAAAAATAACAAATATTTCTCCTCTGGGGCACCTCATACATGGACACACTTTATAACAATATTGCTCCATAAATCTGTTTTATTGATACTTTGCTAACAGTTACACAAAAGTTATATAAACAAACGTTCTTTAAAAATTGCTGAATAAATATTTATAAAACAAAGAAAATTTTAATTTATAAAACTGTTTTATAGTTACATATAGCTGTAAGAATATTCTTAGATACAATTGATAAGCTAATTTGGCTGTGAACACTAAACAATAACTGTGACGAATTTTATACAATATAATGGCTTTTGCAGAAGAGACAATAAATCAAACTGATTCTGTATTTTCAAAATTATGTAGCAACATTGTAGGTTGGGAAGAAACGTGTCCCCAACCTTTTGGTATAGTTTTAGATATGGGAAAAAAGACTTACTTGTTTTTTGTAATCGTAATACTTCCAGAACATATTTTTCTGCTTTTGCACATCCAAAAAAGAGACGAGTTCTTGTTTTTAGTTTTAAAATAATATTGGTATCCTGAATCGAGGAGAATGTTTTTGCCACGTTGGCTCTCAATTATTTGAAAATTCATTTTCAAAAGCTGTGGGTATAATTTTATTATCGGAACACTGTTAACACTTTCGAAATAAAAATACAACTAATGTTAAACTGCAAAAAAATTGGTATAAATACAATTTTAATTAAATAAATTTAATTAAAAAATTACTATTTAAAGCCTTCTTCATAATTGTAAATAAATGCAACCAAAATAGCTTTGGTTACTTTCTAATCTTATGCTTAAATATCCATTTGCTAAAGCCGCATTAAGCAAGTCCCCAGTTGCGAATTCTGCTCAGGTAAAACTTTATCGAGTCCCGACTTGCGACACTTTCTACCTCCAAAAGGGTAGAGTCCCCAGTTGAGAAGTCCCGAGTTGAGAAGACACCTTGGCGAACACCCTCTGGATGCCTGGTATGCCGAAACATGGACGTGGACGGCATCACCGAAAATTTTCCTGACAAGATCGTCAAAAAAAAACAACCCGAAAATCATTGTAGTGGCGTTTTTAGGGGCGCTGATTCCAAAACGACTCCCTGAATACCTGGTGCACCAGAACCTGGACGCAGACCTCATCTCCGTGATTTTTGCTCACACAATCGAAAAAGACGAACCAAAAATCGTTATGGGGGTTTTTTTGGAGCGTTGAATTTAAATGTGGTATCGGTGAACACCCCCCGGACACCTGGTGCGTCCAAATCTGAAAGTGGACGTCATCTCCGAGAATATTCCTGAAAATATCGCCAAAAACAACCTGAAAATCATTGAAGGGGCGTTTTTTTGGGGAATGGGACGTTTTGCCGTCGCCGTTTCGCCATCGGCGTTTCGCCGTCGCCGTTTCGCCGTCGCCGTTTCGCCGTCGCCGTTTCGCCGACGAGAAAGTTCGCCGTTTGGCCGTCGGGCGAGTAGCCGTCGCCGTTTCGCCGTCGAGCCAGTTCGCCGGTGAATTATATATATTTTTAAGGTTTTTGGTTTTAATTATTTTGAATAACTCATAAACTAGAGAACAACTTTATTCTAGAATAGCAGGTTATAAAATAAGAACATGATATCAACGTACATTAGGTTTTTATAATAATGCGTTGGAAAAATACTAAGATATAAAAGATAAATGCTGGTAAAAATACGAGTTAGTAATATTAATAAATAAGTTATAATAAAAATAATATTCAACAAAATATCAGTCTTTATCTAACAATAATGTACTTCACAGATAAATGCCGGGAATCCCTGACACATCAGTATGCCGTTTCTTATCAGGTTGAATGAAAGGGAAAGCTACCAGTGGTGTAGGTATTCCTTAACTGGTGGCCGTTTTGCTATCGATCTTTTTCGTCATCAGTCATTGAAAATTACTGTTATTTTGAGTTTGAGAAAGAGCTTTTGTCAATGTTATTTACTAATCAAAAAATTCCATATCTGTGTTTTAATTTCTTATTTTTTTCATGATAAATCTGATGTCTTAATAATACTTTTCTTTTGGATAGTTATCTTGGATTTTTATAAATCTTTACTATTTTAAAAAAGTATTCTATGAAAAAAATAAACCGATGTGAGACCTAATTACTTTGTTTTGCATTTACTGTTTACCTGGGATGAAAGTATTATAGGAATATAGCGGCTGGAAATGGGATTACACACTTCTTAAACTTAAACTAAATATAAATTGTATTGCTCGTATTAGTTATGTATAAACAAAGAATAATTTTTGAATATCTAGTATCTTGTGATTCTTTGGTGAAAGTACCTGTGTCGAAATAACGCAAAAGTGTGTCAGTATGAACCAATAAATTTTATTTAAAAGAGGAAATGCAAAGGTATCGTTGATAACTTTAGCAAAAAAATATAAAGTTAAATTTTGGAGATGTGAAAAGAAAGAGGAAGAGGTCTAATGCACGATTACATACTAAAAATGGCGAAGCGATAAAAAAAGTGAACGTACACACTCATGGAGTTTCGGCAGCAGATGAAGAAGCTGCGCAAGTAGTAACAGCCGTTAAAAGACGCGCTGAAATGGCAACTGAAGAAATAATTCAGGTAATTAATAAATTATTAAACATATACACTATTTCCAAAATATTCCATTTTCAAAATTTTGTTTTTATTATTATTAACGAAAGTTTGGGTAATATTACTTAGGCTACCCAAGCCCGACTGCCAAATATTTGCGCACTGAGGAAAATTATCAGACAAAAATACTACTGCACCGCCAAATCCTATTACTCTTCAAGAATTGCGCATACCAGAACCTTATAGAATTATAAAAGGTACACGATGGCATTAAAGAAAATTTTCTTTTAGCGGATAGTAAAGAAGGTCAAAACAAAATTTAAATTTTTGGAAGAGACATCCGTCTT
The DNA here is from genome assembly GCA_927349885.1 of Psylliodes chrysocephalus. Lineage (NCBI taxonomy): Eukaryota > Metazoa > Arthropoda > Insecta > Coleoptera > Chrysomelidae > Psylliodes > Psylliodes chrysocephalus. The sequence continues at coordinate 10,203,045 of OV651818.1, read as the reverse complement.
CAGAATTTTTATACTGCGCCAACATGGTTTGCAATCGAAATATACACAAAAAACCTACGGAACGTGAGTAGAAGCTTTAGGAATTCGATCTCTGGGCCCTAAAAAGAAGAAAAAACAAAAAAAAATGATATTCGCATCACAAATTTATCGGCAAATTATCGCACATACTTAATAGCACTCAATTACGTAACAAAACACTCAAAATATGGCGAAATAGTTGCCGGCGAAACCGCCGCCAGCTCGATGACGATGGCAAAACGGCGATGGCGAAACGGCGCCGGCGAAACGTCCTAGACCCGTTTTTTTTGGGCGCCTAATACAAATTTCACGTCGAAAACGACCCCTCGAACACCTAGTGTACCGGAATCTGGCCCTTAACGTCGTCTTCGAGGGTTTTCCTCACAAAATCGAAGAAGACGAACCCCAAAATTGTTATGTTTTTTTTTTGGGGCGCTGAATCCGAATTTCACGTCGAAAACGAGCCCCCCAACACCTGACTGAACGTCGTCTCTGAGGGGTTTCATACACGCTCACAAAAGACTAACCGAAAATCGTCTTATAATTTCACACATTCATTGATGTGTAACTCTCGCCTGGGGCCCTCGAAAAAGTTGATCCAGTCCTGTAAAATTCTAAATGCCTGGTTAAAATAGAGCAAGGAGAATTATGAGCATATTCTCTGGCTAGATCTCCGAACTTTGCCGAGCGGCCTTTCTCATAACGCTCGAAACGCTTTTGTGTAAGTATACACAAAAACTTTTTCCTATGCAGTGTTGCCAGTCGAGTACAATTGTACTAGATCTAGTACATTATTTAAGAATCTGGTAGTCTAGTACGCTAGAAGCAAAATCTAGTACTTTTTCTTTTCTTAGCCTGTTTCCATTTGATGGGTAAAACATATTTCAGGTTATTTTTAGCGATCTCTCGGGGATGACGTCTACGTCCAGGTTCGGGCACACCAGGTGTCCGGAAGGTGTTCGACGATTTCACATTTGAATTCAGTACTCCAAAAAACCCCATAACGATTTTCGGTTTTTTTTTTTTCGATTGTGTAAGGAAAACTCACGGAGATGAGGTCTGCGTCCAGGTCCCGGTGCAACAGGTGTTCAGGGGGTCGTTTTCGACGTGAAATTTGGATTCAGCACCCCAAAAAATGCCCCCACAATAATTTTCGGGTTGTTTTTGGAGATTTTGTCAGGACAATTCTCGGGGATGACGTCCACCTCCAGGTTCCGGCATACCAGGTATCCGGGGGGTGTTCGCCGATGCCATATTTGAATTCAGCGACCTAAAAAACTACCGGGCCCTGAGTTTTTCTCCTTCCATGCGTTAATTTCGGGAGAGTCCCACGGATATGACGTTTTTCGGCGTTCCTGAGCTCCAGGTCCGCTGTGGGTCAATTTGAAAATCATAATCGTGATCAGCGACCTCGAAAATCCCCGGCAAGCCAATTTGGGCCAGTTCTGACTCTTATTAAATAAGGTTCTTTAATCTTCCAAAAGCCGTCTCAAAAAATGGTCTCAATTCAATTTCCGGTTTGTATAAGATAAAAAGTAGGAGCATTTTTTCCAAAATATTTTTGGAAGCGAATGCAAAAAACTGCTTTATAAATCCGTCTTAGTCTAAAAAATTCCGAACTTTTTTGCTTCAATGCTTCGACTATTGGTCACCCGGCTACTATTAATAAGCGCCAATAATTCCCGGCCTGATATAGTTGCAGATATTTTATCAGGATAAAAGTTTAACATTTTATAACAACAAACCTTAGTAGGCTGTGGTAACAAAATAAGCGACTTACGTCAAATAATTTTTAATTGTCAGCATTTTGAACTAAAGTACCTCCGAAAATGTCTAAGGTGACGAAAATTGAGTACAGAGCGGTTATTAAATTTTTAACAAAAGAAAGGCTTACACCTAAAATTATTAAAGAAAGACTCGATGGCGTATATGGCCAAAGTTCCGCTTCCTATTCGGTAGTGAAGGAATGGGCAGAACGTTTTTGAATGGGTCAGGAATCCCTTGAAGATGACGAAATACCTGGACGGCCAGTGGAGGTGATAACGCAGGACAAAGTGGCCCTTGTGGAAAATCTGGTGCTAAGTGACCGACGTTTGAAGGTCAAGGAAATGGCAAAAATGACCAAGCTTTCTGATACCACTGTTCGCCGAATCCTCCATGATCATTTGGGTATGCATAAGGTTAGTGGAAGATGGGTGCCCAAACACCTTTTGGCGATTCAGCAGCAACGTCGTGTCGAGTGTGCTCGATCGTTTTTGGAACTGTGGAGATGATCCGAACCCCGTGTTGGAAACAATAGTCACTGGAGATGAAAATATGGTTCTTTATTATGATCCTCTATCGAAAAGGGAATCAATGGAGTGGCGCCGTAAGGGTGAAGCCCCCCCCATGAAAATTTAGAGTCTGCCAATCAACGAAAAAGGTGATGGCTACGATCTTTTGGGATTGTGAAGGAATCCTTCTGATTGATTTTAAAGAGACAAATACCACCGTTAATGGCACATATTATGCCGCATTACTTCATAAGTTGCGGGAATGTATTCGGGAAAAACGTCGAGGAAAATTAACCAGAGGCGTACGGTTGTTGCACGACAATGCGCCCGTTCATACTGCTGGCGTTACACAAGCTGCCATCCTAGATTGCGGGTTTCAAAATATAGATCACCCTCCTTATAGTCCAGATATGGCTCCCAGCGATTATTATTTGTTTAGTTATTTAAAAAAGGACCTTCGCGGGCGACGTTTTCGAGAGTTACAAGAAGCTGTTTTGGTCCATTTTGAGGATTAACCGAAAGAATATTTTTTAAAGGGATTGAATTGTTAATTAAACGTTGTAAAAAGTGCATTGAGGTTAAGGGAGATTACATTGAAAAATAATAAAAACTTGTTGTACTTTGCCTTCTTCATTGTCAGGCCGGGAATTATTGGCGCTTACCTCGTAAGTGACAATTTTGCTAAACTAAATGTCAGTATATTTTTTAGTTATTGAGACAAAAATTACATTAAGATAAGTTATTTTGGCGTAGAATCGATAAATAATAGCACTTCTATTTCGTCTAGATTTACAAATAAATCATAAATTTTAATAAAACTATATGAAATCAATTTAGTTACGAGTATTAAAAGTAAAATGTTAGGTGTGGCGATGGAGCTGAGACTAGCGAATTTGGATGTTATGCGAGAGGTTCTGGATCCAAATCTAGAATTGGAGACTAATTACATTTATTTTAAAAATTTTATTTTATTTCATAAATTAGTAAAAGTTGTAAATTGTTTTAAAATTAGTTATATTATCTTAATGACCTAAAATATTTTTTATAATTTTAAGATTTTCGTTAGTGAGTCGTAGAAAAACTGGGCACTCTTCCTACAGCGTCGTGCTCAAACTTCGTCGTCGTGCGATATGGCTATATACACTCTTGTTGCACAAACTGCTATATCGTAGTTACGAAATATCGTAATTGTCACTGTCAAGTAGAGTAAAAATAAATACCAGTGAATACTAGATCTGGTAAATATAATTTATAATAAATAAGAAACGAAGTGAAAGAAAATACATAATCATTTTGAATAATCCTAACAAACATAAATTATATAATTGATAATTATAAAGAAGTACTTCTCTGCGTTTTGTTAATATTCATTATATTTGTATTACCTTCGAAAAATTTAATAGTACCTAGTAGATCACTAAAGGAGACTGAAATAATGACTTAGATTTATTATAAAATCAAAATAACCTGTCCATTTCTTAATCTTTTCCAACCAATTAACATCGACCTGTTAATCATTTACCATTATTCTTTAAAGAAGCCAAACTTACCGGTTTCATTACAATCTCGCTAATGTAAATCAATAAATGGGTCTGAAGTCAATTAATTAGCAATAAATAAGAGAATAATGACAGGACATGGCATGAAGTACGGCAATGAAATAAATCTTGACGATGGGGGGGCCGGTTAACGACCCAGGAGCCCGAAACTGTATGCATTAGTTGATCGAATGGTTGAGGAGCGTATTTAGAATAAGGTAGCACTGCATAATATGTACAAATTTCCTTTTTTATTAATTCGATACCCATAATTTTCAATCAATCATGTACAATTTGTAATAGTATGAGAGCACACTGCACATTTCGACCGTCATCTGATGACGAAATGAAATATGCTCCAAAGGCATGTAACAACATTGTACTTTACCACATTGTACATTGCCAATCCCTATCCTGAGCAAAGAGGTTAATGTTATATTCAAAAAATCACATAAGACATGACAGCGACAATTATGTTTTTCCTGAAAATTACAATCCTAATTCATTGTAAACCTAGCTTTTAAACCTAAATTATTAATACCTTTTAAACCATGTTTATGTATGAAAGGAAAAAGGATGGCATTGTATAAACCATTTGCAGAGATAGTCAATACTAATTATAAACTCTTGTAAGACAATTATTTTAAACTATAATTCGAGAGACGCTAAAATGGAGGTTCCCACCTTATCGAGACTGAGGCCCACAAGGCTAAACTCGTAGCGTAACAAAAACGAGAAATGATTTAACTTGGAACGAAAGACAGAAAGCCGATAGTAGTATTAGAACGTTGAATTTTTTGGTTTGTGAAGCATTGGCATTAATTAGGTTAAACCATATGATGATTTCCATAAGCCTTGATTTTTAAGACCATTCTATATCGCCTTTTGATTAGGGTTTCCATACTTGTTTGAGCAATTTATCCAATAATAATTGGCCCCTTTACCTCTTAAGCCTGCTCATGTAAAATATTTGGGCTCCTTTCGGCTGTTTATATAATATTAATAAAGGACAGAAGGATGAGTATTGCAACTATGTTAAAAGAAATAAATTGGCTATCAGTTCAGAATTATGTTCAGTACATGACTGATATTTATTTATAAAATAAAAATGACAGTACCATCGCATCAGATCTATTAGAAAAAATTCAATATAATTCAAAATATCACAACTAAAATACAAGAAGCCAATCTGACTTTCATGTATGGCAAGCCATCACTAAAAGGTTGCAAAAAATTTAATAGACTATCTACAGAAATAAAAAAAAATAAATGTATTCAAAAGTAACTTCAAACAATACTTGATAAATAAACAGAACGGATATACTTTCTTGTGATAATACTCTTTAAACCTGTCCTTTTTAAGTAATTCCCTTAATTTATTGTTATTTTACCCCTCGTTTTACCCTCATTTATTATAAATTATTTCTATTTTGAGATCATGTATTTTATTTTAAAAAATTACTTGATGTTATAATAATACTACTTACTATGTTTAAATTATTAATAGTTTTGCGACGATGGGTTATAGCAACTTATAGCCACAAAACTATTTTTGTATTAAAGTAGATCCATGGAGAGCTATGTAATTTGCAAAGGCGTTCTTTCAACATACAAATAAATGACAACTTTATAATTAAAATAAAAAACACAATAAAATACCTCGGTACCAAGGTAAGAAGATTCATTTTCAAATTTTATTTATTGAGGAAATTTATGACCTAGAAGTTTATTTACAATTCGCTGGTTGAATATGTAATCCAAAATAGTATAATAAAATTTTTTTACAATCTATCTTGCTGTACCTTTATGAAAAGCCTGAATTGAGATATACTACAAATTATTTGCAATAAATATCAAAAGAAGTATACATTTTTAAATAATTTGACATTTAAGAGCCATTCACACATCACAGTTGACATCTTGATACTTGACAGGCACAGCCAAGCATTATTCTGATTTTTGCCAAATAAAGTGGCCGGTTAATTATTCTATAGGGTTGCGACAGAGAGCCAATAAATTTGAAGGTGTTTTTGTGGCTAGGGGCGAAATAATAGTAAGCTTAAGTTAGCACCACCATAAAAAAGTCATTTTTAAGAAATTGCTTATATATTTTTCATAAATTGGCAGGCTTGGCTACTAATTTCGAATAAAAATAGCCTCCAAAATGGCTATGAGTGCAAGTATGAAGGTCGCAATCCGCCTTAGAAATTTCACCTTTACTATCAACAGCTGTTGTTTGACAGGTCGTTAGAGAATGTTTGCAATTTATGGAATTTTAAGAATGTTAGGAATGTTGACGTTAGAAATAATTGGAATTCCTAAAATTGTCACATAAGAAATGCATAGGCACATTTTAAGAAAAAGTAAGTATTAAAGTAGTTAGGATTTTGTTTTTGTCCCTTTTTGAACAGAACGGCTAAACATTTACTGGGCGAAAAAGACAGGCCTATATTAGAAAGTCGATCAGAAATATTAGATAAGGCAGTGTTGAGGATGTTGATGGTACATATTAAGGCGAAGTCATCGGCGAAGCCAGTTATTTGGATGCTTTGAGGAAGTTTTTGAAACACGTTGCATGAGATGGTGAACAATAATGGGCTTAAGGGCGATCCCTGTGGTACACCTCTGCAGAAGACTCCAGGCCTAGGATTTTGTTCTCTTGTGACGATTTTATGTATATGTTTCTATCGTTGAAAAGGGATAGGATTAAGTTGCATATATGTCTAGGAACACTACGATAGGGTTTTTGTTGTTAGAGAAGGCACAGGAGATTTTCGAGTACACAAAAATTTCAGGCTATTCCGGGAACAGACAGTGATTGACATTCTACTAAAATTAGAAGAAGAAGAATTCTTTTTTTTTTTCCAAACGTCAAAGATTGTTCTTGGTTTCGTTGGCATATTTTTATCACATCCCCAAAAAAAAATCTATTTTTGTTCTAAATGTAGTAAATTGTAAAGTAATCAAAATGTCGAAACTTTATCATGCAAATCAATTCGAAACTGCTTTTATTCCTAGTATGATAGGAAACTATGAAGTTCCTAGATATTTTTGCGATATGCCCAAGACGCGAATTAGTGGAACAGAAATCATTTCAAATAACAGAGGATATATTCTTCCTGGAGGTCCTAGACCGAAAGATCATACCATAGGTGGACATTATATTGGTAAGTTTTTCCAATCTTTTATTATTTGTTTAACTCTCAGCAATCATCGAATAGGAAAAAACTGCAAGATGATTTATCATAACGTGGATATGTTTAAAACATTTATTATTCTTAAAAGTAAGAAGATTATTCATATATTATATATCTTGTTGTACCTTTATGAAAAGCCTGAATTGAGATATACTACAAATTATTTGCAATAAATATCAAAAGAAGTATACATTTTTAAATAATTTGACATTTAAGAGCCATTCACACATCACAGTTGACATCTTGATACTTGACAGGCACAGCCAAGCATTATTCTGATTTTTGCCAAATAAAATGGCCGGTTAATTATTCTATAGGGTTGCGACAGAGAGCCAATAAATTTGAAGGTGTTTTTGTGGCTAGGGGCGAAATAATAGTACGCTTAAGTTAACACCACCATAAAAAAGTCATTTTTAAGAAATTGCTTATATATTTTTCATAAATTGGCAGGCTTGGCTACTAATTTCGAATAAAAATAGCCTCCAAAATGGCTATAAGTTCAAGTATGAAGGTCGCAACCCGCCTTAGAAATTTCACCTTTACTATCAACAGCTGTTGTTTGACAAGTCGTTAAAGAATGTTTGCAATTTATGGAATCTTAAGTATTTTAGGAATGTTGACTTAGAAATAATTGAAATTCCTAAAATGGTAACATAAGAAATGCATATGCGGATTTTAAGAAAATTGATTATAAAGTAGTTAGGATGAACCGAAAATTCTGAAAATCAACAGGGTTCTAAGTTAGAAGTAATTATTCAAGAAAATCAAAACCGCAAGTCAATCGGAACTTTCGTTCTAGAGTTATCGTGCTGGCATACATACATACATACATACAGACGACCAGACGAATTTTTTTTGCATTTTCGGACTTAGAATGATCGGAAACATGAAAAAAAGTTTTAAAAAAATGGGGGTAAGAAAATTTTTTCGTCTGCACGAATGCAATACTGAGGCACCATAGGAAGGGCCTCAGTAATCATAGTAGTTTTTTTGTCGTTTCTATGGCAACCTGTAAAAATGAATCACAACAATAGGCATACAAATAAATTTTTAAATCAGCAAACATTGATTCATATTTTTAATGATATTTATCTACTAATCGTGGATAAATGTTTTTGTGCGATGTTAAGAGGAAGAAAATGTTTCCCTATAACGATATATATCAAGATATATTTGAATGTTATTTTCTGGAAAACTTTAAGGGCAAACAAAATTAGCGCTGTCATGCCTTATGTGATTTTTTTTAACATAAAATAATTTTGTTAAGCCACTTTGCTCAGGATTGGGATTGGCACAGGTGCCATTTGGTAGAGTACAATGTTTTTCCATGCTTTTGGGGTATATTTCATTTCTTTATCAGATGACGGTAAAAATGTGCAGTGGGCTCTTGGGCTATAAGTGAAATAAATCAAATGTTAACATCGCAAATAAATTTAAAAACAATATTTTATTGAAAATATTTTTGATTTAGCTAAAAATTAAGGCTGTTTTTGCGGTTCACTATTTTAGTATTATCCATGTATAAGTTATTTATCATATATAATACAACGAGTGGTATCGTGACTATCGATAATCACATAAGTTATATCACGAAATGTGTTGTCAAATATTAATTTCACGAGTCCACAGGACGAGGACCAAGAGTTGTATTCATTAGATTATAGCACGAATTAATAAAGTATATAATTATTTACCAAAATCAATAGATGATATTTGTAAAATTCACGTATTTACTAGTGGTCAGGCCAGTAATGATCTGTGGAAAGAACATCGTAGTAATATGCGCACGGCTTCAAATTTTGGAACTGTTTGCAAATTACACAAAAAAGACTTAATAACATATAATTATCATCTTTTTGCGGATCAGTCGCTACAAGATCATGAATCTATTGCGATAGAAGAATTTAAAAATAAATATGGAAAAATGGTACAAAAATGTGAATTATTTATTTATGAAACACATCCATACTTGGGAGCAAGTCCAGATGGCATTATTAATAATAATGAAATAATTGTAACAAAATGTCCATATTCTTGTTCTAAATTGACACTAGGAATGGGAATTCAAGAAAAAATTAAATATCTAGCCAATACAGATGGCCAAATTAAATTAAAAAAAAAAGATAATTATTATTATCAAGTACAAAGACAATTGGCTATAACGAAAGCCAAATATTGTTATTTTATAGTTTGGACTTCACTAGGAATGTTGGTTAAGAAAATTGAGAGAGATGACAATTTTTGGTTATGTGCTGAACCAAAGTTGTAAGAAGAAATTGATGTAATTTATTTTTTTTGTGATTGTATTTTGTTAAGTAAAATAAAATAATTCATTAAAAATAGTAGGTAATTAAAGTTTTTTTTTATTTAAGTATTTAATTTATTTTGACCTATTTTTACTTTCAGTGAACGAAGAAAAGATAAAACCAATACATTATATTTTTTATGAAATCCATACAAACAACTAATGGTAATCTTGTAGTTTAATTGAGAAAGAAAAAAATTTACAAATAATAAACTTATACCTATAAATATAAAAATAAACCAATTATTTTTTTGAACCTGCCAAAATTCTGAATTTTTATTAAGCTCTTCTTTAACTACATATTTTTCAATTCCTCCTAAATATGTTTTGTAGGTAAGTAATAATAGGTATGCTTAATTGCATATTCTAACAAATAGAACTCACATACCTATTTATCTAATTTTTCCATCAAATTAAAATACCTACTATATACTTACTTTTCTGTTATTATAATAGATATATGTATAATTTCCTACTCACAGGTTCTTACAAAACAATGAATAAAATATCGAATTAAAACTCTAAACTCGAAATGTAAATAAATATTTTGTATTTTGTTGGGTTATTGGATGTCATTTACTGACAGTCGCTGCTCTAGCAAAAATAAAATTACAGCTAAAGTACAATTATTAATAAAGAACTGAATAAGCACAATTTAGTGTCATCTTTATTCGTTAGTTATCTAAAACTTTGACATGAGATGAGACCACATAACCAAAAGGTACTCTTTTAATACTCCATTTGAGGTTTTAATACAGGAAAGAGCGGATATCACCATAAGGGAGCCCAATGCCCAACGACAGGAACAAACCTGGTATACAGACGGGTCTAAGACTGCGGAAGACACTGGGGCAAAAGTATTCTCCAAAAACCCTAGCTATGCTATAAGAATACATTCCTCGGTATTTTAGGCCGAGGTATACGCAATTTTGCAATGTGCAAAAACGAACAATGAAAGAGCTGTCGAAAATCAGCATATTCAAATAATGTCAGACAGCCAAGCGGCACTTAAGGCCATAGCGAGTCAAAAAGTTACGTCGAGGCTGGTATGGGAATGCATCGAAGAACTAAGAACACTGACAGACCGAAATAGAGTAAAACTATTTTGGGTGCCAGGTCACCAAGGGATCGAAGGCAACGAAAAGGCTGACGAACTTGCAAGAAGAGGGTCAGAAGAAACACCGGAACCAGACAAAAACCAGGAGTATCAAAAAGTACAGTCCGGGGTTTCATAAACGACTGGATTCGGGAACAACATATCAACTATTGGGGAAGCACCCCAAAACAGGCACATGGGAAAGCCTTCATAGGCAGACCATGTCTCAAAAGAACTGGAGAACTACTCTTAATGAATAGGAACCAGTTGAAAGTGATAACAGGGTTCATGACTGGGCACGCCCCAGTAAAGGGACACTTGAACAAAATTGGCATGTACAATGGGGAACTCATGTGTCGACTATGTCACAAGAAACCAGAAACGGCCAGACAAATACTGTGCAAATA